>CAWWDK010000303.1:600000-1040777 GCA_963942575.1 Priocnemis perturbator
ACAGCAAGCACAGGCAGTAAGCACAGGCAGCACAGCAAGCACAGGCAGCAAGCACAGGCAGCACAGGAAGCACAGGCAGCACAGCAAGCACAGGCAGCAAGGACAAGTACAGGCAGCAAGCACAGGCAGCACAGCAAGCACAGGCAGCAAGCACACTCAGCACAGCAAGCACAGGCAGCAGGCACAGGCAGCGCAGCAAGCACAGCAAGCACAGGCAGCAAGCACAGGCAGCACAGGCAGCACAGGCAGCAAGCACAGGCAGCACAGCAAGCACAAACAGCAAGCACACTCAACACAGCAAGCCCAGGCAGCACAGCATGCACAGCAAGCACAGGCAGCACACCAAGCACAGGCAGCAAGCACAGGCAGCACAGCAAGCACAGCCAGCAAGCACAGGCAGCACAGGCAGCACAGCAAGCACAGGCAGCAAGCACAGGCAGCGCAGCAAGAACAGGCAGCACAGCAAGCACAGGCAGCAAGCACAGACAGCACAGCAAGCACAGGCAGCAAGCACAGGCAGCACAGCAAGTACAGGCAGCAAGCACAGGCAGGACAGCAAGCACAGGCAGCAAGCACAGGCAGCTCAGGCAGCACAGCAAGCACAGGCAGCAAGGACAAGCACAGGCAGCAAGCACAGGCAGCAAGCACAGGCAGCGCAGCAAGCACAGGCAGCACAGCAAGCACAGGCAGCAAGCACAGACAGCACAGCAAGCACAGGCAGCAAGCACAGGCAGCAAGCACAGGCAGCACAGCAGAGGCAGCACAGGCAGCACAGCAGAGGCAGCACAGGCAGCACAGCAAGCACAGGCAGCAAGCACAGGCAGCACAGCAAGCACAGGCAGCAAGCACACTCAGCTCAGCAAGCACAGGCAGCACAGCAAGCACAGGCAGCAAGCACAGGCAGCACAGCAAGCACAAACAGCAAGCACAGGCAGCACAGCAAGCACATGCAGCAAGCACAGGCAGCACAGCAGGCACAGGCAGCAAGCACAGGCAGCAAGCACAGGCAGCACAGGCAGCACAGCAGAGGCAGCACAGGCAGCACAGCAAGCACAGGCAGCAAGCACAGGCAGCACAGCAAGCACAGGCAGCAAGGACAGGCAGCACAGCAAGCACAGGCAACAAGCACAGGCAGCACAGCAAGCACAGGCAGCACAGCAAGCACAGGCAGCAAGCACAGGCAGCACAGCAAGCACAGGCAGCACAACAAGCACAGGCGGCACAGCAAGCACAGGCAGCACAGCAAGCACAGGCAGCAAGCACAGGCAGCAAGGACAGGCAGCCAGCACACTCAGCACAGCAAGCACAGGCAGCAAGCACAGGCAGCAAGCACACTCAGCACAGCAAGCACAGGCAGCACAGCAAGCACAGGCAGCACAGCATGCACAGCAAGCACAGGCAGCAAGCACAGGCAGCACACCAAGCGCAGGCAGCAAGCACAGGCAGCACAGCAAGCACAGGCAGGAAGCACACTCAGCAAAGCAAGCACAGGCAGCACAGCAAGCACAGCAAGCACAGGCAGCAAGCACAGGCAGCACAGCAAGCACAGGCAGCACAACAAGCACAGGCGGCACAGCAAGCACAGGCAGCAAGCACAGGCAGCACAGCAAGCACGGGCAGCAAGCACAGGCAGCACAGCAAGCACAGGCAGCAAGGACAAGCACAGGCAGCAAGCACAGGCAGCAAGCACAGGCAGCCAGCACACTCAGCACAGCAAGCACAGGCAGCAGGCACAGGCAGCACAGCAAGCACAGGCAGCACAGCAAGCACAGGCAGCACAGCAAGCACAGGCAGCACAGCATGCACAGCAAGCACAGGCAGCACACCAAGCACAGGCAGCAAGCACAGGCAGCACAGCAAGCACAGGCAGCAAGCACAGACAGCACAGCAAGCACAGGCAGCAAGCACAGGCAGCTCAGGCAGCACAGCAAGCACAGGCAGCAAGGACAAGCACAGGCAGCAAGCACAGGCAGCAAGGACAAGCACAGGCAGCAAGCACAGGCAGCAAGCACAGGCAGCGCAGCAAGTACAGCAAGCACAGGCAGCAAGGAGAGGCAGCACAGCAAGCACAGGCAGCAAGCACAGGCAGCACAGCAAGCACAGGCAGCAAGCACAGGCAGCAAGCACAGGCAGCAAGCAGAGGCAGCACAGGCAGCACAGCAGAGGCAGCACAGGCAGCACAGCAAGCACAGGCAGCAAGCACAGGCAGCACAGCAAGCACAGGCAGCAAGGACAGGCAGCACAGCAAGCACAGGCAGCAAGGACAGGCAGCACAGCAAGCACAGGCAGCAAGCACACTCAGCACAGCAAGCACAGGCAGCACAGCAAGCACAGGCAGCAAGCACAGGCAGCACAGCAAGCACAGGCAGCAAGCACAGGCAGCACAGCAAGCACAGGCAGCAAGCACAGGCAGCACAGCAAGCACAGGCAGCAAGCACACTCAGCACAGCAAGCACAGGCAGCACAGCAAGCACAGGCAGCACAGCATGCACAGCAAGCACAAGCAGCAAGCACAGGCAGCACACCAAGCGCAGGCAGCAAGCACAGGCAGCACAGCAAGCACAGGCAGGAAGCACACTCAGCACAGCAAGCACAGGCAGCACAGCAAGCACAGGCAGCAAGCACAGGCAGCACAGCAAGCACAGGCAGCACAACAAGCACAGGCGGCACAGCAAGCACAGGCAGCACAGCAAGCACAGGCAGCAAGCACAGGCAGCAAGGACAGGCAGCCAGCACACTCAGCACAGCAAGCACAGGCAGCAGGCACATGCAGCACAGCAAGCACAGGCAGCACAGCAAGCACAGGCAGCACAGCATGCACAGCAAGCACAGGCAGCACACCAAGCACAGGCAGCACACCAAGCACAGGCAGCAAGCACAGGCAGCACAGCAAGCACAGGCAGCAAGCACAGGCAGCAAGGACAAGCACAGGCAGCAAGTACAGGCAGCTCAGGCAGCACAGCAAGCACAGGCAGCAAGGACAAGCACAGGCAGCAAGCACAGGCAGCAAGGACAAGCACAGACAGCAAGCACAGGCAGCGCAGCAAGCACAGCAAGCACAGGCAGCAAGCACAGGCAGCACAGCAAGCACAGGCAGCAAGCACACTCAGCACAGCAAGCACAGGCAGCACAGCAAGCACAGGCAGCACAGCATGCACAGCAAGCACAGGCAGCAAGCACAGGCAGCACACCAAGCGCAGGCAGCAAGCACAGGCAGCACAGCAAGCACAGGCAGGAAGCACACTCAGCAAAGCAAGCACAGGCAGCACAGCAAGCACAGGCAGCAAGCACAGGCAGCACAGCAAGCACAGGCAGCACAACAAGCACAGGCGGCGCAGCAAGCACAGGCAGCAAGCACAGGCAGCACAGCAAGCACAGGCAGCAAGCACAGGCAGCACAGCAAGCACAGGCAGCACAGCAAGCACAGGCAGCAAGCACCGGCAGCACAGCAAGCACAGGCAGCAAGCACAATCAGCACAGCAAGCACAGGCAGCACAGGCAGCAAGCACAGGCAGCACAGCAAGCACAGGCAGCACAGGCAGCACAGCAAGCACAGGCAGCATGCACAGGCAGCACAGGCAGCACAGCAAGCACAGGCAGCACAGGCAGCAAGCACAGGCAGCACAGCAAGCACAGGCAGCACGGCAAGTACAGCAAGCACAGGCAGCACAGCAAGCACGGGCAGCAAGCACAGGCAGCACAGCAAGCACAGGCAGCAAGCACAGGCAGCACAGCAAGCACAGGCAGCACAACAAGCACAGGCGGCGCAGCAAGCACACTCAGCACAGCAAGCACAGGCAGCACAGGCAGCAAGCACAGGCAGAACAGCAAGCACAGGCAGCAAGGACAAGCAGAGGCAGCAAGCACAGGCAGCAAGCTCAGGCAGCACAGCAAGCACAGGCAGCAAGCACAGGCAGCACAGGCAGCACAGCAAGCACAGGCAGCACAGGCAGCAAGCTCAGGCAGCACAGCAAGCACAGGCAGCAAGCACAGGCAGCACAGGCAGCACAGCAAGCACAGGCAGCACAGGCAGCAAGCACAGGCAGCACAGCAAGCACAGGCAGCACGGCAAGTACAGCAAGCACAGGCAGCACAGCAAGCACAGGCAGCAAGCACAGGCAGCACAGCAAGCACAGGCAGCAAGCACAGGCAGCACAGCAAGCACAGGCAGCACAGGCAGCACAGCAAGCACAGGCAGCACGGCAAGTACAGCAAGCACAGGCAGCACAGCAAGCACAGGCAGCAAGCACAGGCAGCACAGCAAGCACAAACAGCAAGCACAGGCAGCACAGCAAGCACACTCAGCAAGCACACTCAGCACAGCAAGCACAGGCAGCACAGCAAGCACAGGCAGCACAGCATGCACAGCAAGCACAGGCAGCAAGCACAGGCAGCACACCAAGCACAGGCAGCAAGCACAGGCAGCACAGCAAGCACAGGCAGCAAGCACACTCAGCACAGCAAGCACAGGCAGCACAGCAAGCACAGGCAGCAAGCACAGGCAACACAACAAGCACAGGCGGCACAGCAAGCACAGGCAGCAAGCACAGGCAGCACAGCAAGCACATGCAGCAAGCACAGGCAGCACAGCAAGCACAGGCAGCACAGCAAGCACAGGCAGCACAGCACAGGCATCACAGCAAGCACAGGCAGCAAGCACACTCAGCGCAGCAAGCACAGGCAGCACAGCAAGCACAGGCAGCAAGCACAGGCAGCAAGCACAGGCAGCACACCAAGCACAGGCAGCAAGCACAGGCAGCAAGCACACTCAGCACAGCAAGCACAGGCAGCACAGCAAGCACAGCAAGCACAGGCAGCAAGCACAGGCAGCACAGCAAGCACAGGCGGCACAGCAAGCACAGGCAGTAAGCACAGGCAGCACAGCAAGCACAGGCAGCAAGCACAGGAAGCACAGGCAGCACAGCAAGCACAGGCAGCAAGGACAAGTACAGGCAGCAAGCACAGGCAGCACAGCAAGCACAGGCAGCAAGCACACTCAGCACAGCAAGCACAGGCAGCAGGCACAGGCAGCGCAGCAAGCACAGCAAGCACAGGCAGCAAGCACAGGCAGCACAGGCAGCACAGGCAGCAAGCACAGGCAGCACAGCAAGCACAAACAGCAAGCACACTCAACACAGCAAGCCCAGGCAGCACAGCATGCACAGCAAGCACAGGCAGCACACCAAGCACAGGCAGCAAGCACAGGCAGCACAGCAAGCACAGCCAGCAAGCACAGGCAGCACAGGCAGCACAGCAAGCACAGGCAGCAAGCACAGGCAGCGCAGCAAGAACAGGCAGCACAGCAAGCACAGGCAGCAAGCACAGACAGCACAGCAAGCACAGGCAGCAAGCACAGGCAGCACAGCAAGTACAGGCAGCAAGCACAGGCAGGACAGCAAGCACAGGCAGCAAGCACAGGCAGCTCAGGCAGCACAGCAAGCACAGGCAGCAAGGACAAGCACAGGCAGCAAGCACAGGCAGCAAGCACAGGCAGCGCAGCAAGCACAGGCAGCACAGCAAGCACAGGCAGCAAGCACAGACAGCACAGCAAGCACAGGCAGCAAGCACAGGCAGCAAGCACAGGCAGCACAGCAGAGGCAGCACAGGCAGCACAGCAGAGGCAGCACAGGCAGCACAGCAAGCACAGGCAGCAAGCACAGGCAGCACAGCAAGCACAGGCAGCAAGCACACTCAGCTCAGCAAGCACAGGCAGCACAGCAAGCACAGGCAGCAAGCACAGGCAGCACAGCAAGCACAAACAGCAAGCACAGGCAGCACAGCAAGCACATGCAGCAAGCACAGGCAGCACAGCAGGCACAGGCAGCAAGCACAGGCAGCAAGCACAGGCAGCACAGGCAGCACAGCAGAGGCAGCACAGGCAGCACAGCAAGCACAGGCAGCAAGCACAGGCAGCACAGCAAGCACAGGCAGCAAGGACAGGCAGCACAGCAAGCACAGGCAACAAGCACAGGCAGCACAGCAAGCACAGGCAGCACAGCAAGCACAGGCAGCAAGCACAGGCAGCACAGCAAGCACAGGCAGCACAACAAGCACAGGCGGCACAGCAAGCACAGGCAGCACAGCAAGCACAGGCAGCAAGCACAGGCAGCAAGGACAGGCAGCCAGCACACTCAGCACAGCAAGCACAGGCAGCAAGCACAGGCAGCAAGCACACTCAGCACAGCAAGCACAGGCAGCACAGCAAGCACAGGCAGCACAGCATGCACAGCAAGCACAGGCAGCAAGCACAGGCAGCACACCAAGCGCAGGCAGCAAGCACAGGCAGCACAGCAAGCACAGGCAGGAAGCACACTCAGCAAAGCAAGCACAGGCAGCACAGCAAGCACAGCAAGCACAGGCAGCAAGCACAGGCAGCACAGCAAGCACAGGCAGCACAACAAGCACAGGCGGCACAGCAAGCACAGGCAGCAAGCACAGGCAGCACAGCAAGCACGGGCAGCAAGCACAGGCAGCACAGCAAGCACAGGCAGCAAGGACAAGCACAGGCAGCAAGCACAGGCAGCAAGCACAGGCAGCCAGCACACTCAGCACAGCAAGCACAGGCAGCAGGCACAGGCAGCACAGCAAGCACAGGCAGCACAGCAAGCACAGGCAGCACAGCAAGCACAGGCAGCACAGCATGCACAGCAAGCACAGGCAGCACACCAAGCACAGGCAGCAAGCACAGGCAGCACAGCAAGCACAGGCAGCAAGCACAGACAGCACAGCAAGCACAGGCAGCAAGCACAGGCAGCTCAGGCAGCACAGCAAGCACAGGCAGCAAGGACAAGCACAGGCAGCAAGCACAGGCAGCAAGGACAAGCACAGGCAGCAAGCACAGGCAGCAAGCACAGGCAGCGCAGCAAGTACAGCAAGCACAGGCAGCAAGGAGAGGCAGCACAGCAAGCACAGGCAGCAAGCACAGGCAGCACAGCAAGCACAGGCAGCAAGCACAGGCAGCAAGCACAGGCAGCAAGCAGAGGCAGCACAGGCAGCACAGCAGAGGCAGCACAGGCAGCACAGCAAGCACAGGCAGCAAGCACAGGCAGCACAGGCAGCAAGGACAGGCAGCACAGCAAGCACAGGCAGCAAGGACAGGCAGCACAGCAAGCACAGGCAGCAAGCACACTCAGCACAGCAAGCACAGGCAGCACAGCAAGCACAGGCAGCAAGCACAGGCAGCACAGCAAGCACAGGCAGCAAGCACAGGCAGCACAGCAAGCACAGGCAGCAAGCACAGGCAGCACAGCAAGCACAGGCAGCAAGCACACTCAGCACAGCAAGCACAGGCAGCACAGCAAGCACAGGCAGCACAGCATGCACAGCAAGCACAAGCAGCAAGCACAGGCAGCACACCAAGCGCAGGCAGCAAGCACAGGCAGCACAGCAAGCACAGGCAGGAAGCACACTCAGCACAGCAAGCACAGGCAGCACAGCAAGCACAGGCAGCAAGCACAGGCAGCACAGCAAGCACAGGCAGCACAACAAGCACAGGCGGCACAGCAAGCACAGGCAGCACAGCAAGCACAGGCAGCAAGCACAGGCAGCAAGGACAGGCAGCCAGCACACTCAGCACAGCAAGCACAGGCAGCAGGCACATGCAGCACAGCAAGCACAGGCAGCACAGCAAGCACAGGCAGCACAGCATGCACAGCAAGCACAGGCAGCACACCAAGCACAGGCAGCACACCAAGCACAGGCAGCAAGCACAGGCAGCACAGCAAGCACAGGCAGCAAGCACAGGCAGCAAGGACAAGCACAGGCAGCAAGTACAGGCAGCTCAGGCAGCACAGCAAGCACAGGCAGCAAGGACAAGCACAGGCAGCAAGCACAGGCAGCAAGGACAAGCACAGACAGCAAGCACAGGCAGCGCAGCAAGCACAGCAAGCACAGGCAGCAAGCACAGGCAGCACAGCAAGCACAGGCAGCAAGCACACTCAGCACAGCAAGCACAGGCAGCACAGCAAGCACAGGCAGCACAGCATGCACAGCAAGCACAGGCAGCAAGCACAGGCAGCACACCAAGCGCAGGCAGCAAGCACAGGCAGCACAGCAAGCACAGGCAGGAAGCACACTCAGCAAAGCAAGCACAGGCAGCACAGCAAGCACAGGCAGCAAGCACAGGCAGCACAGCAAGCACAGGCAGCACAACAAGCACAGGCGGCACAGCAAGCACAGGCAGCAAGCACAGGCAGCACAGCAAGCACAGGCAGCAAGCACAGGCAGCACAGCAAGCACAGGCAGCAAGGACAAGCACAGGCAGCAAGCACAGGCAGCAAGCACAGGCAGCCAGCACACTCAGCACAGCAAGCACAGGCAGCAGGCACAGGCAGCACAGCAAGCACAGGCAGCACAGCAAGCACAGGCAGCACAGCAAGCACAGGCAGCACAGCATGCACAGCAAGCACAGGCAGCACACCAAGCACAGGCAGCAAGCACAGGCAGCACAGCAAGCACAGGCAGCAAGCACAGACAGAACAGCAAGCACAGGCAGCACAGCAAGCACAGGCAGCACAGCAAGCACAGGCAGCACAGCATGCACAGCAAGCACAGGCAGCACAGGCAGCACAGCATGCACAGCAAGCACAGGCAGCACACCAAGCACAGGCAGCAAGCACAGGCAGCAAGCACAGGCAGCACAGCAAGCACATGCAGCAAGCACCGGCAGCACAGCAAGCACAGGCAGCAAGCACACTCAGCACAGCAAGCACAGGCAGCACAGGCAGCAAGCACAGGCAGCACAGCAAGCACAGGCAGCAAGCACAGGCAGCACAGGCAGCACAGCAAGCACAGGCAGCAAGCACAGGCATCAAGCACAGGCAGCAAGCACAGGCAGAACAGCAAGCACAGGCAGCAAGCACAGGCAGCACAGCAAGCACAGGCAGCATGCACAGGCAGCACAGGCAGCACAGCAAGCACAGGCAGCACAGGCAGCAAGCACAGGCAGCACAGCAAGCACAGGCAGCACGGCAAGTACAGCATGCACAGGCAGCACAGCAAGCACAGGTAGCAAGCACAGGCAGCACAGGCAGCACAGGCAGCAAGCACAGGCAGCACAGCAAGCACAGGCAGCAAGCACAGGCAGCACAGCAAGCACAGGCAGCAAGGACAGGCAGCACAGCAAGCACAGGCAGCACAGCAAGCACAGGCAGCAAGCACAGACAGCACAGCAAGCACAGGCAGCAAGCACAGGCAGCACAGCAAGTACAGGCAGCAAGCACAGGCAGGACAGCAAGCACAGGCAGCAAGCACAGGCAGCTCAGGCAGCACAGCAAGCACAGGCAGCAAGGACAAGCACAGGCAGCAAGCACAGGCAGCAAGCACAGGCAGCGCAGCAAGCACAGGCAGCACAGCAAGCACAGGCAGCAAGCACAGACAGCACAGCAAGCACAGGCAGCAAGCACAGGCAGCAAGCACAGGCAGCACAGCAGAGGCAGCACAGGCAGCACAGCAGAGGCAGCACAGGCAGCACAGCAAGCACAGGCAGCAAGCACAGGCAGCACAGCAAGCACAGGCAGCAAGCACACTCAGCTCAGCAAGCACAGGCAGCACAGCAAGCACAGGCAGCAAGCACAGGCAGCACAGCAAGCACAAACAGCAAGCACAGGCAGCACAGCAAGCACATGCAGCAAGCACAGGCAGCACAGCAGGCACAGGCAGCAAGCACAGGCAGCAAGCACAGGCAGCACAGGCAGAACAGCAGAGGCAGCACAGGCAGCACAGCAAGCACAGGCAGCAAGCACAGGCAGCACAGCAAGCACAGGCAGCAAGGACAGGCAGCACAGCAAGCACAGGCAGCAAGCACAGGCAGCACAGCAAGCACAGGCAGCACAGCAAGCACAGGCAGCAAGCACAGGCAGCACAGCAAGCACAGGCAGCACAACAAGCACAGGCGGCACAGCAAGCACAGGCAGCACAGCAAGCACAGGCAGCAAGCACAGGCAGCAAGGACAGGCAGCCAGCACACTCAGCACAGCAAGCACAGGCAGCAAGCACAGGCAGCAAGCACACTCAGCACAGCAAGCACAGGCAGCACAGCAAGCACAGGCAGCACAGCATGCACAGCAAGCACAGGCAGCAAGCACAGGCAGCACACCAAGCGCAGGCAGCAAGCACAGGCAGCACAGCAAGCACAGGCAGGAAGCACACTCAGCAAAGCAAGCACAGGCAGCACAGCAAGCACAGCAAGCACAGGCAGCAAGCACAGGCAGCACAGCAAGCACAGGCAGCACAACAAGCACAGGCGGCACAGCAAGCACAGGCAGCAAGCACAGGCAGCACAGCAAGCACGGGCAGCAAGCACAGGCAGCACAGCAAGCACAGGCAGCAAGGACAAGCACAGGCAGCAAGCACAGGCAGCAAGCACAGGCAGCCAGCACACTCAGCACAGCAAGCACAGGCAGCAGGCACAGGCAGCACAGCAAGCACAGGCAGCACAGCAAGCACAGGCAGCACAGCAAGCACAGGCAGCACAGCATGCACAGCAAGCACAGGCAGCACACCAAGCACAGGCAGCAAGCACAGGCAGCACATCAAGCACAGGCAGCAAGCACAGACAGCACAGCAAGCACAGGCAGCAAGCACAGGCAGCTCAGGCAGCACAGCAAGCACAGGCAGCAAGGACAAGCACAGGCAGCAAGCACAGGCAGCAAGGACAAGCACAGGCAGCAAGCACAGGCAGCAAGCACAGGCAGCGCAGCAAGTACAGCAAGCACAGGCAGCAAGGAGAGGCAGCACAGCAAGCACAGGCAGCAAGCACAGGCAGCACAGCAAGCACAGGCAGCAAGCACAGGCAGCAAGCACAGGCAGCAAGCAGAGGCAGCACAGGCAGCACAGCAGAGGCAGCACAGGCAGCACAGCAAGCACAGGCAGCAAGCACAGGCAGCACAGCAAGCACAGGCAGCAAGGACAGGCAGCACAGCAAGCACAGGCAGCAAGCACAGGCAGCACAGCAAGCACAGGCAGCAAGCACACTCAGCACAGCAAGCACAGGCAGCACAGCAAGCACAGGCAGCAAGCACAGGCAGCACAGCAAGCACAGGCAGCAAGCACAGGCAGCACAGCAAGCACAGGCAGCAAGCACACTCAGCACAGCAAGCACAGGCAGCACAGCACGCACAGGCAGCAAGCACAGGCAGCACACCAAGCACAGGCAGCACAGCAAGCACAGGCAGCAAGCACAGGCAGCACAGGCAGCACAGGCAGCAAGCACAGGCAGCACAGCAAGCACAGGCAGCAAGGACAGGCAGCACAGCAAGCACAGGCAGCAAGCACAGGCAGCACAGCAAGCACAGGCAGCAAGCACAGGCAGCACAGCAAGCACAAACAGCAAGCACAGGCAGCAAGCACAGGCAGCACAGCAAGCACAGGCAGCAAGCACAGGCAGCACAGCAAGCACAGGCAGCAGGCACATGCAGCACAGCAAGCACAGGCAGCACAGCAAGCACAGGCAGCACAGCATGCACAGCAAGCACAGGCAGCACACCAAGCACAGGCAGCACACCAAGCACAGGCAGCAAGCACAGGCAGCACAGCAAGCACAGGCAGCAAGCACAGGCAGCAAGGACAAGCACAGGCAGCAAGTACAGGCAGCTCAGGCAGCACAGCAAGCACAGGCAGCAAGGACAAGCACAGGCAGCAAGCACAGGCAGCAAGGACAAGCACAGGCAGCAAGCACAGGCAGCGCAGCAAGCACAGCAAGCACAGGCAGCAAGCACAGGCAGCACAGCAAGCACAGGCAGCAAGCACACTCAGCACAGCAAGCACAGGCAGCACAGCAAGCACAGGCAGCACAGCATGCACAGCAAGCACAGGCAGCAAGCACAGGCAGCACACCAAGCGCAGGCAGCAAGCACAGGCAGCACAGCAAGCACAGGCAGGAAGCACACTCAGCAAAGCAAGCACAGGCAGCACAGCAAGCACAGGCAGCAAGCACAGGCAGCACAGCAAGCACAGGCAGCACAACAAGCACAGGCGGCACAGCAAGCACAGGCAGCAAGCACAGGCAGCACAGCAAGCACAGGCAGCAAGCACAGGCAGCACAGCAAGCACAGGCAGCAAGGACAAGCACAGGCAGCAAGCACAGGCAGCAAGCACAGGCAGCCAGCACACTCAGCACAGCAAGCACAGGCAGCAGGCACAGGCAGCACAGCAAGCACAGGCAGCACAGCAAGCACAGGCAGCACAGCAAGCACAGGCAGCACAGCATGCACAGCAAGCACAGGCAGCACACCAAGCACAGGCAGCAAGCACAGGCAGCACAGCAAGCACAGGCAGCAAGCACAGACAGAACAGCAAGCACAGGCAGCAAGCACAGGCAGCTCAGGCAGCACAGCAAGCACAGGCAGCAAGGACAAGCACAGGCAGCAAGCACAGGCAGCAAGGACAAGCACAGGCAGCAAGCACAGGCAGCAAGCACAGGCAGCGCAGCAAGCACAGCAAGCACAGGCAGCAAGGACAGGCAGCACAGCAAGCACAGGCAGCAGGCACAGGCAGCACAGCAAGCACAGGCAGCAAGCACAGGCAGCAAGCACAGGCAGCAAGCAGAGGCAGCACAGGCAGCACAGCAGAGGCAGCACAGGCAGCACAGCAAGCACAGGCAGCAAGCACAGGCAGCACAGCAAGCACAGGCAGCAAGCACAGGCAGCACAGCAAGCACAGGCAGCAAGCACAGGCAGCACAGCAAGCACAGGCAGCAAGCACACTCAGCACAGCAAGCACAGGCAGCACAGCAAGCACAGGCAGCACAGCAAGCACAGGCAGCAAGCACAGGCAGCACAGCAAGCACAGGCAGCAAGCACACTCAGCACAGCAAGCACAGGCAGCACAGCACGCACAGGCAGCAAGCACAGGCAGCACACCAAGCACAGGCAGCACAGCAAGCACAGGCAGCAAGCACAGGCAGCACAGGCAGCACAGGCAGCAAGCACAGGCAGCACGGCAAGCACAGGCAGCACAGCATGCACAGCAAGCACAGGCAGCACACCAAGCACAGGCAGCACACCAAGCACAGGCAGCAAGCACAGGCAGCACAGCAAGCACAGGCAGCAAAGACAGGCAGCACAGCAAGCACAGGCAGCAAGCACCGGCAGCACAGCAAGCACAGGCAGCAAGCACACTCAGCACAGCAAGCAGAGGCAGCAAGCACAGGCAGCAGAGCAAGCACAGGCAGCAAGCACAGGCAGCATAGCAAGCAGAGGCAGCACAGCAAGCACAGGCAACACAGCAAGCACAGGCGGCACAGCAAGCACAGGCAGCAAGCACAGGCAGCACAGCAAGCACAGGCAGCAAGCACAGGCAGCACAGCAAGCACAGGCAGCACAGCAAGCACAGGCAGCACAGCATGCACAGCAAGCACAGGCAGCACAGGCAGCACAGCATGCACAGCAAGCACAGGCAGCACACCAAGCACAGGCAGCAAGCACAGGCAGCAAGCACAGGCAGCACAGCAAGCACATGCAGCAAGCACCGGCAGCACAGCAAGCACAGGCAGCAAGCACACTCAGCACAGCAAGCACAGGCAGCACAGGCAGCAAGCACAGGCAGCACAGCAAGCACAGGCAGCAAGCACAGGCAGCACAGGCAGCACAGCAAGCACAGGCAGCAAGCACAGGCATCAAGCACAGGCAGCAAGCACAGGCAGAACAGCAAGCACAGGCAGCAAGCACAGGCAGCACAGCAAGCACAGGCAGCATGCACAGGCAGCACAGGCAGCACAGCAAGCACAGGCAGCACAGGCAGCAAGCACAGGCAGCACAGCAAGCACAGGCAGCACGGCAAGTACAGCAAGCACAGGCAGCACAGCAAGCACAGGCAGCAAGCACAGGCAGCACAGGCAGCAAGCACAGGCAGCACAGCAAGCACAGGCAGCAAGGACAGGCAGCACAGCAAGCACAGGCAGCAAGCACAGGCAGCACAGGCAGCAAGCACACTCAGCACAGCAAGCACAGGCAGCACAGCAAGCACAGGCAGCAAGCACAGGCAGCACAGCAAGCAGAAACAGCAAGCACAGGCAGCAAGCACAGGCAGCACAGCAAGCACAGGCAGCAGGCACAGGCAGCACAGCAAGCACAGGCAGCATAGCAAGCACAGGCAGCACAGCAAGCACAGGCAGCAAGCACACTCAGCACAGCAAGCACAGGCAGCACAGCACGCACAGGCAGCACACCAAGCACAGGCAGCACAGCAAGCACAGGCAGCAAGCACAGGCAGCAAGCACAGGCAGGAGTGTAGCCCATTTGCGCACAAGACCGATTGCGCACGTGCCGTTTGCACACGTTCCAATTGCGCACGTCCCGATTGCACACATCCCGATTGCTCACGTTCCGTTTGCACACAAGACCTATTGCGCACGTCCCTTTTGCGCACAAGACCGATTGCTCACGTTCCGATTGCACACGAGCCGATTGCACACGTCCCGAAGCCGGTGTCCCGTTTGCACACAAGCCCTATTGTGCACGTCCCTTTTGCGCACAAGACCGATTGCTCACGTTGCGATTGCACACGGACTGTTTGCGCACAAGACTCATTGCACACGGGCGAGTTGCATAGTAAAGTGCCAATAAAATAGTGGATGGACAGTGCGTATTTACATTGCGGGCTACGTGTCAACGGTGTGACGTTCATGGACGTTAAATGTTACATAAATAGTGCAGAGTTACAGTGCGGGGCGCGTGGAATATCTGCAGAATCGTTCCCGCGCCAGTCTGAACCATTCATATAGAGAATCTCTCGTGAAATCGACTTGTAAAGTTTGAAAATACATGTGACACGTGGGAGCATAACCTGATCAAGGCACAATTTCTTCGAAAATCATCCTTGACATGGTACTAACTCATTCAGAAGAAACTAAGGAGCACGATTGAAAGGTATATATGGATCGAATTATTTTGTTTTCAGGTAATTTTATAAAATGGCAATGTTATTTTTATAAGTAAAGAGACTCGTCATTAATAAATATAAATCTTTCTATTTCAGATAACATGCTGTATCAACACTGCATTAGCTAATAGTTACTTTAAGGTTTTATGCAAGTGAACTTGAAGACTGGATTATAAAGATGGTTACGGAAGCTATAACGTCTTTGAGTCTACAGGACGCAAAAGATAGCAGTATACAGTTCTAAGCACGTTCAAGATTAATGCGGTGGTGAATGGCAGGGGCCTAATTTAGGGTGACAAATTGCTCTGAATACATCATGTGTAAGCAACTAATAACAATAGACTTAAAGGGTGTGTATGCAATAACATATGAAATGTAATGTATAATTACAACTTTATTTTTTTTATTTTACTTATATATACAATTATGTCTCAAAATATATATCCTGTTATGGATTGTAGAAACGACCATTTACTGCCGGTTGAAGCCAACACACCTTCTGATCATAATGATGTCCTGGACGAGGATAGAGATGTTTGAAGCAATTCTGATTCCGCAGAGAAGACTGCTATCAGAGTATACATTATTATTTTATAAAGTAATAACGTATTTACGTCCTCAATATATCCATTGCCCCAATGGAAATCTGAATTTACAGGATACAAAAGAATGCTGTATCCAGGACTAAGCAAATGCAAGATGGTTGCGTTGGGGAACAGCAGGAGCCAATTGTTTCTTTTAAAAGAATGAATCCGAGTGGATTGTGACACAAACGATTAATTGTTTCACGTTAAATGTCGAGGATTTCTTGGATATCCATTTAAATCAGTCCTTTTCAGGGCTACAACGTGAATCCAAACGTTGACAACTCTCGTTCAATAAAATTTCCTATGTACACACGTATAATTATTTCAATGACTTGCATGAAAGTACTGTTGTGCCGGCCTATTGGCATCGACTAGTTTACTTTAAGATACGCGAAATGTAATAGGTGGTAACGAAATCGAGTTCGAAAGTCTTTCAGTTCAAGAGTTTTATTTTAGGACTAACTGACAGAGTGACGGTGTCTATGCCAGGACTGGAGATGGTCTTTTGCGGTCCTGGGTACCTTTATATGTTTCTAAAAGGAGCTTGGAGGTGGAATTTGAAAAAGGACAGAATGTTTTAGAAAGGAAGTATTTTTGGAGTTTGCTCAGGTGTTGATACGTAATCAAAGGGAAATTTTATCATTATGTCAAGGTCAACAATTGAAGGGAATTTTTATGGGTTTATGTTCCTGTTGAGTGTTTGCATACTTTGGCGGAACCTTTGGCAACGGAAAGGTTTATCGGTAGGTTTGTTCAGGAAGGAATTTGTGGAAGTCCGACTAATGTGACGATTGGATGGGAAAATGTGATAGGAAGGCATAACAGTACGTTATTTCCAGAGTTAGATGACTACAATCGGAATGACCGTCTAGGTTTCCATGTAGAAGGGAGACCGTGCGAAATGACAAAATGGGCAAATGACGTAGAAATGTGCAGGATATATGAAAGTTGTGTCCGGCTAAAATCCAAACAATTTGAGATCTCAGGTTGAATCAAATGTTGTATGGGGATGTTCGATTGTCTTCAAGAATCGGTTTTATAAGGTAAACAATGGATTCGTCGAAAAGTCGTGGATAATAATTGTTATGTTGGTTGGTTGCTACGCGCCGTAGAATCGATTTTGTAAGTTAAGTAATCGTTAATAATAAATAGAATGATTGGTTGGTTATTACGTCGAAGATTCTATTTTTTAGAATTATAACATACCTACAAACATTTAATGAAATTTGAAACCTGAAATTGGTTAGTTTTTGAACTTTCACAACTTTCATAAATACCTGCATATTTATACATTATTTGCCCATTTTCTCATATTTCTGGGTCCCTCTTGTATATTCAAACCAAGTATGTCATTCCGCTTGGAGCCATCTAACGCTGACAATAACATACTTCCATATGGCTTCCATGCAAGCCATAGAAATAATCAGGAATATTTTATTGAACGAGAGTTGTCAACATTTGGAATCACTTTGAGGCCCTGAAAAGGGCTGTTTTGAATGGATATCAAGGAAATCCTTGAAACTTGACATCAGAAAACCAGTCGCTTGTCTCCTGCGGCACACAGATTGATTATCTTGAAACCAAGATTTAGATCCAGCTGTTCCCTACCACTTCCACTCTGCGTTTGCTTAGGCCTGCATACAGCTTTCTTTTGTGACCAGTAGACTCCGGTTTCAATTAGGACAGTGGATATGTTGTGGATGAAAAGATGTTATTGCTTCTGTAATCTTCTTTATAATCCAGCCGACGATAGGATTGCAAATAGCACAAAAATCAGCAATCAGAAGTCCACAGAATCTAGTTGCATAGAACCTTAAAGTAACTATATCCACGCAAGTAAAACTCTACAAGAATTCAACATATCCTCGACTATATCAACATGTATACATACATATATACTGACTTAGAATTGTTCGAGAAGCACGCGGGTCTCTCTTTTATAGGGATTTTTGTAAATTACACGTTTTTGTGGCAAATTAATTGATTCGAACCCACGCCCTTTCGGACTGGTGCCTAAAGAACGAAAAGGATACTTGGAGGAACAGGCGAGGACGGAAACAGAAAGGTGCAATCTCTCTCCCGGGTTTTTGCACAGTTTCCCCTGGGAGCGACGGGTGAATACCGGAGACGAGTGCTTCCGACGGCCGTGCAAGCTATCTTGGAATCCACATGCACCGAGATATCATCATTTCCTCCAAATAATTCGGAAGATACCGTACAAACGATTTCGTCCGGAAGAAGGAGCTGGGAGCTGCCTGGAGGTCCATCGCTACCTGAAGATATAGGCATAAAGTATTGTTAAATTAATAGGATAAGAACGTTCAGTCATTTATTCAAAATGAGTCGGAGAAAGAGAAATGCAAAGCGAGCTAGGTAGGTTGATAAATTATAGATCAGGATTGGAAATTTCAAATGGGTTAGAGGTCGAGGAGGTCCCGTACAAACTTTGCCTAAAAGAAGGGGATTTGAAATAGTAAGTGTGGCGCCAGCAGAAGGAAATTCTATTGTGGAAAATCTGCTAAATGAAGGATCTGTCGGGGAAATTGATAGTGCCAGTACTTTTATTGACCCCGCTAAAAACAATCGGAGTTTTATGTCTTTTAAATTCGCAGCGGAATCAATACCCAAATTCGATGAAAATTCATGTTCATTACAAAAATTTATTAGTCAGAGTGAGTTGGCGAATTCGGTCATAAATCCCAGGGAACGAAAAAACCTTTTCCTTTTAATTAAAAATCGGATTGCGGGTTCGAGCTGAGCGGCTAATAGCAAACCGTCAACAGCCCAGGAATCTAGAAGAACTTTTAGACTTATTAAGATCTATTTATTTGCGATCTTTTAATTTAGACCAAATACAAGATAAAATGAAAGAAATCAAGCAGTGTTGAAATGAAAATTTAAAGGATTATGGGTTGAGAATTGAAGATATTCTTAATCAGGGAATAGAAGTCGGAAAAGGAAAATTTTCGAAGGAACAATGCCAGGGAATAACAATGCTCTTGAATAAGACAGCCGTTCGGAATTTTCGTTTAGGTCTTCAAAATAATCTTTTAAGTAATATGCTGATAGATCAAAATCAAAATTTGTTACAGATCATGGACGAAGCACTATTTTGCGAACAGAAAATTACTTATAATCTGTGGACTCACACGTTATACCCTTCAAAACACAAAAATCTATCAAACAATTACAGATTATCGTAAATGCTATCAATGTGGAAAATTATGCCATATACGAAGGAATTGTTCTCAGAATTGAATGAGTCAGCCTCACTCACAGATTTTCAATTGTACCCGTTGCAATATTTGCGGAGACCCGAATCACACGGGGAACGAGTGCTTTAGAAGGCCGAAAGGAAATTATTGGCCTGTACAAAGAGCGCAGGAACCTGGAGTGCGTAATTCTTTCCAAAAGTCCGATAATTTAAACTGCCACACTGCTCCACGAAATGGCGGACCAGGGAGCAGAAAATTCATTGCACGCCGGAACCCAGCAACTGATTTAAAATAAATGTGAACATCAGTCATATACCCACAATAACCCTTCATGACAAATTATTTAGAGGAGGAATTTCGAAATTTCTAATGGACACAGGCTCTCAAGTAAATATAATAAAAAGGGGGGAATTAATTAACAATGTGAATATGAATACAGATGTTTGCTATAAGCTTACCGGTATTGGTCCTGAGATAGTCTGCACAAATGGGGAAACATCCATTCATATTTGTGGTGTGAAAGTGAAATTCCAATTTGTTGCAGATTAGTTTCTGAAAAGGAAATTCTGCAGCACGGTAAGTACGCTTAACCTGAACTATAACTAATATGTACAATGGTACTGCAAGTGCAGTTCTTAAAGTTTACAGGCGGAATTTACAGCTTGGTAACGTACGCTTCACGCTTTAGATGAATCTAACACAAATTAACAATGCAGGAATATCGAAAAGTACTTCAGAGAATAAGCAAAGGTTTAATAGCGAAGAATTGAATGAAATTATGTGAGAAATGATATAATAGAATCGTAACAGTGTCTGTCTTGCTAGATTATGTCGGTGTGAGCTGCCAGGCCCTCGGAAAATTCTCGGAAATGGTACTAACCGTCCTATTATCATGCCGGAACTCGGAAAAAATTGAACGTGCGGAAAGCCGGGCTGTTAGCAGGCAGTACCGTCTACTACGTTGGAATGCGGATAATCCGCTGCTTACTCTCTAACACTTTCCCATTGCAGTAGCGGGTATCCTGGGAATACGGTTTCTGTAAAATCAGAATGCAATAGTTAAATTGAATAATTCTAATCCAAATTCTATTCAGATCGGGGACAAAGAAATTTTACTCGAGGATAGTTCTACATTCCATTTGCCAGCGCGTAGTAAAGTGTTGGTCACAATTCCTGTAAAGAATAAAGGAATCAAATCGGGTTATGTAAGAAATTTTAATGTTAATCCAGAAGCTTCCGTAGGTGAAGCTTTGGTTACGCACATAAATGGCTTTGCAAAATTATTTGCCATAAATACCACTTCAGACCAAATTAAGTTTTCCTTACCTCCGGTAGAACTAGAAGAGTTTGAGGTTATGCCTCCAGCACCATGATCAGCAAGTCGGAAATTTGAATAATGCTCAGGCCAAAGCAGATGCGCAGAGTTTTTCTAAAATTGTTGAATCATTACATTTACAACGTCTTAATAATTTGGAGGTAACAAGCCTTCTCAAACTAATATATATGAATTTTCATATCAATTTCATCTTCCAAATGACAAGTTACAGGCAACAATGCTCGCAAAACATTCAATAATTACCACTGATGAAGTCCCAAGAAGTGCAAAACAATATCGCTTTCCATGTATACATAAGCAGGAGATAAAAGAACAAGTAGATTCTTTGCTTGAGGATGATATTATTCAACCATCCTCATCTGCATTCAATTCTCCCTTATGGATTGTTCCAAAAAAACCTGATGCTACTGGAAAGCCTTAGTGACGGATGGTTATTGATTATCGGAAGTTGAACGAGAAAACCATCAGCGACTCATATCCTATTCCAAACATAGTGGACATTTTAGATCAGCTTTGTGGTGCCAAGTATTTTAGTATTCTTGATTTGGCTTCAGGGTTCCATCAAACACCAATGGACCCCGAATCCAAGTCAACGACAGCGTTCCCAACTATCAATGGACACTACAACATTTCAACAGTGCATGGACTTATTATTATCTGGGTTACAGGGAATTGAAATGTTTATTTATATGGATGATATTGTTATTTATGCAAGCTCATTGGCAGAACATTCCCAGAGATTAAAACATATTTTAGCACGTTGACAAAATGCTGGACTCACCTTATAACCTGGAAAGTGCCAATTCCTTCGTCGTGAAATAACATATTTGGGGTATCTTATAACATTGAAGGGTGTAAAACCTGATCCAGGCAAAGTCAAGGCTGTCTAGAACTTCCCAATACCTAAAAATAACAAAAGTTTAAAACAATTCTAAGGCCTTGTTGGTTATTACAGGAGATTTATGGATGGAATGGCCAAAATAGCAAAGCTACAGTAAATTCTGTCACATTGTCACTACTGGAGCTCCAGTCACATTGTCAATGGGCTGCGTCTGCGCCCATGTATGCGTCATTCCTACGCCTATGTTACCTCGAGCGGAGTCAGTCAAGCGTGTGATGTTTATGAGGCGTGAAGCGACGCGGCTCTTTTGTCGAGAGTTCGCGGTTTGGTTTTTTATAATACAATCACAACTTTTCAAATTTTGCTTTTTTTTTATCTAAAATAGTGATTAACCCTTTCGCTACGGCAGTCCGTTCCGCGAGAGTAGCACCACTGAACGGGGCACCGCGCCGCGTAGTGTGCACATTGCGCATCGGTAGTCTTCGATGTTCGCACTTACGTCTTTCAATGGCACTTTGGAATTGTCTTGTATGTATACTTTTTTAAGAGTTATGTAACAACTGTTTCGTCATATTATACAGAAAAACATAAAAATTCTGAAATTTCAGAATACCCACAATGTACGTAGGTATATTGTCTGGTCTCGCGGACACCGACTATAGTCGGCACCCGTACACACAGCACGTCTCGCGGACACCGACTATAATCGGCATCCGTACACACAGCACGTCTCGCGTCCGCCGACTATAGTCGGTGTCCGTAGCGAAAGGGTTAAGATATTTATGAGATTTTTCCGCGTAAAATGAAATCAAACATGATATTAATCGGACCATATTTACTTATTTATTACTGTGACGTTCTATTTTCATATACGCTGCATATATACATTATTAAATTTGTACGAATAATAAATAAAAAAGAATCGAATAAAAATACATAAATCGATGACGAGGACGAGTTAAAAATAATAAAAAACAACAACAAATAAAATAAATAAATCTACGAACATTTCCTAATTTATTTACCGGGCTTGTCTGCTTATCTTCCTAATAATATAAATCCTGGACGATAGGACACCAGTCACAATTTAAAATATATATCTAAAATCTCAGTTTCGCATGTTCCGCGTCACATTTATTTATAATATTCTATCCCGGTCGTGGAGATATAACATTAATATATATTTAAAATATAGGGCTTACTCCTTATCGCTACTCGGCTCTACTCTTACTCGCATACTCTTTTACATTGCCAGTGAGCTGAGATCCGTAGTATGACAACGTGAGAGAGACGGACGCGAGGCGCGAAAACCGTGTCCTTCTCTGTCACATTGTCATACTACGGGTTTCAGCTCACTGACAATGTGAGAGAGTATACTACGATCAGTAAATGTGATCTCAATTACACCATGTTTGATCTCATTTTTATCCCAATAATTTCATGATTACGTTATACAATTTTTCATACAGGAAAATGTAATAATAAAAAGCGATAAGAATCGTCTTTAATATAGCATTTGGTACGCTAAGTTTTCTTTTCTTCGTTCGGCGAACTACAAAGGCGGGTCGCGAGGCTCGAAAACCGTGTCTACTATCTCCAAGTGGTCCGAACCATTGAACTATATACTACCTGGAATGAGAACATCCATATGTAAAGTCGCCGAAAAGCGGGACAGAGAGAGTATGATTCCAGGGATACCTGTCCTTTGTTAACTGTACGATCCGTTTCAAAAATATCGGTGTAGCAGACGAGAGTCCAGTCAAGAAATTAAACCGCGTAAATCGGTGGATTACAAACATGTGCAAACGTGCAAACCAGTTGAATCAAGGCATCTTATCCAAGCGGCAGAAACATGGTTATGTCGTGTTGTATTAAAAATTGCAAAAGCGTGTGGACGAAGAATGGGAATATTACTTTTCACAGGTAATTAGGAATAAAAGTAAAACTGCGTAGCATATATGAGGAATAGTGTCAGCATATGGAGCTCTGAACACCATTCGTGTCGGCCTTGATTGGACCTAAGCTGTGCGCATCGCACACAGATTGACAGACGCGCACGTACACTGCGACACAAATGGTGTTTAGAGCTCCATATGCTGACACTGATGAGGAAAAGCATTTTTTATTCCCAATTAATTATATCCAAATTGTCTTTATTTACAGCTTTCCCAAGGATCCGGCATCATTTGGAGAATTTGTAACGGCAATACCGCCGACATTCGTAAAAAAAGTTACGAAGTACAGCACCATTTGCAGTAAACATTTTATATATGATTCATTTCAGGTAACACCATCTGGACAGAACCGCCTAAAGAAGAGAGCAATACCCACATTGTTTGACTACGATGTGGATTATTCAATAGCAAGTAGTTCAACAAATGTGGTATGTAAATATCTATATCGTGCATATTACTTAAACTTTAGTAAAGGTATCATTCTAGTGAAACTTATCGCCTCGGATACCCACGATGGGTCAATTTGACCCGAAGCCTGAAGATCATCAACCCATTGTTTGAGCAAAATAAAAATGTTCGCCTACGTACATTTTCGCGACGTTGCAATATATTTTAAACGTTGACAATTTGTTTATAAATTGTTTATAAAATATTTTACAAAATTAAAATTTTTGCTTACGTGCATTATAGCGACGTTGCAATGTATTTTACGATTATTGATAATTTGTTTATAAATTGTTCACAACTTCTTTCGAGCAACATTTATAACATTTTCTGCGACATGGTCGTTAGTATTTTATAACGCGTTGAATTTACTTTGCGGTTCTCGTCTCACATAAATCTATACAAATAAAATATCGGGTTGCCGTCCTGCAGGATTGGTCAGAATAACCCATCGTGGGATTGCGTGTCTCCTTTTTTCAGTCGGGTGTCCGAGAGTTAAAGTGTTTCAAATATGTTAACGATGTAAGTACAATTGTATTATTACTTTAATCACAAGGCACCATGATTGATTTAGGTTCAACCTTCAACGAGTACAGGGATCATACAAAATTTGCATGCAGGACCCAGCAAATATTCAACAAATATTGAGGATACCGATAACGAAATGGTAGGTTGTATGACATACTAAATAGGACCGCGCCAGTAATATAAGGCATGTGTGTTTATAAGTGTAAATTGAGAAACTGTTATAAATTTATATTATATTATAGATAATAGAAGCTGCAAATACCAGCTGTGATACAAATGTCACACTTCACCAGAAATGCTCTTCTAATGATGATGTGTTGCATGCTGAAAAGTTACATGTATGTTATTATGTTTTGTTTTATGATCTTTCATTCATATTTTGTAAAATGTTAATAGTATCAAGTATGTCATATTCAAGGTAGAATTTATCTTTACAGTCAGGACCTGCAATCAACAGAAGATCACAGGACATTGGCACACAAACATCATCCCGGATTTTAAGCTGACAGGATAAAATGGTAACTATGCGTAAAAAAGTAAGAGTGCTACAGAAGCGGTTGCAGCGACGCAACAATAGATTAAAAACGATGAAAGACTTGGTTCGGCATTTAAAAGCCAACGGTAAACGCACAGATGCCGTAGAAGACGTTTTAAAAAATCGTTTTACTGGTTTCTCGTTGCATGTTTTGAAAAATGAACTAAAAAATTCCTCCGTTTCTTGTGGAAACCGGTACAGCGACGATATAAAAAGTTTCGCCTTAACATTATATTTTTATTCTCCAAAGGCATATAACTTTATCCGAACCAAGTGACACCTTCCTCACAAATCCATGCTGCGTAAATGGCTGAGTAGGTACAATTGCGAACGAGGCTTCATAAGCAAAGTACTAGAATTTCTAAAAGAGGAAGTAAAAACAAATTCCTGTATCAAGGACGTAGCATTAATTTTGGATTCAATGGCTATTCGTAGCCAAATTGTTTATGATAAAAAACAAGACAAGAATCGCGGATATGTAGATTACGGTGCTCACGTAGATTCTGAAGAATTAGCAAAGGAAGCTCTGGTTCTTCAAATTGTAACCTACACAAAAAAATTCAAGATCGCTATTGCCTTTTTTTTCGTAAATAAAATAATAGCCCATTTACAGTGTCAAATCCTCAATCACGCTTTAATTTTATTAAAAAGTACTGGCGTTACCGTACGATCTATAACATGCGATGGCTGTGCCACAAATTTAAAAACTTTAACATTATTGGGCTGCGATTTCTCCAAGGCAGATTTGGTCACTTCCTTCAAACACCCATCTGCGGACAGTCAAGTCTACTGTATATTAGACGCTTGCCATATGGTCAAACTGTGCCGCAATGCATTTGCTGAGGAAGTGATTACATCACCGATGGGGGAAATATGTTTTAAATTTATTAAAAAATTGCATGACTTGCAAGAAGCAGAGGATTTGGAACTGAGAAATCGATTGTCATCTATGCATGTAAATTTTTATAACAAAAAAATGAACGTTCGTTTAGCTGCTCAACTCATCAGTAGCGCTGTTGCGGATTCACTGGATTTTTTACGACTAAGCGGTGATCCAAATTTTGCAGGGAGTGAAGCCACGGTTGAATTTTTAAGAATATTCGATAAATTATTCGACATAATGAATAGCCGAAACTCATTTGGAAAAGGTTTCAAATCTCCCATCTACTTACATAAAATTGACTTAAAAAATGAATTCTTTTTGAAAGTGAGAACATATATAACAAATCTTAAAATAAATGGTGTGAATATTTTACAACACAAGAGAAAAACATTTTCCTTGGGTCTCTTCATGAACACTTATAGTTTTATTGGGTTGGCAAATGATCTTTTGACTGACCCCGATAGTCCTTTGAAATACTTGTTGACCTACAAATGTTCTCAGGACCACTTAGAATTATTTTTTTCGTGTGTTCGGTCTCGTGGAGGGTGGAATGACAACCCAAATTGCCCTCAATTTATACGGGCATTGCGAAAAATGCTTTTCCGCAACAATGTTACAGCGAGTATAAATAGCAATTGTTTGGACGATTTATCGGAAACATTGCCCATTTTTCAGTTTCGTGCCCCAAAACGGTCTTTGGTAGATAATTCCCATCAAGATTTAGATAAAGACGACGAAAATTTAAACAGATTAATTGCATGCATGGATAGCACGTCTTTGAGTTGTTTACAAGAAAATATATTGTACTATATTTCTGGAGTTGTAGTAAACAAAATTTTGGCAAAATTATCGTGCCTTTATTGTAAGGATTTTTTACTCACTGAGAAAATCAACAGTGATCATCAATACACTGTTGATGTAAAAAAATATTGTAGTTTTACTGCATTTGTAAACAGAGGGAAGTTGTGTTTCCCCTCGAAGGCAGTATTTGATATTATTAAATGCGCGGAAAAACCTTTTCGAGCTGAAATTCAGCTTGGATACATGAATAAGAAAAACTTCAAAAGAAACATATCTTCAGTAGTACTTGAGAAATACAGTGGTACAATTGTTTCCTTGTTTACACCGCCGCATCCGGTGTTGGAAACTAATGGATTATGTGAACTGCATGAAATTCAAATTGTTAAATTAATAATAAGTATATACGCAAATCTTAGAATATTTACGTATACGAAGGAAGCTACGGAGCGGTACTTAGGTGATCGTGCGAGTATCAGGCAAAAGCTACATAAAAGTATACTGTTTGCAAATGTTTGATTCACAGCCCTGATACAAGAATTCTGATCACTTATGTCCCGTGTCTGTACCGTTCTTCACCACATGTATATAATATTAAAGAATCCAATGTTAAATGTTATGTAAATAAAAGTTTTAAACTGGAGGCGTGCCCGAGATGGCGCGAGTCGTACATGCACGCATGTATGTTATTATTAGTTCAATGCATGTACGAGGCTGCGAGCATTCCGGACAGGTCGGTAGCGACATTGTGCAAGTGGCGCGGACCGACCAAGCGGCGCGGTTCATACAATACACTGCAGTAAACGCTGTAGTTCGCGCGTGCGGTTCCGAACCTCCTCCTAGTATATCAGATATTAGGGGGAGGATGTAGGAGATACCGCTACCGGCCGGAGAGCCCGCGGCTATTCCTTGTAGTAACTCGTAATCGTTTGTCCAGGGAATAGTAGTAGGGTGGAATCGGCGGGATAAAAAAAAAAAAAAAAATCTTTCATGTTTAGAGAATGTTAATTTTTGCACGTATTATATTTTATATATTTGTATCGTGTGTTAATATTTTGTGGAAAAGGTTTATATTAATTCATAATCAACTATTGCATGTAAGTCACTATTTTTCTACTTATTTTAAGTTGATAACATTATATATTAATTACAGTTTTTATGTTTCAGATCTATTTGGAGATGGGCAAAATTACATGTTTTGGCAAAACACGAGTGAAGACTAAAAAAAACATCTCTAAGGATCTGAAGGGGCTATTCGATGAACGTTAGAAAATGTATTATATAAACTGACAGCTATTATTATAATCGTAGAGAATAGTTTCTGTAATATTAATAAAAATTATAATAAAATTTATATTTAAAAAAACGCTAATAGGATGACAAAGTACATTACATCCACGTTAAACCCCTAAATTAAATTAAATCCCCGTAATCATATATATACTACGCCCAGATTTATAATATAACTGTACTACCAGTTCAACAATAATTGGAAGGAGGAACTCTTTTCGAACCGACCATACAAACGTGGAACTTTCACTTTTAACGTGCATGCGACTATATGTTCAGACCGCACGTGTGTAAGAGTGAGACAGACATTCCTGGATTTCACCTCTCTCTTTCTAACAAAATGGGCCGTTTTCTGTTTCCCAGATTCCCACAGTTCCCATTCCAGGTAGTATATAGTTCAATGGTACGAACACGATTCCGAGCTGACTGACAATGTGACAGAATATACTGTACTTACCCAATTATTAAAAAATGACATACCCTTTATTTGGAATGAGGATACTCCATTGAACTATAGAATATCTGGAATGCGCACGGCCGTATGTAGAGCTGCAGTCGAGCCGCGCCGAAAGAGAAAGAAGATATTTTGGTATTCTGTCCTTTGTTACCTGTACTACCCTTTCAATAATGTTGTGTACGCCGTTAAAATATACGGAACTGAACTATCTTTGCTGTACTATCCTTTTGTTGCTTCTATGACAAAAGGGTTTATGGTAAGTCGTAATAAAAACAGAATGTGTTTGAAGAAAAACTGTTCCCATACAAGAAATATAGACTATATATGTTTCATAATTTGCAATTTGTATACAGAGAGATAATTCCAAATGTGTATAATCAATCAGGCATCTATTACAATTTCTGACTGTGGCAATAGCATGTGAAACTTGTTAATTACCAGTATATATATTATTTTATTCCTAAAATGTTAATGGGTGAACCTGAACGAGGAAACACTACCTTCAAACGCATAGAAAACTTAAAAAAAAGTAACACCGACTTCAAAAATCGAACATTATTTTATATTGTTCAGTGCATTTTTGAAGTCTGTTAAATAGGATACTTTCTCAAACAAAATTAATAATATCAATCAAAATTATTGTAATATTTATTTTATTTATTGTCTATGTCTATTTGGAAAAAAAAACAAAAAATGAGCAAATAATTATATTTTTACATCCAGCATGAACAATTCCCAAAGGAAAGCAATTTCGATACGTATTAACAATTAACCTTCACTACCTCTAAAACAAAAAATCATGTGTAATTTTAATGCTTTTGATAATATTTTTTACTTTGTTTTGTGATCATATACAATAATTTCTGTGACATGCTGACATCACCTACTGAAATATCTAAACAGAAGGGTGCAACTCTTTTCGAACCGGTCATATCTAGTCAAATCTCTGTGGAACTTACGTCGAAAGGCGCAAATCGACTGTATGTCCCAAAGTTTCAGTGGTAAGAGTGAGACAGAATACAAAAATGTCTTTCTTCTCTCTCTACAAGCGAGGCGCGGCTGTTCCTGCATCCGTGCGCATTCCAGGTGGTATATATAGTTCAATGGTAAATACACACTGTCCATCCACTATTTTCTGGCTATATTCTGACTATTATGCGGCTATTCTACCTGTCCTACATTGCACTATGCACCGTGAATGTCAATTTTTGCTAGTCAATATCTCTCGTAGATTCTTGCAGGATGGATTTTTTATTTCGATGTTTTAACAGGATCAACAGTATTTATCATTCTTGAAATCGATTCTTTACTAAAAAAATATCTATTTCTGCGAAAGACTGATTCGAGCGCATGTAATACATAAACACACAATAAAATACCCACGTTGACCTACTATTTATGTACATAATCTTATATCAATTATAAGCATAACAGCAGGTACATGTTGGAGATAGGTAAAATAGAAAAGTGCGCAAAAACAGGAAAAAATATATTACATACTAAGAAAAACCAACTCCGTCTTGACTCGAACCATCAATCATACAATTAGCAATATAAGACCGTACCATGTACTATTCACTCCGCTAACACACTAACAATATGATACATGCTACCTATATTGTAGGATACGTAAACTTAACATATATTGCAAAATAAAATAATACCCCATGTTGATTAGGAATATGGCAGGAGTCTTCCTGTAATATTGCCACATGAAGGACAAAGACGCAATATTGCGCCAACATTGCAATTAAATATTAGTGTTGTAGGAAGGTTTCGTGGAATTGGCAAAGGAATAAAGGAGTCGGATTCTAAGGAACAGATGCAACATATTTTTCGCATCAGATACAACGAGGTTTACAGGTAAGTCAAGTTACTCCTTGTTAACTCAGTGGGCTAGCAACGAACTATTGACAACTGCGTTTTACAAGGCCGACCGTCCCTGTTGAGAGTCCGGCTTTTTCTAAAACCCTACTTCCCAATAAGGGTCAAGATTTTCGCAGCTCGGTTTTCTCTCACGCATAATCTCGCGATCTCTGGAAACTTCTCGAGGCTTCTGGAAGATTCTGGAGCTTTCGCGATGCTCCTGGAAGATTCTGGAACTTTCGCGAGGCTTCGCTCGCGGTGCCGCGGGGCATTGACCTTGCGTCAATCAGATGTTTTGGTCGGTCAGATGGAAAAATTTAACGGCTTAATCGCTCCATGTATCGTCTCGTTACAGCCTAATTTTTATTTTTCATTTGTCTATTCTGGTTTCTTAATAACTGAAATAACGATTATAAGGTTCAGTTGAGAATAAAAAGTAATTTAATTTAGGAACATATATGTTTTTAGCCCTCAAGGAGATGTTGTATCGAGGTGACTGGAATTTCATGATATCGACTTCATTATATTATTTACACACCCTCTATATAACGAAAATTTCAAGGCGCGAGTAAGGAGGATTTGTACATACATAAGAAAATCGCAGATGTTCTTGAAATTTGTATGGATGATGCATTTTAATGTAATAAAAGGAGCATACCAAATTTCAGAAATCTATATAAGACGTAGTTTAGAAGACAATAATTTAATAATTTGACACGTTCTCTTATGGAGAGATCGCAATTAAAGCTCGCCGAGCAGAAAGGAATATTGCATGAATATTGTAGGAACATTACACGGAATACACACTACATATGATGCTGTGATTTCTTAGGCCAGATGGGTTTTGAGCAAAAAATATACTGGATTAAACATTGCAGTCACTGATAACACTGTCCAACACGTATTTTATTCCGTAATATGTGTTAGGTGATTCTTATAGATTTCGATGCTCTAAACCCGAATCTGAAATCCGTTCCGTTCCAGCACCCTCAGTTTTTGAAAAAATGAAATTTCTGAAAAACAGATTTCTGAAATTTGGTTTGCTCCTTTTATTACATTAAAATGCATCATCCATACAAATTTCAAGAACATCTGCGATTTTCTTATGTATGTACAAATCCTCCTTACTCGCGCCTTGAAATTTTCGTTATATAGAGGGTGTGTAAATAATATAATGAAGTCGACATCGTGAAATTCCAGTCACCTCGGAACATCTCCTTGAAGGCTAAAAACATATATGTTCCTAAATTAAATTACTTTTTATTCTCACCAGAACCATATAATCGTTATTTCAGTTATTAAGAAATTAGAATAGATAAATGAAAAATAAATATTAGACTGTAACGAGACGATACATGGAGCGATCAAGCCGTAAAATTTCTCCATCTGACCGACCATAACATCTGATGGCATCTGATTGACGCGAGGTCAATGCCCCGCGGCACCGCGAGCGAAGCCTCGCGAAAGTTCCAGAATCTTCCAGAAGCCTCGCGAAAGTTCCAGAATCTTCCAGAAGCCTCGCGAAAGTTCCAGAATCTTCCAGAAGCCTCGCGAAAGTTCCAGAATCTTCCAGAAGCCTCGAGAAGTTTCCAGAAAACGCGAGATTATGCGAGAGAGAAAACCGAGCTGCGAAAATCTTGACCCCTATTCGGAAGCAGGGTTTTAGAAAAAGCCGGACACTCAACAGGGACAGTCGGCCTTGTAAAACGCAGTTGTCAATAGTTCGTTGCTAGCCCACTCAGTTAACAAGGAGTAACTTGACTTACCTGTAAACCTCGTTGTATCTGATGCGAAAAATATGTTGTTTCTGTTCCTTAGAATCCGACTCCTTTATTCCTTTGCCAATTCCACGAAACCTTCCTACAACACTAATATTTCATTGCAATGTTGGCGCAATATTGCGTCTTTGTCCTTCATGTGGCAATATTACAGGAAGACTCCTGCCATATTCCTAATCAACATGGGGTATTATTTTATTTTGCAATATATGTTAAGTTTACGTATCCTACAATATAGGTAGCATGTATCATATTGTTAGTGTGTTAGCGGAGTGAATAGTACATGGTACGGTCTTATATTGCTAATTGTATGATTGATGGTTCGAGTCAAGACGGAGTTGGTTTTTCTTAGTATGTAATATATTTTTTCCTGTTTTTGCGCACTTTTCTATTTTACCTATCTCCAACATGTACCTGCTGTTATGCTTATAATTGATATAAGATTATGTACATAAATAGTAGGTCAACGTGGGTATTTTTGTAGACGGTATTCGGGAGGCGATATGTATGTGTAAGAGGAAAAAGCCTGTATCCTTCTTAATAATCCGACTGTATTTATTAACGCGTCTCGCTCGCTCAATGCTCTCGCTACGCTTTGTCAGTCAAGACTGACTACGCCTCGCTTCCTTCCGGCAGACAGCGCGTCCTCTCCTTTCCCCTTTCTTCCCGCCTCGCAAGGCGTCACGGGCCGTGTGTACCTTAGCCCTCGGCTCGTGACGCAGAACTCGGGCTACGTCATGAGCGATTCTTCTACATTCGGCCATTCTGATGCAGGTGGGTCGTCCTCGATCCACTTTTATTTCGTCTAGATTCTTGTTACTGCAACCAGGATGTAATTGGGTCCTAAAGCGTAAATAGGAATTAAACAAGGCAAGAACGGAGAAGGCGTATAAATTTCCGAAAGGGCCAGGAAAAGGAAATTAGAGTTTTGATTTCTCAGCCGGACTCCCACATCGTCGATAAAGTGATCAGTTTCATCAACGACCGGGCAAGAGAGAGAAAAAGGGAAAGAGAGAAGAAAGAAAGAGAGAAAGAAAAAAAAATAAAGGAGAAGAAGAAGAAAAATAATGTATCCGACTGACAATCTTCAAGAGGGATGGTAAACGGGATTGGGTGAATGAGGCCACCCCACCGGACCTCGTTACCGCGAGAGCTCCTATGAACACGTCTGAACCAGGACTACTCTGCCGAGGATCCGTTACCGTGCGAGTTTTCTCAGGTCAAAACATTGAGACAACTTCTTCTAGCAACCTGTTACCGCAGTAGTCCCGTATACGTCTATCACAGCGACTCTACCAGGAGCCAGTGTGAAGAAGTTCCTCGGAAAGGGGTATACAACCTTGACAAAATTTCCTTGTCAATGATTCCTAATCCCAGCCTCATCAGGATGCTACCTGGCGCAGACTAACAAAATCCCCAATCGCACCGCTTGGCGCCGATTGTCGAAGCGTGTTGCTAACCTTTTATTTTATTCGAGTGCATCGAATGTCACCCATCGTTTCATGCTATCGACGGCAACAATCGTCCGATGTCCCAAGGATTTCCTCAAATCCCTCAGGTCCTGCACCTCGTACCGATCATTTGGCAGTACTGCAGTCACCTTAAATGGGCCCTTAAATTTGGGAGCTAGGTTTTTGCTCTGGCCCGTTGCAACTGGACTAGCAACGACCATTACAACATCGTTGACCTCGTAGCGAGGAGGTTTAAACCTTCGTGCGTCGAATCTTGTTTTATCCGTCTCCTGACTAGCATCGATGCGGCGCTTCGCATCTAGACGAATTTGTTTGAGGTCCAAACTATCCAATGTGGCCTGAATTCCGCTCGTCAGAAATGCATCGGCAGAAGTGCGTGGTTGGTACCCATAGAGGAGTTCCGCTGGGCTTTTTTGAGTGGTACGATGAATAGTGCAATTTAGTCCGCTTTGCACCTTCTTTGCACATGTATCCCATTTGTTATCCGGCAAACCCGCAGAGGTAGCAGCGAGAGAACCCAGGATCGTGCGGTTCATCCGCTCGCATTGGCCATTTGCCCTGGGTGTGGCTACTGCGTTGGCAATATGTTTGATACCATATTGCGTACAAAAGGCAGAGAACGTGTGGGACGTAAAAGCAGTACCCCGGTCTGTTATAATTCGGATAGGCACTCCAAATACGGCAAACAGTTGGTCAAGGGCCTGTATGACCCACTTGCTTCTTGTATCGCGCACGGGCTCGATAACGCAAAATTTGGTAAATCCATCCACAATTACTAAGATTTGAGTATTTTTACGTTTGGTGGTTATAAATGGGCCCAAGTGGTCCAAGTGCAGCGTATGAAATGGGATGGCGATCTTATCAATGGGATGCAATAAACCCGGCTCACGGCCTGAACTGTTTTTGTAATATGAGCAATTGAGACACGCCTTGACATATTTGGAAACAAACCTTCTCATGCCCTTAAACCAGTAATTATCTTGGACCTTGGACAGTGTTTTGTCAAGCGAAAAATGTCCCAGATCGTCGTGACACATCTTTACCACGCTCCAACGCGAGGTACGTGGGACGAGCCATTTATTTCCTGATTCAGTTGTTCGGAAAACTACGCCGCCCTTTAAATTATATTTGTCGAAATATTGTTTCGTGTCTGGTTGGATATCCCCTGACTCTAGTATCTTGCGTATGACCGAAATTTCGTCGTCCTGCACCTGGACGGCACGAATCCATTCGACATCAGTGACGTCTATTAGAAGGCATTCCACGGGATTCCTACTCAGGTAATCAACGTGAGCTATTTGCCTACCGGGCCGATATAGTATCGTGAAATCGAAATCCTGCTTGTACATCCACCATCTGGCCACGCGAGAAACAATGTCCTTCTTCTCGGCCGTCGCGCGCACAGCACTACAGTCGGTAACGATCTCAAACTTGATCCCCAATAAGTAGACCCGGAAGGCCTTAAGGGCCGCTACTACCGCGAGGGTTTCTAGCTCGTAGGAATGGTATTTTTGCTCCTCTACGGATGTCTTACGACTATAATAGGCAATCGCTCTTTTTGTACCATCTACGTCCTGTAAGAGCATAGCTCCCAACCCCAACGAACTAGCATCCGTGTGCACCTCGGTTGGTCGACCGGGTTCATAAATTGCCAGGACAGGGCGCCCAGCTAGTATTTGCTTTATTTCTTTTACGGCGTCACTCTGTCGCGCACCCCATACCCATGGTGCGCTAGCACGTAGTAATTCGGTCAAAGGCAATACGATCTTAGCATAATTTTTAATAAATCGTCGAAAATAACCCGTTAGACCTAGGAACTGTCTAATTTGTGTAATATTGGTTGGTTCAGGTGCGTTCGCAACCGCGCTTGTTTTCGAAACGCCTGGTTTCACGCCTTCTACAGAGATTTCACGACCCAAATACTCGATTTTTTGTTGGAAAAACCGGCACTTGGTCAAGTTGAGAGTAAAATTATGTTTCGTTAGAATTTTTAATACCGTGACCAAACGATCGAATCCCTCCTCCAGATCGTTAGATGGTATAAGGATATCATCCATATAGACCAACGCGATTGTAAAGCGTAGTTCGCCAAGTGCCTTGTTGATGGCCCTTTGGAATACGGACGGCGCGTTAGCTAATCCAAAAGGCATGCGCAAAAACTCATATTGTCCGTCTGGTGTGATGAAAGCCGTTCTTTCTACAGAGTCCCTGTGCATGGGAATTTGATAAAACCCCGAGGCTAGATCGAGCGACGTGAAAAACGTCTTTCCGCCCAGTCTATCTATTTGGTCCTCGATCAAGGGAAGAGGATATTTATCGCGCCTGGTGAGTTTATTTAAACCACGGAAGTCCACGCACATGCGGTCCTCTCCATTCTTCTTCCGAACTAACAAAACCGGACTCGCGTAAGGGGAACTACTTTCTCGTACGATTTTATTATTTTCTAACTCAGTAACGATATCCTTTACTTTCTCGCGCTCCGCCAGGGACATACGATAAGGTCTCCTTTGGATCGGCTGATGCGATGACAATTCGATCTTCATTTCGGCAATATCCGTTTTTCCCAGTTCGTCCATTTTTAGCGACACGCATCTTCTACGTTCGTTTAAAATCTTTAATAATCGGTCTTTGTTGGCGATCGACAATCCAGGACAATTTACGATATCGGAGGTGATTGGTTCGAAGCATATTTCTACCGCTGTGGGAGTTTCTGGAACTCCGAGCTTTAACGCCTCACTTCCGGCCCCCGATATTTGGATTCCGGACGAATCTACTATCGCGGTTACGCCTGGTATCTTAATGATGTTACGGCCTATCAATATCTTCTGCGTAAGCTGTTTATCTTCTACTATTAGAATTTTAGTAGAAATCTTAACATTGTCAAGTTCTAAATCGATTTCCGCAGACCCTATCGGTAATACTTGGGCCTGATTAAAGGCAGTTAGTATTGAGTTTGACCTGTTAAGCTTTAAGTTTAATCGGCGGGCCTCGCTCTCACGTATCAGCGAGCAATCGCTGCCCAAATCCACGACGCACTCCGTCGGATTATCGTTTATCCGGCAACCTTTGTGTAATTCGTGCATTGTGCGCTCGTCTACTTTAAGAATCTCGTGTACACTTTGTGTCGATGGCGTCGCGTCTACAGCTAGTCATGCCCCCTTAAATGGTTTAAGTTTCCCGTTCTTGCGAAAGCACTTATCTTCAGTGTGCCCTGACTTTAGACAAAACCCACAACTCGGTATCTTCTCCTGCTTCCCGACGTTCACGGCCTCCTTTTCGTTACCCCGTCGGTATTCGCGCTTGAATTTAGGGCAATCTCGCTTAAAGTGGTCGCCGTCACCGCAGTTATAACATCCTATACCAGTCGCGAGGGTACGCGGCTTCTCTTTGTCAAGCGCCGACTCGCGCGGCTGGTACCGCTTCGCGTCCTTTGTTTTCATTACAGGCTCCGGACAGGCGAATATGGACAGGCAACTATTCAATTCCGCGATCGTTTTACATCGCGCGGCCAGAACCGTGGTACGCGTGTTACCGTCACGAATGCCCTGCGCGACAAAGTCAACCAGTTTTAATTCGGGGATCTCCAACCTTAATTTGTTAATTTTTCCCAGTTTTTTTAACGCGTACGTCTGGAGGTTATCGCCGGGTTGGCATTTATAGTTCGCGGCCTCCTCGAACAGCTTGCCGAAACTTACGTCCCCCGGAAACTGCTTAGTTAGTGCGCTCGATAGATCAGTCAACGAAAAATACGTCTGTTGCAATTCGTCGTACCACAACCTCGCGTTCCCCCGCAATTTGCATACCGCCAGGTATGTCGTGACCTTATCGTCCCAACCGTAAACCGCCGCACTAACATTTATTTTGTCCACCCAATCACACGCCGACAAGCCCTCCTTCGACGGGTCAAACTCCGGCAAGAATTTCTCATTAACGAAGTGAGCGCTGTTACGATTATTCGAGCCCGATGACACGATACCTGATAGAACATCCGTTAATCTGGCGAGGTCGGATGTTTGGGTGTCCCTGCTGTCCCGACTTCTCGGACTTCGATCGCGTTCTAATCTCCGACTATACTTCGAGGGAGATCTGGACCTCGAACAAGATCTACGTCTTCTGCGTGAATCGCTCCCTTCACGCTTCGCACTTTTCTTTCTCTTGTCGCGGCCCATTCTCAGTGCCGTTACGGCGATGAAAAGCAGAAACAAAGAAAGTTTTTTTTTTGGCGGTGTATCCCACTTCTGATTCTGTAGACGGTATTCGGGAGGCGATATGTATGTGTAAGAGGAAAAAGCCTGTATCCTTCTTAATAATCCGACTGTATTTATTAACGCGTCTCGCTCGCTCAATGCTCTCGCTACGCTTTGTCAGTCAAGACTGACTACGCCTCGCTTCCTTCCGGCAGACAGCGCGTCCTCTCCTTTCCCCTTTCTTCCCGCCTCGCAAGGCGTCACGGGCCGTGTGTACCTTAGCCCTCGGCTCGTGACGCAGAACTCGGGCTACGTCATGAGCGATTCTTCTACATTTTATTGTGTGCTTATGTATTACATGCGCTCGAATCAGTCTTTTGCAGAAATAGATATTTTTTTAGTAAAATATCGATTTCAAGAATGATAAATACTGTAGATCCTGTTAAAACATCGAAATAAAAAATCCATCCTGCAAGAATCTACGAGAGATATTGACTAGCAAAAATTGACATTCACGGTGCATAGTGCAATGTAGGACAGGTAGAATAGCCGCATAATAGTCAGAAAATAGCCAGAAAATAGTGGATGGACAGTGTGTATTTACCATTGAACTATATATACCACCTGGAATGCGCACGGATGCAGGAACAGCCGCGCCTCGCTTGTAGAGAGAGAAGAAAGACATTTTTGTATTCTGTCTCACTCTTACCACTGAAACTTTGGGACATACAGTCGATTTGCGCCTTTCGACGTAAGTTCCACGGAGATTTGACTAGATATGACCGGTTCGAAAAGAGTTGCACTCTTCTGTTTAGATATTTCAGTAGGTGATGTCAGCATGTCACAGAAATTAATGTATATGATCACAAAACAAAGTAAAAAATATTATCAAAAGCATTAAAATTACACATGATTTTTTGTTTTAAAGGTGGTGAAGGTTAATTGTTAATACGTATCGAAATTGCTTTCCTTTGGGAATTGTTCATGCTGGATGTAAAAATATAATAATTTGCTCATTTTATGTTTTTTTTTCCAAATAGACATAGACAATAAATAAAATAAATATTACAATAATTTTGATTGATATTATTAATTTTGTTTGAGAAAGTATCCTATTTAACAGACTTCAAAAATGCACTGAACAATATAAAATAATGTTCGATTTTTGAAGTCGGTGTTACTTTTTTTTAAGTTTTCTATGCGTTTGAAAGTAGTGTTTCCTCGTACAGATTCACCCATTAACATTTTAGGAATGAAATAATATATATACTGGTAATTAACAAGTTTTACATGGTATTGCCACAGTCAGAAATTGTAATAGATGCCTGATTGATTATACACATTTGGAATTATCTCTCTGTATACAAATTGCAAATTATGAAACATATATAGTCTATATTTATTGTATGGGAACAGTTTTTCTTCAAACACATTCTGTTTTTATTACGACTTACCATAAACCCTTTTGTCATAGAAGCAACAAAAGGATAGTACAGCAAAGATAGTTCAGTTCCGTATATTTTAACGGCGTACACAACATTATTGAAAGGGTAGTACAGGTAACAAAGGACAAAATACCAAAATATCTTCTTTCTCTCTCGGCGCGGCTCGACTGCAGCTCTACATACGGCCGTGCGCATTCCAGATATTCTATAGTTCAATGGAGTATCCTCATTCCAAATAAAGGGTATGTCATTTTCTAATAATTGGGTAAGTACAGTATATTCTGTCACATTGTCAGTCAGCTCGGAATCGTGTTCGGACCATTGAACTATATACTACCTGGAATGGGAACTGTGGGAAACTGGGAAACAGAAAACGGCCCATTTTGTTAGAAAGAGAGAGGTGAAATCCAGGGATGTCTGTCTCACTCTTACACACGTGCGGTCTGAACATATAGTCGCATGCACGTTAAAAGTGAAAGTTCCACGTTTGTATGGTCGGTTCGAAAAGAGTTCCTCCTTCCAATTATTGTTGAACTGGTAGTACAGTTATATTATAAATCTGGGCGTAGTATATATATGATTACGGGGATTTAATTTAATTTAGGGGTTTAACGTGGATGTAATGTACTTTGTCATCCTATTAGCGTTTTTTTAAATATAAATTTTATTATAATTTTTATTAATATTACAGAAACTATTCTCTACGATTATAATAATAGCTGTCAGTTTATATAATACATTTTCTAACGTTCATCGAATAGCCCCTTCAGATCCTTAGAGATGTTTTTTTTAGTCTTCACTCGTGTTTTGCCAAAACATGTAATTTTGCCCATCTCCAAATAGATCTGAAATATAAAAACTGTAATTAATATATAATGTTATCGAATAGCCCCTTCAGATCCTTAGAGATGTTTTTTTTAGTCTTCACTCGTGTTTTGCCAAAACATGTAATTTTGCCCATCTCCAAATAGATCTGAAATATAAAAACTGTAATTAATATATAATGTTATCAACTTAAAATAAGTAGAAAAACAGTGACTTAGATGCAATAGTTGATTATGAATTAATATAAACCTTTTCCACCAAATATTAACACACGATACAAATTTATAAAATATAATACGTGCAAAAATTAACATTCTCTAAACATGAAAGATTTTTTTTTTTTTTTATCCCGCCGATTCCACCCTACTACTATTCCCCGGACAAACGATTACGAGTTACTACAAGGAATAGCCCCGGGCTCTCCGGCCGGTAGCGGTATCTCCTACATCCTCCCCCTAATATCTGATATACTAGGAGGAGGTTCGGAACCGCACGCGCGAACTACAGCGTTTACTGCAGTGTATTGTATGAACCGCGCCGCTTGGTCGGTCCGCGCCACTTGCACAATATCGCTACCGACCTGTCCGGAATGATCGCAGCCTCGTACATGCATTGAACTAATAATAACATCATGCGTGCATGTACGACTCGCGCCATCTCGGGCACGCCTCCAGTTTAAAACTTTTATTTACATAACATTTAACATTGGATTCTTTAATATTATATACATGTGGTGAAGAACGGTACAGACACGGGACATAAGTGATCAGAATTCTTGTATCAGGGCTGTGAATCAAACATTTGCAAACAGTATACTTTTATGTAGCTTTTGCCTGATACTCGCACGATCACCTAAGTACCGCTCCGTAGCTTCCTTCGTATACGTAAATATTCTAAGATTTGCGTATATACTTATTATTAATTTAACAATTTGAATTTCATGCAGTTCACATAATCCATTAGTTTCCAACACCGGATGCGGCGGTGTAAACAAGGAAACAATTGTACCACTGTATTTCTCAAGTACTACTGAAGATATGTTTCTTTTGAAGTTTTTCTTATTCATGTATCCAAGCTGAATTTCAGCTCGAAAAGGTTTTTCCGCGCATTTAATAATATCAAATACTGCCTTCGAGGGGAAACACAACTTCCCTCTGTTTACAAATGCAGTAAAACTACAATATTTTTTTACATCAACAGTGTATTGATGATCACTGTTGATTTTCTCAGTGAGTAAAAAATCCTTACAATAAAGGCACGATAATTTTGCCAAAATTTTGTTTACTACAACTCCAGAAATATAGTACAATATATTTTCTTGTAAACAACTCAAAGACGTGCTATCCATGCATGCAATTAATCTGTTTAAATTTTCGTCGTCTTTATCTAAATCTTGATGGGAATTATCTACCAAAGACCGTTTTGGGGCACGAAACTGAAAAATGGGCAATGTTTCCGATAAATCGTCCAAACAATTGCTATTTATACTCGCTGTAACATTGTTGCGGAAAAGCATTTTTCGCAATGCCCGTATAAATTGAGGGCAATTTGGGTTGTCATTCCACCCTCCACGAGACCGAACACACGAAAAAAATAATTCTAAGTGGTCCTGAGAACATTTGTAGGTCAACAAGTATTTCAAAGGACTATCGGGGTCAGTCAAAAGATCATTTGCCAACCCAATAAAACTATAAGTGTTCATGAAGAGACCCAAGGAAAATGTTTTTCTCTTGTGTTGTAAAATATTCACACCATTTATTTTAAGATTTGTTATATATGTTCTCACTTTCAAAAAGAATTCATTTTTTAAGTCAATTTTATGTAAGTAGATGGGAGATTTGAAACCTTTTCCAAATGAGTTTCGGCTATTCATTATGTCGAATAATTTATCGAATATTCTTAAAAATTCAACCGTGGCTTCACTCCCTGCAAAATTTGGATCACCGCTTAGTCGTAAAAAATCCAGTGAATCCGCAACAGCGCTACTGATGAGTTGAGCAGCTAAACGAACGTTCATTTTTTTGTTATAAAAATTTACATGCATAGATGACAATCGATTTCTCAGTTCCAAATCCTCTGCTTCTTGCAAGTCATGCAATTTTTTAATAAATTTAAAACATATTTCCCCCATCGGTGATGTAATCACTTCCTCAGCAAATGCATTGCGGCACAGTTTGACCATATGGCAAGCGTCTAATATACAGTAGACTTGACTGTCCGCAGATGGGTGTTTGAAGGAAGTGACCAAATCTGCCTTGGAGAAATCGCAGCCCAATAATGTTAAAGTTTTTAAATTTGTGGCACAGCCATCGCATGTTATAGATCGTACGGTAACGCCAGTACTTTTTAATAAAATTAAAGCGTGATTGAGGATTTGACACTGTAAATGGGCTATTATTTTATTTACGAAAAAAAAGGCAATAGCGATCTTGAATTTTTTTGTGTAGGTTACAATTTGAAGAACCAGAGCTTCCTTTCCTAATTCTTCAGAATCTACGTGAGCACCGTAATCTACATATCCGCGATTCTTGTCTTGTTTTTTATCATAAACAATTTGGCTACGAATAGCCATTGAATCCAAAATTAATGCTACGTCCTTGATACAGGAATTTGTTTTTACTTCCTCTTTTAGAAATTCTAGTACTTTGCTTATGAAGCCTCGTTCGCAATTGTACCTACTCAGCCATTTACGCAGCATGGATTTGTGAGGAAGGTGTCACTTGGTTCGGATAAAGTTATATGCCTTTGGAGAATAAAAATATAATGTTAAGGCGAAACTTTTTATATCGTCGCTGTACCGGTTTCCACAAGAAACGGAGGAATTTTTTAGTTCATTTTTCAAAACATGCAACGAGAAACCAGTAAAACGATTTTTTAAAACATCTTCTACGGCATCTGTGCGTTTACCGTTGGCTTTTAAATGCCGAACCAAGTCTTTCATCGTTTTTAATCTATTGTTGCGTCGCTGCAACCGCTTCTGTAGCACTCTTACTTTTTTACGCATAGTTACCATTTTATCCTGTCTGCTTAAAATCCGGGATGATGTTTGTGTGCCAATGTCCTGTGATCTTCTGTTGATTGCAGGTCCTGACTGTAAAGATAAATTCTACCTTGAATATGACATACTTGATACTATTAACATTTTACAAAATATGAATGAAAGATCATAAAACAAAACATAATAACATACATGTAACTTTTCAGCATGCAACACATCATCATTAGAAGAGCATTTCTGGTGAAGTGTGACATTTGTATCACAGCTGGTATTTGCAAGCTTCTATTATCTATAATATAATATAAATTTATAACAGTTTCTCAATTTACACTTATAAACACACATGCCTTATATTACTGGCGCGGTCCTATTTAGTATGTCATACAACCTACCATTTCGTTATCGGTATCCTCAATATTTGTTGAATATTTGCTGGGTCCTGCATGCAAATTTTGTATGATCCCTGTACTCGTTGAAGGTTGAACCTAAATCAATCATGGTGCCTTGTGATTAAAGTAATAATACAATTGTACTTACATCGTTAACATATTTGAAACACTTTAACTCTCGGACACCCGACTGAAAAAAGGAGACACGCAATCCCACGATGGGTTATTCTGACCAATCCTGCAGGACGGCAACCCGATATTTTATTTGTATAGATTTATGTGAGACGAGAACCGCAAAGTAAATTCAACGCGTTATAAAATACTAACGACCATGTCGCAGAAAATGTTATAAATGTTGCTCGAAAGAAGTTGTGAACAATTTATAAACAAATTATCAATAATCGTAAAATACATTGCAACGTCGCTATAATGCACGTAAGCAAAAATTTTAATTTTGTAAAATATTTTATAAACAATTTATAAACAAATTGTCAACGTTTAAAATATATTGCAACGTCGCGAAAATGTACGTAGGCGAACATTTTTATTTTGCTCAAACAATGGGTTGACGATCTTCAGGCTTCGGGTCAAATTGACCCATCGTGGGTATCCGAGGCGATAAGTTTCACTAGAATGATACCTTTACTAAAGTTTAAGTAATATGCACGATATAGATATTTACATACCACATTTGTTGAACTACTTGCTATTGAATAATCCACATCGTAGTCAAACAATGTGGGTATTGCTCTCTTCTTTAGGCGGTTCTGTCCAGATGGTGTTACCTGAAATGAATCATATATAAAATGTTTACTGCAAATGGTGCTGTACTTCGTAACTTTTTTTACGAATGTCGGCGGTATTGCCGTTACAAATTCTCCAAATGATGCCGGATCCTTGGGAAAGCTGTAAATAAAGACAATTTGGATATAATTAATTGGGAATAAAAAATGCTTTTCCTCATCAGTGTCAGCATATGGAGCTCTAAACACCATTTGTGTCGCAGTGTACGTGCGCGTCTGTCAATCTGTGTGCGATGCGCACAGCTTAGGTCCAATCAAGGCCGACACGAATGGTGTTCAGAGCTCCATATGCTGACACTATTCCTCATATATGCTACGCAGTTTTACTTTTATTCCTAATTACCTGTGAAAAGTAATATTCCCATTCTTCGTCCACACGCTTTTGCAATTTTTAATACAACACGACATAACCATGTTTCTGCCGCTTGGATAAAATGCCTTGATTCAACTGGTTTGCACGTTTGCACATGTTTGTAATCCACCGATTTACGCGGTTTAATTTCTTGACTGGACTCTCGTCTGCTACACCGATATTTTTGAAACGGATCGTACAGTTAACAAAGGACAGGTATCCCTGGAATCATACTCTCTCTGTCCCGCTTTTCGGCGACTTTACATATGGATGTTCTCATTCCAGGTAGTATATAGTTCAATGGTTCGGACCACTTGGAGATAGTAGACACGGTTTTCGAGCCTCGCGACCCGCCTTTGTAGTTCGCCGAACGAAGAAAAGAAAACTTAGCGTACCAAATGCTATATTAAAGACGATTCTTATCGCTTTTTATTATTACATTTTCCTGTATGAAAAATTGTATAACGTAATCATGAAATTATTGGGATAAAAATGAGATCAAACATGGTGTAATTGAGATCACATTTACTGATCGTAGTATACTCTCTCACATTGTCAGTGAGCTGAAACCCGTAGTATGACAATGTGACAGAGAAGGACACGGTTTTCGCGCCTCGCGTCCGTCTCTCTCACGTTGTCATACCACGGATCTCAGCTCACTGGCAATGTAAAAGAGTATGCGAGTAAGAGTAGAGCCGAGTAGCGATAAGGACTAAGCCATATATTATAAATATATATTAATGTTATATCTCCACGACCGGGATAGAATATTATAAATAAATGTGACGCGGAACATGCGAAACTGAGATTTTAGATATGTATTTTAAATTGTGACTGGTGTCCTATCGTCCAGGATTTATATTCTTAGGAAGATAAGCAGACAAGCCCGGTAAATAAATTAGGAAATGTTCGTAGATTTATTTATTTTATTTGTTGTTGTTTTTTATTATTTTTAACTCGTCCTCGTCATCGATTTATGTATTTTTATTCGATTCTTTTTTATTTATTATTCGTACAAATTTAATAATGTATATATGCAGCGTATATGAAAATAGAACGTCACAGTAATAAATGAGTAAATATGGTCCGATTAATATCATGTTTGATTTCATTTTACGCGGAAAAATCTCATCAATATCTTAATCACTATTTTAGATAAAAAAAAAGCAAAATTTGAAAAGTTGTGATTGTATTATAAAAAACCAAACCGCGAACTCTCGACAAAGGAGCCGCGTCGCTTCACGCCTCATAAACATCACACGCTTGACTGACTCCGCTCGAGATAACATAGGCGTAGGAATGACGCATACATGGGCGCAGACGCAGCCCATTGACAATGTGACTGGAGCTCCAGTAGTGACAATGTGACAGAATTTACTGTAGCTTTGATATTTTGGCCATTCCATCCATAAATCTCCTGTAATAACCAACAAGGCCTTAGAATTGTTTTAAACTTTTGTTATTTTTAGGTATTGGGAAGTTCTTGACAGCCTTGACTTTGCCTGGATCAGGTTTTACACCCTTCAATGTTATAAGATGCCCAAAATATGTTATTTCACGACGAAGGAATTGGCACTTTCCAGGTTATAAGGTGAGTCCAGCATTTTGTCAACGTGCTAAAATATGTTTTAATCTCTGGGAATGTTCTGCCAATGAGCTTGCATAAATAACAATATCATCCATATAAATAAACATTTCAATTCCCTGTAACCCAGATAATAATAAGTCCATGCACTGTTGAAATGTTGTAGTGTCCATTGATAGTTGGGAACGCTGTCGTTGACTTGGATTCGGGGTCCATTGGTGTTTGATGGAACCCTGAAGCCAAATCAAGAATACTAAAATACTTGGCACCACAAAGCTGATCTAAAATGTCCACTATGTTTGGAATAGGTTATGAGTCGCTGATGGTTTTCTCGTTCAACTTCCGATAATCAATAACCATCCGTCACTAAGGCTTTCCAGTAGCATCAGGTTTTTTTGGAACAATCCATAAGGGAGAATTGAATGCAGATGAGGATGGTTGAATAATATCATCCTCAAGCAAAGAATCTACTTGTTCTTTTATCTCCTGCTTATGTATACATGGAAAGCGATATTGTTTTGCACTTCTTGGGACTTCATCAGTGGTAATTATTGAATGTTTTGCGAGCATTGTTGCCTGTAACTTGTCATTTGGAGGATGAAATTGATATGAAAATTCATATATATTAGTTTGAGAAGGCTTGTTACCTCCAAATTATTAAGACGTTGTAAATGTAATGATTCAACAATTTTAGAAAAACTCTGCGCATCTGCTTTGGCCTGAGCATTATTCAAATTTCCGACTTGCTGATCATGGTGCTGGAGGCATAACCTCAAACTCTTCTAGTTCTACCGGAGGTAAGGAAAACTTAATTTGGTCTGAAGTGGTATTTATGGCAAATAATTTTGCAAAGCCATTTATGTGCGTAACCAAAGCTTCACCTACGTAAGCTTCTGGATTAACATTAAAATTTCTTACATAACCCGATTTGATTCCTTTATTCTTTACAGGAATTGTGACCAACACTTTACTACGCGCTGGCAAATGGAATGTAGAACTATCCTCGAGTAAAATTTCTTTGTCCCCGATCTGAATAGAATTTGGATTAGAATTATTCAATTTAACTATTGCATTCTGATTTTACAGAAACCGTATTCCCAGGATATCCGCTACTGCAATGGGAAAGTGTTAGAGAGTAAGCAGCGGATTATCCGCATTCCAACGTAGTAGACGGTACTGCCTGCTAACAGCCCGGCTTTCCGCACGTTCAATTTTTTCCGAGTTCCGGCATGATAATAGGACGGTTAGTACCATTTCCGAGAATTTTCCGAGGGCCTGGCAGCTCACACCGACATAATCTAGCAAGACAGACACTGTTACGATTCTATTATATCATTTCTCACATAATTTCATTCAATTCTTCGCTATTAAACCTTTGCTTATTCTCTGAAGTACTTTTCGATATACCTGCATTGTTAATTTGTGTTAGATTCATCTAAAGCGTGAAGCGTACGTTACCAAGCTGTAAATTCCGCCTGTAAACTTTAAGAACTGCACTTGCAGTACCATTGTACATATTAGTTATAGTTCAGGTTAAGCGTACTTACCGTGCTGCAGAATTTCCTTTTCAGAAACTAATCTGCAACAAATTGGAATTTCACTTTCACACCACAAATATGAATGGATGTTTCCCCATTTGTGCAGACTATCTCAGGACCAATACCGGTAAGCTTATAGCAAACATCTGTATTCATATTCACATTGTTAATTAATTCCCCCCTTTTTATTATATTTACTTGAGATCCTGTGTCCATTAGAAATTTCGAAATTCCTCCTCTAAATAATTTGTCATGAAGGGTTATTGTGGGTATATGACTGATGTTCACATTTATTTTAAATCAGTTGCTGGGTTCCGGCGTGCAATGAATTTTCTGCTCCCTGGTCCGCCATTTCGTGGAGCAGTGTGGCAGTTTAAATTATCGGACTTTTGGAAAGAATTACGCACTCCAGGTTCCTGCGCTCTTTGTACAGGCCAATAATTTCCTTTCGGCCTTCTAAAGCACTCGTTCCCCGTGTGATTCGGGTCTCCGCAAATATTGCAACGGGTACAATTGAAAATCTGTGAGTGAGGCTGACTCATTCAATTCTGAGAACAATTCCTTCGTATATGGCATAATTTTCCACATTGATAGCATTTACGATAATCTGTAATTGTTTGATAGATTTTTGTGTTTTGAAGAGTATAACGTGTGAGTCCACAGATTATAAGTAATTTTCTGTTCGCAAAATAGTGCTTCGTCCATGATCTGTAACAAATTTTGATTTTGATCTATCAGCATATTACTTAAAAGATTATTTTGAAGACCTAAACGAAAATTCCGAACGGCTGTCTTATTCAAGAGCATTGTTATTCCCTGGCATTGTTCCTTCGAAAATTTTCCTTTTGCGACTTCTATTCCCTGATTAAGAATATCTTCAATTCTCAACCCATAATCCTTTAAATTTTCATTTCAACACTGCTTGATTTCTTTCATTTTATCTTGTATTTGGTCTAAATTAAAAGATCGCAAATAAATAGATCTTAATAAGTCCAAAAGTTCTTCTAGATTCCTGGGCTGTTGACGGTTTGCTATTAGCCGCTCAGCTCGAACCCGCAATCCGATTTTTAATTAAAAGGAAAAGGTTTTTTCGTTCCCTGGGATTTATGACCGAATTCGCCAACTCACTCTGACTAATAAATTTTTGTAATGAACATGAATTTTCATCGAATTTGGGTATTGATTCCGCTGCGAATTTAAAAGACATAAAACTCCGATTGTTTTTAGCGGGGTCAATAAAAGTACTGGCACTATCAATTTCCCCGACAGATCCTTCATTTAGCACATTTTCCACAATAGAATTTCCTTCTGCTGGCGCCATACTTACTATTTCAAATCCCCTTCTTTTAGGCAAAGTTTGTACGGGACCTCCTCGACCTCTAACCCATTTGAAATTTCCAATCCTGATCTATAATTTACCAACCTACCTAGCTCGCTTTGCATTTCTCTTTCTCCGACTCATTTTGAATAAATGACTGAACGTTCTTATCCTATTAATTTAACAATACTTTATGCCTATATCTTCAGGTAGCGATGGACCTCCAGGCAGCTCCCAGCTCCTTCTTCCGGACGAAATCGTTTGTACGGTATCTTCCGAATTATTAGGAGGAAATGATGATATCTCGGTGCATGTGGATTCCAAGATAGCTTGCACGGCCGTCGGAAGCACTCGTCTCCGGTATTCACCCGTCGCTCCCAGGGGAAACTGTGCAAAAACCCGGGAGAGAGATTGCACCTTTCTGTTTCCGTCCTCGCCTGTTCCTCCAAGTATCCTTTTCGTTCTTTAGGCACCAGTCCGAAAGGGCGTGGGTTCGAATCAATTAAATTGACACAAAAACGTGTAATTTACAAAAATCCCTATAAAAGAGAGACCCGCGTGCTTCTCGAACAATTCTAAGTCAGTATATATGTACGTATACATGTTGATATAGTCGAGGATATGTTGAATTCTTGTAGAGTTTTACTTGCGTGGATATAGTTACTTTAAGGTTCTATGCAACTAGATTCTGTGGACTTCTGATTGCTGATTTTTGTGCTATTTGCAATCCTATCGTCGGCTGGATTATAAAGAAGATTACAGAAGCAATAACATCTTTTCATCCACAACATATCCACTGTCCTAATTGAAACCGGAGTCTACTGGTCACAAAAGAAAGCTGTATGCAGGCCTAAGCAAACGCAGAGTGGAAGTGGTAGGGAACAGCTGGATCTAAATCTTAGTTTCAAGATAATCAATCTGTGTGCCGCAGGAGACAAGCGACTGGTTTTCTGATGTCAAGTTTCAAGGATTTCCTTGATATCCATTCAAAACAGCCCTTTTCAGGGCCTCAAAGTGATTCCAAATGTTGACAACTCTCGTTCAATAAAATATTCCTGATTATTTCTATGGCTTGCATGGAAGCCATATGGAAGTATGTTATTGTCAGCGTTAGATGGCTCCAAGCGGAATGACATACTTGGTTTGAATATACAAGAGGGACCCAGAAATATGAGAAAATGGGCAAATAATGTATAAATATGCAGGTATTTATGAAAGTTGTGAAAGTTCAAAAACTAACCAATTTCAGGTTTCAAATTTCATTAAATGTTTGTAGGTATGTTATAATTCTAAAAAATAGAATCTTCGACGTAATAACCAACCAATCATTCTATTTATTATTAACGATTACTTAACTTACAAAATCGATTCTACGGCGCGTAGCAACCAACCAACATAACAATTATTATCCACGACTTTTCGACGAATCCATTGTTTACCTTATAAAACCGATTCTTGAAGGCAATCGAACATCCCCATACAACATTTGATTAAACCTGAGATCTCAAATTGTTTGGATTTTAGCCGGACACAACTTTCATATATCCTGCACATTTCTACGTCATTTGCCCATTTTGTCATTTCGCACGGTCTCCCTTCTACATGGAAACCTAGACGGTCATTCCGATTGTAGTCATCTAACTCTGGAAATAACGTACTGTTATGCCTTCCTATCACATTTTCCAATCCAATCGTCACATTAGTCGGACTTCCACAAATTCCTTCCTGAACAAACCTACCGATAAACCTTTCCGTTGCCAAAGGTTCCGCCAAAGTATGCAAACACTCAACAGGAACATAAACCCATAAAAATTCCCTTCAATTGTTGACCTTGACATAATGATAAAATTTCCCTTTGATTACGTATCAACACCTGAGCAAACTCCAAAAATACTTCCTTTCTAAAACATTCTGTCCTTTTTCAAATTCCACCTCCAAGCTCCTTTTAGAAACATATAAAGGTACCCAGGACCGCAAAAGACCATCTCCAGTCCTGGCATAGACACCGTCACTCTGTCAGTTAGTCCTAAAATAAAACTCTTGAACTGAAAGACTTTCGAACTCGATTTCGTTACCACCTATTACATTTCGCGTATCTTAAAGTAAACTAGTCGATGCCAATAGGCCGGCACAACAGTACTTTCATGCAAGCCATTGAAATAATTATACGTGTGTACATAGGAAATTTTATTGAACGAGAGTTGTCAACGTTTGGATTCACGTTGTAGCCCTGAAAAGGACTGATTTAAATGGATATCCAAGAAATCCTCGACATTTAACGTGAAACAATTAATCGTTTGTGTCACAATCCACTCGGATTCATTCTTTTAAAAGAAACAATTGGCTCCTGCTGTTCCCCAACGCAACCATCTTGCATTTGCTTAGTCCTGGATACAGCATTCTTTTGTATCCTTGTTTGTAATTGAAGTGCTCGCGTAGATGGAAAGCGAGTGGATAGTGGACGGGTGAGTGGCAAGTAAGCGCAGGCGGTGAAGTTATGAGAACACAATAAACTATTTATTTATGACACTAAATAACAGCTATTTACACACTGAGTGAACCCGTGGTTAGTTGCACCGTACGAGAAAATAATGAGAGAGAAGAATTGATGTGAAACCGTCCGAAAAGAGAAGTGTTGCTATAGCACAAGAAGTGACGTCCGCGTGATACAATGGTTGCGAGGTGAGTGAGAATAAAAGGCGGGCGCCGGAAGCGCACCGGCTCGTCACGTGAGTTCTCGATAATAATCGATTAGATCTGTATTGATCTCTGATAGGTGGACAAGTTATCGATTCGAGATCTCGCGTGAGTGATGAGCGTGAAGTGAGGTGAAGTTGGTCGGTAATATAGATTTCTCTGACATTTCCGCCCGCCATCAGCGAGTGCGCTGATGTAATTGAAGTTGATGTCCAGGTGTAAGTTGGATCACCCCGTGTGGTGAAGTGGGAGTGGCGAAAGCTTTGCGATTGGCCGCATGAGAGTGGTTGTTGCCGTCTTGATGGTCACTACCCTGGTGAGACCGTCCTTCCCTGGATGGAGTGTGATGACCCGTGCTAGTGGCCATTTGGATGGTGGGAGTCTCTCATCGGTGATGAGCACGAGTGAACCCACCTTGATGTCATTGGAGGGATGATGCCACTTGGAGATGGATTGCTGCCGTTGTAGGTAGTGAGCCGACCATTGATTCCAGAATTGTTGAAGTTTTTGTTGAAGTAGTTGCCATCGAGAGAGCCGACCGATTTTCACATCGTCGAGTGACGGTTCAGGCAGGGTTGTAAGCGCACCGCCTGAGAGAAAGTGGCCAGGTGTGAGTGCTGAGATGTCGTCGGGGTCGTCGCTGAGTGCCTCCAGTGGTCTTGAATTTAAGACCGCCTCTATTTGAGTAAGCACCGTGGTGAGCTCTTCAAATGTGAGCAAGGTGTCGCCCACAGTGCGACGGAGGTGAAACTTCATGGACTTCACCACCGCTTCCCATTTGCCACCCATGTGTGGCGCTGCCGGTGGATTGAAGTTCCATTGAGTTCTCTCCCTTGACAGAATTGAAGTGATGGCCTGATGTTCTCGAGTGCTCTGGATGAATAGTTTCTGGAGGCTGATGTCTGCACCGATGAAATTGGTGCCGCAATCAGAGTAGACCGTGTGTGGGATGCCCCGTCGTGAGGTGAACCGGCGGTAAGCGGCAATGAATCCTTCCGTGGAATAGTCGCTTACCGTCTCAAGGTGGACTGCTGAAGTGCTAAAACAAACAAAAATGCAGATCCACCCCTTTGAAGTTTTCGCGCCGCGACCCTTCCACGTCTTCATGGAGTATGGCCCGGCGTAGTCCACACCCGTGTGGTGGAAAGCCCGAGATGGTGAGACTCGTGACTCTGGCAGCTGGCCCATAAGTTGTTGGGCTCGTATCCCTCTCTGTCGTGCACAGGGCATGCACCGAAGGATGTGGGACTTTACTGGCGCCCTGCCTCCAATAATCCAAAACGATTGTCGTACAGTTGCCAGAGTGAGCTGAGTGCCGCCATGGAGAGTGCGTTGATGTGCGTCGTCTATAACCAGCGACGATAGTCGTGAATGGCGAGGTAGAATGACTGGGTGTTTTTCGTCGTGGCTGAGTGCTGACAGGTTGAGCCGGCCGCCGACTCGTACGACTCCTTGGTGATCCAGGAATGCAGTAAGGCGGTTGAATAGGTGATTCTTCGGCAATGTCCCATGTGAGCTAAGCGTCCTCAGCTCATGTGAAAAAAATGCCGCTTGAGTTGACTTAATCCAAAAAATCCGAGCTCTTTCCATGTCAGCAGATTGAAGTGACGTGATTGGTGATGAGTCTGAGGTTCCCTTGAATTTTGAAAGTGCTCTGAAACAAATAGCCGTGAGTCGAAGTAGTTTGTGAAGTGAAGAGTATTTGTTAATGAGGTCCCAATGGTAGTCGATTTTGGGCGCGGCTGCCGTAAGTGAAATGCCTGGACGAGCTTCTAGTGCACATGAGTCGTCCAATTCCGTCGGTTGAGGTGGCCATGAGGCTGGTGATTGTGTTATCCATGGTGGTCCCTTCCACCATAGGGCATGCCTTTCGAGTTCCTTTGTGGTTACGCCCCGCGAAGCGCAATCAGCTGGGTTTGATGTTCCCGGTACATGTCTCCAATGACCAGTTGGAGTGAGTTCTTGAATTTGTGTCACTCTATTCCGTACGAAATCCTTCCACCGTGAGGGGTGAGTCTTGATCCATGTGAGGGTGACTTGTGAATCCGTCCACATATGAGTATCCGTAATCTTGTATTGTAGAATGGCTGTGACGTGCTTCACGAGTTTTGAAAGTAGCAGCGCTGCAGAGAGTTCTAATCTCGGGATAGTGAGTGTCTTGATTGGAGCTACTTTAGTTTTTGATGTGACGAGTGAAGCCTTGGCGCCTGTGGACGGTGAAGTTGTCACAATGTACACTACCGCTGACATCGCGAGTTGAGATGCATCAGAGAAACCGTGAATTTCAACCGTAGAGTTCGTGTAAGTGTGGAACCACCGTGGTATTGAGAACTTGGCCAAGCATTTGAAGTCTTCTCTGATAGCCAACCATCGTGTTGAAATTCTGACCGGTAATGGGTCATCCCAGTTGAGTTTGTGCAACCAGAGTTCTTGGAGAAGCATCTTTGCTCTGATTACAACTGGTGAAATGAAGCCGAGTGGATCAAATGTCTGTGCCACTTCAGATAGGACGTGTCTCTTTGTAAGTGCTCCCGCATGGTCTTGAAGTTGTGGAAAGAAGGTGAAGTTGTCAGTTTGAGGGTGCCACCGTAATCCGAGTATTTTGGTCGCGCAGTCGTCGAGAGATATTGATGTCGATGCTTCATTTGAGGAAGTTGCCTTGAGGAGATCGTGACTTGTTGAGTGCCACTTCGCCAAAGGAAATCCGCCCGCGTTGCACAATCCCGTTAATTGTTTAGCAACCCGTTTGAGTTGACGCACTGAATCCGCACCCCCGAATTTGTCGTCAACGTATCTTCCCTTTGTGATTGATGGTAAGGCAAGTAGATAGTGTTGGCCCTCGTCTTCAGCCAACTGCAAGAGTGTCCTTATCGCCAAAAATGGAGCTGCCTTTGTTCCGTATGTAACCGTGGTGAGGTGGTATGAAGTTTCGTTGAAGTTCTCGTCAATCCACAATATTCGCTGCATATCCCAATCATCCTTGTGTACCCGTATCTGCCTGTACATCTTGGTGATGTCAGTTGCGAATATGTGACGGTGATGTCTGATCCAAGTGAGCACATCCGTGACGTCCAGCAGTAGATTTGCACCTGTGTACATGAGGTCATTTAGAGATTTCCCAGATGATGTGGAACTCGAGCCATTGAACACAACCCGTAGTTTTGTTGTGGTGCTGTCAGGCCGTAGGACTCCGTGGTGAGGCAAATAATATGGTTGAAGTGAAACCTGAGTCGACGTGCCACCGTGTGAGACCCTCAACCCCCCTGAAGCCGAAGCTTCATGTGCCAAGGTCATCTCACTAGTAACACTGCCAACATCAGGCTTACCTTGTTGAGTTATCCGTGGTGAGTTGCCTGCCACTGGTTGCATGTGTCCAAGTGTTTCATATTCCCTCATGAATGAAGTGTACATTTGTTTGTATGTGTCATCTCTTGAGAAATTCCTTAAAGTGTGTTGAAGGCACTGATGTGCCGTTGAATATGAAGTTCCTAGGAGTGATGTTGGAGATTTTAATGGTATACGCACAGTATACCGTCCAGATGTGTCACGAGAGTGAGTTGAATTGAAGTGATCCTCGCACTTTTGCTCCTCAGGTGTCAGTTTGTTGACGTTGTCCATCCTAACCTCCTCTTGAGTCCAAAATTTAGTTAAGAGCTCTTGAAGTTCACAATTTTGACGTTGCACTGACACAAGGTAAGCATGAGATGACACTGCAGGAGCTGATGACACTGGGCCTGTAATAAGCCATCCAAATATTGAGTGCTGTGCTATTGGCATTGATGGATCGCCCTTGATGACGTCAGGCAAAATGATGTGACCATAGAAATTTTCTCCCAAAACTATATCAATTTTGCGTGGTGTGGTGAAGTCTGGATCTGCCAGCTGCAGGTTCTTGAGGTGAGGCCATGAGTGACTCCGAGGCTGGAATGATGGCAGTATTGATGTCACATTCTTTAAGATGTGTGCTCTCACCGTAACAGTTTCCTTGTTGTAAATTGACTGCAGCTTGAGTGACACCACGCCTCTTGTTTCTGCTGATTTTGTTCCACCAATGCCAAGGATGGAGATTGACGAGTGTTGACGTGGTACGTTGAGGTCCTTGATGAGTTTCTCCGTGACATAAGAGAGCTCTGATCCAGGATCTATTAACAGACGAGTGATTTGATTGCATACCGTGGAGTGCACCGTGGCTATTGCTGTGGCAAGCAGCGATGAGTCGGTTCCTGTGACGTGCACTGAATTCTTCATTGTGACGTGCTGATTCTTGATCTCCCTGGTGACGTGCTCCGTTTCTTGAGGTGAGGTGAGTTGCTTGACGACTGCACCGACATCCTATTGACGTGCTGATGTGTTTGGCCGTGTTGAGGAGGCGGATGAGGTAGTCCCGTGGTAGGCATTATCATGCAGCATAGTGTGGTGCCTGCCAGAGCAATTTGCGCAGCTCATGGCGTTGCGACAGGCAGCCACACTGTGCCGTCCCAAACAATTAAAACAAAGCCGCTTCGCAACGACTATTGCCCGGCGTTGAGTGACTCCGAGATTGCGGAACTTTTCACATCTCACCATGAAGTGCTCTTCATTGCAGCAATCACACATATATTTAGATGACGTTGGCTCTTGCCGTGGTTGACGTGCAGGCGTTGACGTGCTCGTAGTGTGTGAGGTGCGCCGTGGTTGTTGCTGCTGTTGTGATGTGGAGCCTTCAACCCTTTCGAGTGCGCGCGCTCGAGCGCGTATGAAGTCCTCCAGTTTCGTGAACGTGGGATATCCCGTCGAGTTCCCCAGTGACGTTTCCCACTGTTCATATGTGGCCCGATCGAGCTGCCTTGTGAGGCGGTGAATGAGGATGCAGTCACCGAGATCTGCCACTTCGAGTGACTGCAGAGCCGTCCGTGCTTCCGCCGTTCGTGAGATCAGTTCCGTGAGTCCTTTCGCCGTTCCTTGACTGGTGCTCCATCGCATGAGGTGGGTGAGTTGGGAGTCGATCAGCAACCTCCTGTTGCGGTATCTCCGTTCCAGCAGCTCCCACGCTGGTTGAAATGATGTTGCGCTGACCGGTAGATTTTCTACGACCGAGGCTGGTTCTCCGAATAAGCAGCCACGGAGGTAATGGAGACGTGCAATGTCACTCAACTTGGGGTTGTTGGTGTCAAGTTGAGTGAACAGATCGGAAAATGAGGGCCATTCCTTGTAATCGCCCTTGAAAGTGGGCAGGGTGATGTCCGGGAGTCGTGTGTGAAGTGTGTCCGTGGTTGTCCGTGTATCCGTGGTTGCTCGTGTCTCCGTTTGAGATGCCACCGTGAGTGCCCTTTTTAGTTTTATGAGGTGGAGCCGCGCCGTCCTGTATTCTTTGGCCTCCCTGCCGTGTGAGTCCTCGTTAAAATAGGAATGACAGAGGTGTCGGGCCGGCCAGTTGAGTTCGAAATGGGTGTGTTGCTCCGCGAATTTGAGGTGTGTCCGTTCCAAGTGTTGAGTCATGAATTCGACTTCGTCCAGATCGTAGATGACGAGATTATTAGGATCTATTTCCATAATGGTTTCGATCTCATTCAGTCGACTCATTTGAGTGCACGCCATGATTGTGAGTTCGGTTGGGAGTGCTGCCGGTGATGTGCTCCGTGTGACGGGCGGTTTTGAAGTGCCGGCTTTTCGCGAGGAGTGCGCCGTTGTGCCATCTTTCGGCGGAGCGAGTGAGACTGCCGGTGTTGTTATGGCAGGTGGTGTGATGGCCGGTGTTGTGATGGCCGGTGTGGTGGGAGGGGGCTCTTCGACCTCAACCACCTCGTGGCTCGCTGCCCATGATTCTTCGTCTCCCTTGTCGGCCATCTTTGCTCGGCGATTTGAAGTGTAACCGTAACCGTCTTTTGCACTGCACTAACTCTCACTCACTATTTCGCGATAGCCACCGATTCCACTATCCGGCTCGAAGGACCAGAATGTTTGTAATTGAAGTGCTCGCGTAGATGGAAAGCGAGTGGATAGTGGAGGGGTGAGTGGCAAGTAAGCGCAGGCGGTGAAGTTATGAGAACACAATAAACTATTTATTTATGACACTAAATAACAGCTATTTACACACTGAGTGAACTCGTGGTGAGTTGCACCGTACGAGAAAATAATGAGAGAGAAGAATTGATGTGAAACCGTCCGAAAAGAGAAGTGTTGCTATAGCACAAGAAGTGACGTCCGCGTGATACAATGGTTGCGAGGTGAGTGAGAATAAAAGGCGGGCGCCGGAAGCGCACCGGCTCGTCACGTGAGTTCTCGATAATAATCGATTAGATCTGTATTGATCTCTGATAGGTGGACAAGTTATCGATTCGAGATCTCGCGTGAGTGATGAGCGTGAAGTGAGGTGAAGTTGGTCGGTAATATAGATTTCTCTGACAATCCTGTAAATTCAGATTTCCATTGGGGCAATGGATATATTGAGGACGTAAATACGTTATTACTTTATAAAATATTAATGTATACTCTGATAGCAGTCTTCTCAGTAATCTTATTATTAATATCTTTATGTTACTATTTTCCAAATTTGTAGTGCGGAATCAGAATTGCTTCAAACATCTCTATCCTCGTCCAGGACTTCATTATGATCAGCAGGTGTGTTGGCTTCAAACGGCAGTGAATGGTCGTTTCTACAATCCATAACAGGATATATATTTTGAGACATAATTGTATATATAAGTAAAATAAAAAAAATAAAGTTGAAATTATACATTACATTTCATATGTTATTGCATACACACCCTTTAAGTCTATTGTTATTAGTTGCTTACACATGATGTATTCAGAGCAATTTGTCACCCTAAATTTGGCCCCTGCCATTCACCACCGCATTAATCTTGAACGTGCTTAGAACTGTATACTGCTATCTTTTGCGTCCTGTAGACTCAAAGACGTTATAGCTTCTGTAACCATCTTTATAATCCAGTCTTCAAGTTCACTTGCATAAAACCTTAAAGTAACTATTAGCTAATGCAGTGTTGATACAGCATGTTATCTGAAATAGAAAGATTTATATTTATTAATGACGAGTCTCTTTACTTATAAAAATAACATTGCCATTTTATAAAATTACCTGAAAACAAAATAATTCGATCCATATATACCTTTCAATCGTGCTCCTTAGTTTCTTCTGAATGAGTTAGAACCATGTCAAGGATGATTTTCGAAGAAATTGTGCCTTGATCAGGTTATGCTCCCACGTGTCACATGTATTTTCAAACTTTACAAGTCGATTTCACGAGAGATTCTCTATATGAATGGTTCAGACTGGCGCGGGAACGATTCTGCAGATATTCCACGCGCCCCGCACTGTAACTCTGCACTATTTATGTAACATTTAACGTCCATGCACGTCACACCGTTGACACGTAGCCCGCAATGTAAATACGCACTTTCCATCCACTATTTTATTGGCACTTTACTATGCAACTCGCCCGTGTGCAATGAGTCTTGTGCGCAAACAGTCCGTGTGCAATCGCAACGTGAGCAATCGGTCTTGTGCGCAAAAGGGACGTGCACAATAGGGCTTGTGTGCAAACGGGACACCGGCTTCGGGACGTGTGCAATCGGCTCGTGTGCAATCGGAACGTGAGCAATCGGTCTTGTGCGCAAAAGGGACGTGCGCAATAGGTCTTGTGTGCAAACGGAACGTGAGCAATCGGGATGTGTGCAATCGGGACGTGCGCAATTGGAACGTGTGCAAACGGCACGTGCGCAATCGGTCTTGTGCGCAAACGGGACGCTCCCACAGGCAGCACAGCAAGCACAGGCAGCAAGCACAGGCAGCACAGAAAGCACAGGCAGCAAGCACAGGCAGCAAGCACAGGCAGCACAGCAAGCACAGGCAGCAAGCACAGGCAGCAAGCACAGGCAGCAAGCACAGGCAGCACAGCAGAGGCAGCACAGGCAGCACAGCAAGCACAGGCAGCAAGCACAGGCATCACAGCAAGCACAGGCAGCAAGGACAGGCAGCACAGCAAGCACAGGCAGCAAGCACAGGCAGCACAGCAAGCACAGGCAGCAAGCACACTCAGCACAGCAAGCACAGGCAGCACAGCAAGCACAGGCAGCACAGCATGCACAGCAAGCACAGGCACCACACCAAGCGCAGGCAGCAAGCACAGGCAGCACAGCAAGCACAGGCAGGAAGCACACTCAGCACAGCAAGCACAGGCAGCACAGCAAGCACAGGCAGCAAGCACAGGTAGCACAGCAAGCACAGGCAGCAAGCACAGGCAGCACAGCAAGCACAGGCAGCAAGCACAGGCAGCTCAGGCAGCACAGCAAGCACAGGCAGCAAGCACAGGCAGCAAGCACAGGCAGCGCAGCAAGCACAGGCAGCACAGGCAGCAAGCACAGACAGCACAGCAAGCACAGGCAGCAAGCACAGGCAGCACAGCAAGCACAGGCAGCAAGCACAGGCAGCACAGCAAGCACAGGCAGCAAGCACAGGCAGCACAGCAAGCACAGGCAGCAAGGACAAGCACAGGCAGCAAGCACAGGCAGCAAGCACAGGCAGCCAGCACACTCAGCACAGCAAGCACAGGCAGCAGGCACAGGCAGCACAGCAAGCACAGGCAGCAAGCACAGGCAGCAAAGCAAGCACAGACAGCACAGCAAGCACAGGCAGCACAGCATGCACAGCAAGCACAGGCAGCACACCAAGCACAGGCAGCAAGCACAGGCAGCACAGCAAGCACAGGCAGCAAGCACAGGCAGCAAGCACAGGCAGCGCAGCAAGCACAGACAGCACAGCAAGCACAGGCAGCACAGCAAGCACAGGCAGCACAGCAAGCACAGGCAGCAAGCACAGGCAGCACAGTAAGTACAGGCAGCAAGCACAGGCAGCACAGCAAGCACAGGCAGCACAGCAAGCACAGGCAGCAAGCACAGGCAGCTCAGGCAGCACAGACAGCAAGCACAGGCAGCACAGCAAGCACGGGAAGCAAGCACAGGCAGCACAGCAAGCACAGGCAGCAAGCACAGGCAGCACAGGCAGCACAGGCAACAAGCACAGGCAGCACAGCAAGCACAGGCAGCAAGCACAGGCAGCACAGCAAGCACAGACAGCAAGCACAGCATGCACAGCAAGCACAGGCAGCACACCAAGCACAGGCAGCAAGCACAGGCAGCAAGCACAGGCAGCGCAGCAAGCACAGACAGCACAGCAAGCACAGGCAGCACAGCAAGCACAGACAGCACAGCAAGCACAGGCAGCACAGCAAGCACAGGCAGCAAGCACAGGCAGCACAGTAAGTGCAGGCAGCAAGCACAGGCAGCACAGCAAGCACAGGCAGCACAGCAAGCACAGGCAGCAAGCACAGGCAGCAAGCACAGGCAGCTCAGGCAGCACAGGCAGCAAGCACAGGCAGCACAGCAAGCACGGGAAGCAAGCACAGGCAGCACAGCAAGCACAGGCAGCAAGCACAGGCAGCACAGGCAGCACAGGCAACAAGCACAGGCAGCACAGGCAGCAAGCACAGGCAGCACAGCAAGCACAGACAGCAAGCACAGGAAACACAGCAAGCACAGGCAGCACAGCAAGCACAGGAAGCTTGCACAGGCAGCATAGCAAGCACAGGCAGCAAGCACAGGCAGCACAGCAAGCACAGGCAGCAAGCACAGGCAGCACAAAAAGCACAGGCAGCAAGAACAGGCAGCACAGCAAGCACAGGCAGCAAGCACAGGCAGCACAGCAAGCACAGGCAGCAAGCACAGGCAGCAAGCACAGGCAGCACAGCAAGCACAGGCAGCAAGCACAGACAGCAAGCACAGGCAGCAAGCACAGGCAGCACAGCAAGCACAGGCAGCAAGCACAGGCAGCACAGCAAGCACAGGCAGCAAGCACAGGCAGCACGGCAAGCACAGGCAGCAAGCACAGGCATGTTAGAAACCCGCAAAATAGCTCGACGAGATGTTTTCGTTTTAGCGATTCTGGGGGAAGTGCAGAGGAGTCAAGCTCCGTCCTCTTTCCAACAGGCAAAACTTGCTCCGATCTTCGGCCAGATTCACTCTCGCATTTGTTTACAATGCTTACTGTTACTGAGACGCAGGTCAATGCACCGGCCGCCGAGGTAAACATATGATCCGCGACTCTCGGTGCCTCCAAAAACAGGTGACACAGCAACGCACTGTAGTGTGCCACTGTCGAATTACCGCGTGTTATGGGCGAAATCAAATGCATCGCTAACAGGCAGCACAGCAAGCACAGGCAGCAAGCACAGGCAGCACAGCAAACACAGGCAGCACAGCAAGCACAGGCAGCACAGCACAGGCAGCACAGCAAGCACAGGCAGCAAGCACAGGCATGTTAGAAACCCGCAAAATAGTTCGACGAGATGTGTTGGTTTTAGCGATTCTGGGGGAAGTGCAGAGGGGTCAAGCTCCGTCCTCTTTCCAACAGGCAAAGCCTGCTCCGATCTTCGGCGAGATTCACTCTCGCATTTGTTTACAATGCTTACTCTTATTGAGACCCAGGTCAATGCACCGGCCGCCGAGGTAAACATATGATCCGCGACTCTCGGCGCCTCCAAAAACAGGTGACACAGCAACGCACTGTCGTGTGCCACTGTCACATTACCGCGTGTTATGGGCGAAATCAAATGCATCGCTAACAGGCAGCACAGCAAGCACAGGCAGCACAGGCAGCAAGCACAGGCAGCACAGCAAGCACAGGCAGCACAGCAAGCACAGGGAGCAAGTACAGGCAGCACAGCAAGCACAGGCAGCAAGCACAGGCAGCACAGCAAACACAGGCAGCACAGCAAGCACAGGCAGCAAGTACAGGCAGCACAGCAAGCACAGGCAGCAAGCACAGACAGCACAGCAAACACAGGCAGCACAGCAAGCACAGGCAGCAAGCACAGCAAGCACAGGCAGCAAGCACAGGCAGCACAGCTAGCACAGGTAGCAAGCACTGGCAGCAAGCACAGGCAGCACAGGCAGCAAGCACAGGCAGCAAGCACAGGCAGCAAAGCAAGCACAGGCAGCACAGCAAGCACAGGCAGCAAGCACAGGCAGCAAGCACAGGCAGCACAGCAAGCACTGGCAGCAAGCACAGGCAGCAAGCACAGGCAGCACATCAAGCACAGGCAGCAAGCACAGGCAGCACAGCAAGCACAGGCAGCACAGCAAGAACAGGCAGCACAGGCAGCAAGCACAGACAGCACAGCAAGCACAGGCAGCACAGCAAGCACAGGCAGCAAGAAGAGGCAGCTCAGGCAGCACAGCAAGCACAGGCAGCAAGCACAGGCAGCACAGCAAGCACAGGCAGCAAGGACAGCCAGCTCAGCAAGCACAGGCAGCAAGCACAGGCAGCAAACACACTCAGCACAGCAAGCACAGGCAGCAAGCACAGGCAGCACAGCAAGCACAGGGAGCAAGCACAGGCAGCACAGCAAGCACAGGCAGCTTGCACAGGCAGCATAGCAAGCACAGCAAGCACAGGCAGCAAGCACAGGCAGCACAGCAAGCACAGGCAGCAAGCACAGGCAGCACAGCAAGCACAGGCAGCAAGCACAGGCGGCACAGCAAGCACAGGCAGGAAGCACAGGCAGCAAGCACAGGCAGCACAGCAAGCACCGGCAGCACAGGCAGCACAGCAAACACAGGCAGCACAGCAAGCACAGGCAGCAAGCACAGGCAGCACAGCAAGCACCGGCAGCACAGCAAGCACAGGCAGCAAGCACAGGCAGCACAGCAAGCACAGGCAGCAAGCACAGGCATGTTAGAAACCCGCAAAATATCTCGACGAGATGGGTTGGTTTTAGCGATTCTGGGGGAAGTGCAGAGGGGTCAAGCTCCGTCCTCTTTCCAACAGGCAAAGCCTGCTCCGATCTTCGGCGAGATTCACTCTCGCATTTGTTTACAATGCTTACTCTTACTGAGACGCAGGTCAATGCACCGGCCGCCGAGTTTATGAAACTTGTAGAGAATGCTCGTGTCGCCAATCGAGAGCACTCCTGCAAGTTTGAAGAAGATCGTACGGTCGGTTCACATTTCTCGATGAACTTACATACACCTACGACGGGACTTATTCGCTGAACGGGAACTATCCAGTACTGCGTTGTAGATGGCAATTTGTGTCTAACGCCCCTTCCAGCCATGCGAAGTTTATGAAACTTGTAGAGAATGCTCGTGTCGCCAATCGAGAGCACTCCTGCAAGTTTGAAGAAGATCGTTCGGTCGGTTCAGATTTCTCGATGAACTAACATGCAGCTACGAAGGGACTTGGTCGCTGAGCGGAAATTCGGATGATGACAATTTGTGTCTAACTCCCCTTCCAGCCGTACGAAGTTTATGAAACTTGTACAGAATGCTCGTGTCAGCAATCGAGAGCACTCCTGCAAGTTTGTAGAAGATCGTACGGTCGGTTCGCATTTCTCGATGAACTTACATACAGCTACGACGGGACTTGGTCGCTGAGCGGAAATTCGGATGATGACAATTTTTTTCAAACTCCGCTTCCAGCCGTACGAAGTTTATGAAACTTGTACAGCATGCTCTCGTATCTCGGACATCCGCGAGTGTTTCGCGTCGAAAACGTGGTCCCCGTCTGTTTTAGACGCTAAAAACGCGTATGACACTTGATTCGCACGAATCCGTTGTGAACTGGCCGAGATACGCCGTGTTACACTTCCGGACGATGAAATCTTGCTAGTTCTCACGTTTTGCAAGCGAAACGCACGATGCACCGCGTTTCATTCAATTCGTTCAAGAACTCTCGTATCTCGGACATCGGCGAGTGTTTCGCGTTGAAAACATGCTCCCCGTCTGTTTTAGACGCTAAAAACGCTTATGACACTTCATTCGCACGAATCCGTTGAGAAATACCTGAGATACGCCGTGTTACACTTTCGGACGATGTATTCGTTCAATTCGTTCAAGAATTCTCGTATCTCGGACATCCGCGAGTGTTTCGCGTCGAAAACATGGTCCCCGTCTGTTTTAGACGCTAAAAACGCGTATGACACTTGATTCGCACGAATCCGTTGGGAAATGGCGGAGATACGCCGTATTACACTTCCGGACGATGAATTCATCCAATTCGTACAAGAACTCTCGTATCTCGGACATCCGCGAGTGTTTCGCGTCGAAAACGTGGTCCCCGTCTGTTTTAGACGCTAAAAACGCGTATGACACTTTATTCGAACGAATCCGTTGAGAAATGGCCGAGATACGCCGTGTTACACTTCCGGACGATGAAATCTTGCTAGTTCTCACGTTTTGCAAGCGAAATGCACGATGCACCGCGTTTCGTTCAATTCGTTCAAGAACTCTCGTATCTCGGACATCGGCGAGTGTTTCGCGTCGAAATCATGGTCCCCGTCTGTTTTAGACGCTAAAAACGCGTATGACACTTGATTCGCACGAATCCGTTGAGAAATGTCCGAGATACGCCGTGTTACACTTCCGGACGATGTATTCGTTCAATTCGTTCAAGAATTCCCGTATCTCGGACATCCGCGAGTGTTTCGCGTCGAAAACATGGTCCCCGTCTGTTGTAGACGCTAAAAACGCGTATGACACTTGATTCGAAGGAATCCGTTGAGAAATGGCCGAGATACGCCGTGTTACACTTCCGGACAATGAAATCTTGCTAGTTCTCACGTTTTGCAAGCGAAACGCACGATGCACCGCGTTTCGTTCAATTCGTTCAAGAACTCTCGTATCTCGGACATCGGCGAGTGTTTCGCGTTGAAAACATGCTCCCCGTCTGTTTTAGACGCTAAAAACGCGTATGACACTTGATTCGCACGAATCCGTTGAGAAATGGCCGAGATACGCCGTGTTACACTTCCGGACGATGTATTCGTTCAATTCGTTCAAGAATTCTCGTATCTCGGACATCCGCGAGTGTTTCGCGTCGAAAACATGGTCCCCGTCTGTTTTAGACGCTAAAAACGCGTATGACACTTGATTCGCACGAATCCGTTGGGAAATGGCGGAGATACGCCGAATTACACTTCCGGACGATGAATTCATTCAATTCGTACAAGAACTCTCGTATCTCGGACATCCGCGAGTGTTTCGCGTCGAAAACGTGGTCCCCGTCTGTTGTAGACGCTAAAAACGCGTATGACACTTGATTCGCACGAATCCGTTGAGAAATGGCCGAGATACGCCGTGTTACACTTCCGGACGATGAAATCTTGCTAGTTCTCACGTTTTGCAAGCGAAATGCACGATGCACCGCGTTTCGTTCAATTCGTTCAAGAACTCTCGTATCTCGGACATCCGCGAGTGTTTCGCGTCGAAAACGTGGTCCCCGTCTGTTTTAGACGCTAAAAACGCGTATGACACTTGATTCGCACGAATCCGTTGAGAAATGACCGAGATACGCCGTATTACACTTCCGGACGATGAAATCTTGCTAGTTCTCACGTTTTGCAAGCAAAACGCACGATGCACCGCGTTTCGTTCAATTCGTTCAAGAACTCTCGTATCTCGGACATCCGCGAGTGTTTCGGGTCGAAAACGTGGTCCCCGTCTGTTTTAGACGCTAAAAACGCGTATGACACTTTATTCGAACGAATCCGTTGAGAAATGGCCGAGATACGCCGTGTTACACTTCCGGACAATGAAATCTTTCTAGTTCTCACGTTTTGCAAGCGAAACGCACGATGCACCGCGTTTCGTTCAATTCGTTCAAGAACTCTCGTATCTCGGACATCGGCGAGTGTTTCGCGTCGAAATCATGGTCCCCGTCTGTTTTAGACGCTAAAAACGCGTATGACACTTGATTCGCACGAATCCGTTGAGAAATGGCCGAGATACGCCGTGTTACACTTCCGGACGATGAAATCTTGCTAGTTCTCACGTATTGCAAGCGAAATGCACGATGCACCGCGTTTCGTTCAATTCGTTCAAGAACTCTCGTATCTCGGACATCCGCGAGTGTTTCGCGTCGAAAACGTGGTCCCCGTCTGTTTTAGACGCTAAAAACGCGTATGACACTTGATTCGCACGAATCCGTTGAGAAATGACCGAGATACGCCGTATTACACTTCCGGACGATGAAATCTTGCTAGTTCTCACGTTTTGCAAGCAAAACGCACGATGCACCGCGTTTCGTTCAATTCGTTCAAGAACTCTCGTATCTCGGACATCCGCGAGTGTTTCGGGTCGAAAACGTGGTCCCCGTCTGTTTTAGACGCTAAAAACGCGTATGACACTTTATTCGAACGAATCCGTTGAGAAATGGCCGAGATACGCCGTATTACACTTCCGGTCGATGAATTCGTTCAATTCGTTCAAGAACTCTCATATCTCGGACATCCGCGAGTGTTTCGCGTCGAAAACATGGTCCCCGTCTGTTTTAGTCGCTAAAAACGCGTATGACACTTGATTCGCACGAATCCGATGAGAAATGACCGAGATACGCCGTGTTACACTTCCGGACGATGAAATCTTGCTAGTTCTCACGTTTTGCAAGCGAAACGCACGATGCACCGCGTTTCGTTCAATTCGTTCAAGAACTCTTGTATCTCGGACATCCGAGATACGCCGTGTTACACATCCGGACGATGTATTCGTTCAATTCGTTCAAGAACTCTCGTATCTCGGACATCCGCGAGTGTTTCGCGTCTAAAACATGGTCCCCGTCTGTTTTAGACGCTAAAAACGCGTATGACACTTGATTCGCACGAATCCGTTGAGAAATGGCCGAGATACGCCGTGTTACACTTCCGGACGTTGAAATCTTGCTAGTTCTCACGTTTTGCAAGCGAAACGCACGATGCACCGCGTTTCGTTCAATTCGTTCAAGAACTCTCGTATCTCGGACATCCGCGAGAGTTTCGCGTCGAAAACATGGTCCCCGTCTGTTTTAGACGCTAAAAACGCGTATGACACTTGATTCGCACGAATCCGTTGAGAAATGGCCGAGATACGCCGTGTTACACTTCCCGACGATGATTTCGTTCAATTCGTCCAAGAACTCTCGTATCTCTGACATCCGCGAGTGTTTCGCGTCGAAAAAATGGTCCCGCCTGTTTTAGACGCTAAAAACGCGTATGACACTTGATTCGCACGAATCCGATGAGAAATGGAAGAGATACGTTCGTTACACTTCTGGACGGTGAAATCTTGCTAGTTCTCACGTTTTGCAAGCGAAACGCACGATGCACCGCGTTTCGTTCAATTCGTTCAAGAACTCTTGTATCTCGGACATTCGAGATACGCCGTGTTACACTTGCGGACGATGAATTCGTTCAATTGAGTCCAAGAACTCTCGTATCTCGGACATTCGCGAGTGTTTCGCGTCGAAAACCTGGTCCCCGTCTGTTTTAAACGCTAAACACGCGTATGACACTTGATTCGCACGAATCCGATGAGATATGACCGAGATACGCCGTGTGACACTTGCGGACGATGAATTCGTTCAATTCGTCCAAGAACTCTCGTATCTCGGACATCCACGAGTGTTTCGCGTCGAAAACGTGGTCCCTGTGTGTTTTAGACGCTAAAAACGCGTATGACACTTGATTCGCACGAATCCGTTGAGAAATGGCCGAGATACGCCGTGTTACACTTCCGGACGATGAAATCTTGCTAGTTCTCACGTTTTGCAAGCGAAACGCACGATGCACCGCGTCTCGTTCAATTCGTTCAAGAACTCTCGTATCTCGGACATCCGCGAGTGTTTCGCGTCGAAAACGTGGTCCCCGTCTGTTTTATACGCTAAAAACGCGTATGACACTTGATTCGCACGAATCCGTTGAGAAATGGCCGAGATACGCCGTGTTACTCTTCCGGACGATGAAATCTTGCTAGTTCTCACGTTTTGCTAGCGAAACGCACGATGCACCGCGTTTCGTTCTAATTCGTTCAAGAACTCTCGTATCTCGGACATTCGCGGGTGTTTCGCGTCGAAATCATGGTCCCCGTCTGTTTTAGACGTGAAAAACGAGTATGACACTTTATTCGCACGAATCCGTTGAGAAATGGCCGAGATACGCCGTATTACACTTCCGGACGCTGAATTCGTTCAATTCGTTCAAGAACTCTAATATCTCGGACATCCGCGAGTGTTTCGCGTCGAAAACATGGTCCCCGTCTGTTTTAGACGCTAAAAACGCGTATGACACTTGATTCGCACGAATCCGATGAGAAATGACCGAGATACGCCGTGTTACACTTCCGGACGATGAAATCTTGCTAGTTCTCACGTTTTGCAAGCGAAACGCACGATGCACCGCGTTTCGTTCAATTCGTTCAAGAACTCTTGAATCTCGGACATCCGAGATACGCCGTGTTACACATCCGGACGATGTATTCGTTCAATTCGTTCAAGAACTCTCGTATCTCGGACATCCGCGAGAGTTTCGCGTCGAAAACATGGTCCCCGTCTGTTTTAGACGCTAAAAACGCGAATGACACTTGATTCGCACGAATCCGATGAGAAATGACCGAGATACGCCCTGTTACACTTCCGGACGATGATTTCGTTCAATTCGTTCAAGAACTCTCGTATCTCTGACATCCGCGAGTGTTTCGCGTCGAAAAAATGGTCCCGTCTGTTTTAGACGCTAAAAACGCGTATGACACTTGATTCGCACGAATCCGATGAGAAATGGAAGAGATACGCTCGTTACACTTCCGGACGGTGAAATCTTGCTAGTTCTCACGTTTTGCAAGCGAAACGCACGATGCACCGCGTTTCGTTCAATTCGTTCAAGAACTCTTGTGTCTCGGACATCCGAGATACGCCGTGTTACACATCCGGACGATGTATTCGTTCAATTCGTTCAAGAACTCTCGTATCTCGGACATCCGCGAGTGTTTCGCGTCGAAAACCTGGTCCCCGTTTGTTTTTAACGCTAAAAACGCGTATGACACTTGATTCCCACGAATCCGATGAGAATTGAACGAGATACGCCGTGTTACACTTGCGGACGATGAATTCGTTAAATTCGTCCAAGAACTCTCGTATCTCGGACAACCGCGAGTGTTTCGCGTCGAAAACGTTGTCTCCGTCTGTTTTAGACGCTAAAAACGCGTATGACACTTGATTCGCACGAATCCGTTGAGAAATGGCCGAGATACGCCGTTTTACACTTCCGGCCGATGAAATCTTGCTAGTTCTCACGTTTTGCAAGCGAAACGCACGGTGCACCGCGTCTCGTTCAATTCGTTCAAGAACTCTCGTATCTCGGACATCCGCGAGTTTTTCGCGTCGAAAACATGGTCCCCGTCTGTTTTAGACGCTAAAAACGGGTATGCCAATTGATTCGCACGAATCCGATGAGAAATGACCGAGATACGCCGTGTTACACTTCCGGACGAAGATTTCGTTCAATTCGTTCAAGAACTCTCGTATCTCTGACATCCGCGAGTGTTTCGCGTCGAAAACGTGGTCCCCGTCTGTTTTAGACGCTAAGAACGCGTATGACACTTGATTCGCACGAATCCGTTGAGAAATGACCGAGATACGCCGTGTTACACTTCCGGACGATGAACTCTTGCTAGTTCTCACGTTTTGCAAGCGAAACGCACGATGCACCGCGTCTCGTTCAATTCGTTCAACAACACTCGTATCTCGGACATCCGCGAATGTTTCGCGTCGAAAACGTGGTCCCCGTCTGTTTTAGACGCTAAAAACGCGTATGACACTTGATTCGCACGAATCCGATGAGAAATGACCGAGATACGCCGTGTTACACTTCCGGACGATGAAATCTTGCTAGTTCTCACGTTTTGCAAGCGAAACGCACGATGCACCGCGTTTCGTTCAATTCGTTCAAGAACTCTTGTATCTCGGACATCCGAGATACGCCGTGTTACACATCCGGACGATGTATTCGTTCAATTCGTTCAAGAACTCTCGTATCTCGGACATCCGCGAGTGTTTCGCGTCTAAAACATGGTCCCCGTCTGTTTTAGACGCTAAAAACGCGTATGACACTTGATTCGCACGAATCCGTTGAGAAATGGCCGAGATACGCCGTGTTACACTTCCGGACGTTGAAATCTTGCTAGTTCTCACGTTTTGCAAGCGAAACGCACGATGCACCGCGTTTCGTTCAATTCGTTCAAGAACTCTCGTATCTCGGACATCCGCGAGAGTTTCGCGTCGAAAACATGGTCCCCGTCTGTTTTAGACGCTAAAAACGCGTATGACACTTGATTCGCACGAATCCGATGAGAAATGACCGAGATACGCCGTGTTACACTTCCGGACGATGATTTCGTTCAATTCGTCCAAGAACTCTCGTATCTCTGACATCCGCGAGTGTTTCGCGTCGATAAAATGGTCCCGCCTGTTTTAGACGCTAAAAACGCGTATGACACTTGATTCGCACGAATCCGATGAGAAATGGAAGAGATACGCTCGTTACACTTCCGGACGATGAAATCTTGCTAGTTCTCACGTTTTGCAAGCGAAACGCGCGATGCACCGCGTTTCGTTCTAATTCGTTCAAGAACTCTCGTATCTCGGACATTCGCGGGTGTTTCGCGTCGAAATCATGGTCCCCGTCTGTTTTAGACGTGAAAAACGAGTATGACACTTTATTCGCACGAATCCGTTGAGAAATGGCCGAGATACGCCGTATTACACTTCCGGACGCTGAATTCGTTCAATTCGTACAAGAACTCTAATATCTCGGACATCCGCGAGTGTTTCGCGTCGAAAACATGGTCCCCGTCTGTTTTAGACGCTAAAAACGCGTATGACACTTGATTCGCACGAATCCGATGAGAAATGACCGAGATACGCCGTGTTACACTTCCGGACGATGATTTCGTTCAATTCGTCCAAGAACTCTCGTATCTCTGACATCCGCGAGTGTTTCGCGTCGATAAAATGGTCCCGCCTGTTTTAGACGCTAAAAACGCGTATGACACTTGATTCGCACGAATCCGATGAGAAATGGAAGAGATACGCTCGTTACACTTCCGGACGATGAAATCTTGCTAGTTCTCACGTTTTGCAAGCGAAACGCACGGTGCACCGCGTCTCGTTCAATTCGTTCAAGAACTCTCGTATCTCGGACATCCGCGAGTGTTTCGCGTCGAAAACATGGTCCCCGTCTGTTTTAGACGCTAAAAACGGGTATGCCAATTGATTCGCACGAATCCGATGAGAAATGACCGAGATACGCCGTGTTACACTTCCGGACGAAGATTTCGTTCAATTCGTTCAAGAACTCTCGTATCTCTGACATCCGCGAGTGTTTCGCGTCGAAAACGTGGTCCCCGTCTGTTTTAGACGCTAAGAACGCGTATGACAATTGATTCGCACGAATCCGTTGAGAAATGACCGAGATACGCCGTGTTACACTTCCGGACGATGAACTCTTGCTAGTTCTCACGTTTTGCAAGCGAAACGCACGATGCACCGCGTCTCGTTCAATTCGTTCAACAACACTCGTATCTCGGACATCCGCGAATGTTTCGCGTCGAAAACGTGGTCCCCGTCTGTTTTAGACGCTAAAAACGCGTATGACACTTGATTCGCACGAATCCGTTGAGAAATGGCCGAGATACGCCGTGTTACACTTCCGGACGATGAAATCTTGCTAGTTCTCACGTTGTGCAAGCGAAACGCACGATGCACCGCGTTTCGTTCTAATTCGTTCAAGAACTCTCGTATCTCGGACATCCGCGGGTGTTTCGCGTCGAAAACATGGTCCCCGTCTGTTTTAGACGCTAAAAACGAGTATGACACTTGATTCGCACGAATCCGATGAGAAATGACCGAGATACGCCGTGTTACACTTGCGGACGATGAATTCGTTCAATTCGTCCAAGAACTCTCGTATCTCGGACAACCGCGAGTGTTTCGCGTCGAAATCGCGGTCCCCGTCTGTTTTAGACGCTAAAAACGCGTATGACACTTGATTCGCACGAATCCGTTGAGAAATGGCCGAGATACGCCGTGTTACACTTCCGGCCGATGAAATCTTGCTAGTTCTCACGTTTTGCAAGCGAAACGCACGATGCACCGCGTCTCGTTCAATTCGTTCAAGAACTCTTGTATCTCGGACATCCGAGATACGCCGTGTTACACATCCGGACGATGTATTCGTTCAATTCGTTCAAGAACCCTCGTATCTCGGACATCCGCGAGTGTTTCACGTCGAAAACCTGGTCCCCGACTGTTTTAGACGCTAAACACGCGTATGACACTTGATTCGCACGAATCCGATGAGAAATGACCGAGATACGCCGTGTTACACTTGCGGACGATGAATTCGTTCAATTCGTCCAAGAACTCTCGTATCTCGGACATCCGCGAGTGTTTCGCGTCGATAAAATGGTCCCGCCTGTTTTAGACGCTAAAAACGCGTATGACACTTGATTCGCACGAATCCGATGAGAAATGGAAGAGATACGCTCGTTACACTTCCGGACGATGAAATCTTGCTAGTTCTCACGTTTTGCAAGCGAAACGCGCGATGCACCGCGTTTCGTTCTAATTCGTTCAAGAACTCTCGTATCTCGGACATTCGCGGGTGTTTCGCGTCGAAATCATGGTCCCCGTCTGTTTTAGACGTGAAAAACGAGTATGACACTTTATTCGCACGAATCCGTTGAGAAATGGCCGAGATACGCCGTATTACACTTCCGGACGCTGAATTCGTTCAATTCGTACAAGAACTCTAATATCTCGGACATCCGCGAGTGTTTCGCGTCGAAAACATGGTCCCCGTCTGTTTTAGACGCTAAAAACGCGTATGACACTTGATTCGCACGAATCCGATGAGAAATGACCGAGATACGCCGTGTTACACTTCCGGACGATGAAATCTTGCTAGTTCTCACGTTTTGCAAGCGAAACGCACGATGCACCGCGTTTCGTTCAATTCGTTCAAGAACTCTTGAATCTCGGACATCCGAGATACGCCGTGTTACACATCCGGACGATGTATTCGTTCAATTCGTTCAAGAACTCTCGTATCTCGGACATCCGCGAGAGTTTCGCGTCGAAAACATGGTCCCCGTCTGTTTTAGACGCTAAAAACGCGAATGACACTTGATTCGCACGAATCCGATGAGAAATGACCGAGATACGCCCTGTTACACTTCCGGACGATGATTTCGTTCAATTCGTTCAAGAACTCTCGTATCTCTGACATCCGCGAGTGTTTCGCGTCGAAAAAATGGTCCCGTCTGTTTTAGACGCTAAAAACGCGTATGACACTTGATTCGCACGAATCCGATGAGAAATGGAAGAGATACGCTCGTTACACTTCCGGACGGTGAAATCTTGCTAGTTCTCACGTTTTGCAAGCGAAACGCACGATGCACCGCGTTTCGTTCAATTCGTTCAAGAACTCTTGTGTCTCGGACATCCGAGATACGCCGTGTTACACATCCGGACGATGTATTCGTTCAATTCGTTCAAGAACTCTCGTATCTCGGACATCCGCGAGTGTTTCGCGTCGAAAACCTGGTCCCCGTCTGTTTTTAACGCTAAAAACGCGTATGACACTTGATTCCCACGAATCCGATGAGAAATGACCGAGATACGCCGTGTTACACTTGCGGACGATGAATTCGTTAAATTCGTCCAAGAACTCTCGTATCTCGGACAACCGCGAGTGTTTCGCGTCGAAAACGTGGTCTCCGTCTGTTTTAGACGCTAAAAACGCGTATGACACTTGATTCGCACGAATCCGTTGAGAAATGGCCGAGATACGCCGTGTTACACTTCCGGCCGATGAAATCTTGCTAGTTCTCACGTTTTGCAAGCGAAACGCACGGTGCACCGCGTCTCGTTCAATTCGTTCAAGAACTCTCGTATCTCGGACATCCGCGAGTGTTTCGCGTCGAAAACATGGTCCCCGTCTGTTTTAGACGCTAAAAACGGGTATGCCAATTGATTCGCACGAATCCGATGAGAAATGACCGAGATACGCCGTGTTACACTTCCGGACGAAGATTTCGTTCAATTCGTTCAAGAACTCTCGTATCTCTGACATCCGCGAGTGTTTCGCGTCGAAAACGTGGTCCCCGTCTGTTTTAGACGCTAAGAACGCGTATGACAATTGATTCGCACGAATCCGTTGAGAAATGACCGAGATACGCCGTGTTACACTTCCGGACGATGAACTCTTGCTAGTTCTCACGTTTTGCAAGCGAAACGCACGATGCACCGCGTCTCGTTCAATTCGTTCAACAACACTCGTATCTCGGACATCCGCGAATGTTTCGCGTCGAAAACGTGGTCCCCGTCTGTTTTAGACGCTAAAAACGCGTATGACACTTGATTCGCACGAATCCGTTGAGAAATGGCCGAGATACGCCGTGTTACACTTCCGGACGATGAAATCTTGCTAGTTCTCACGTTGTGCAAGCGAAACGCACGATGCACCGCGTTTCGTTCTAATTCGTTCAAGAACTCTCGTATCTCGGACATCCGCGGGTGTTTCGCGTCGAAAACATGGTCCCCGTCTGTTTTAGACGCTAAAAACGAGTATGACACTTGATTCGCACGAATCCGATGAGAAATGACCGAGATACGCCGTGTTACACTTGCGGACGATGAATTCGTTCAATTCGTCCAAGAACTCTCGTATCTCGGACAACCGCGAGTGTTTCGCGTCGAAATCGCGGTCCCCGTCTGTTTTAGACGCTAAAAACGCGTATGACACTTGATTCGCACGAATCCGTTGAGAAATGGCCGAGATACGCCGTGTTACACTTCCGGCCGATGAAATCTTGCTAGTTCTCACGTTTTGCAAGCGAAACGCACGATGCACCGCGTCTCGTTCAATTCGTTCAAGAACTCTTGTATCTCGGACATCCGAGATACGCCGTGTTACACATCCGGACGATGTATTCGTTCAATTCGTTCAAGAACCCTCGTATCTCGGACATCCGCGAGTGTTTCACGTCGAAAACCTGGTCCCCGACTGTTTTAGACGCTAAACACGCGTATGACACTTGATTCGCACGAATCCGATGAGAAATGACCGAGATACGCCGTGTTACACTTGCGGACGATGAATTCGTTCAATTCGTCCAAGAACTCTCGTATCTCGGACATCCGCGAGTGTTTCGCGTCGAAAACGTGGTCCCCGTCTGTTTTAGACTCTAAAAACGCGTATGACACTTGATTCGCACCAATCCGTTGAGAAATGGTCGAGATACGCCGTGTTACACTTCCGGACGATGAAATCTTGCTAGTTCTCACGTTTTGCAAGCGAAACGCACGATGCACCGCGTTTCGTTCAATTCGTTCAAGAACTCTCGTATCTCGGACATCCGCGAGTGTTTCGCGTCGAAAACCTGGTCCCCGTCTGTTTTAGACGCTAAACACGCGTATGACACTTGATTCGCACGAATCCGATGAGAAAAGACCGAGATACGCCGTGTTACACTTGCGGACGATGAATTCGTTCAATTCGTACAAGAACTCTCGTATCTCGGACATCCGCGAGTGTTTCGCGTCGAAAACGTGGTCCCCGTCTGTTTTAGACGCTAAAAACGCGTATGACACTTGATTCGCACGAATCCGTTGAGAAATGGCCGAGATACGCCGTGTTACACTTCCGGACGATGAACTCTTGCTAGTTCTCACGTTTTGCAAGCGAAACGCACGATGCACCGCGTCTCGTTCAATTCGTTCAAGAACTCTCGTATCTCGGACATCCGCGAGTGTTTCGCGTCGAAAACGTGGTCCCCGTCTGTTTTAAACGCTAAAAACGCGTATGACACTTGATTCGCACGAATCCGTTGAGAAATGGCCGAGATACGCCGTGTTACACTTCCGGACGATGAACTCTTGCTAGTTCTCACGTTTTGCAAACGAAACGCACGATGCACCGCGTTTCGTTCAATTCGTTCAAGAACTCTTGTATCTCGGACATCCGAGATACGCCGTGTTACACATCCGGACGATGTATTCGTTCAATTCGGTCAAGAACTCTCGTATTTCGGACATCCGCGAGTGTTTCGCGTCGAAAACCTGGTCCCCGTCTGTTTTAGACGCTAAACACGCGTATGACACTTGATTCGCACGAATCCGAAGAGAAATGACCGAGATACGCCGTGTTACACTTGCGGACGATGAATTCGTTCAATTCGTCCAAGAACTCTCGTATCACGGACATCCGCGAGTGTTTCGCGTCGAAAACGTGGTCCCCGTCTGTTTTAGACGCTAAAAACGCGTATGACACTTGATTCGCACGAATCCGTTGAGAAATGGAAGAGATACGCCGTGTTACACTTCCGGACGGTGAAATCTTGCTAGTTCTCACGGTTTGCAAGCGAAACGCACGATGCACCGCGTTTCGTTCAATTCGTTGAAGAACTCTCGTATCTCGGACATCCGCGAGTGTTTCGCGTCGAAAACATGGTCCCCGTCTGTTTTAGACGCTAAAAACGCATATGACACTTGATTCGCACGAATCCGTTGAGAAATGGAAGAGATACGCCGTGTTGCACTTGCGGACGATGAAATCTTGCTAGTTCTCACGTTTTGCAAGCGAAACGCACGATGCACCGCGTCTCGATCAATTCGTTCAACAACTCTCGTATCTCGGACATCCGCGAGTGTTTCGCGTCGAAAACGCGGTCCCCGTCTGTTTTAGACGCTAAAAACGCGTGTGACACTTGATTCGCACGAATCCGTTGAGAAATGGCCGAGATACGCCGTGTTACACTTCCGGACGATGAAATCTTGCTAGTTCTCACGCTTTGCAAGCGAAACGCACGATGCACCGCGTTTCGTTCTAATTCGTTCAAGAACTCTCGTATCTCGGACATCCGCGGGTGTTTCGCGTCGAAAACATGGTCCCCGTCTGTTTTAGACGTTAAAAACGCGTATGACACTTGATTCGCACGAAGCCGTTGAGAAATGGCCGAGATACGCCGTGTTACACTTCCGGACGATGAAATCTTGCTAGTTCTCACGTTTTGCAAGCGAAACGCACGATGCACCGCGTTTCGTTGAATTCGTTCAAGAACTCTCGTATCTCGGACATCCGCGAGTGTTTCGCGTCGAAAACGTGGTTCGCGTCTGTTTTAGACGCTAAAACGCGTAGGACACTTGATTCGCACGAATCCGTTGAGAAATGGCCGAGATACGCCGTGTTACACTTCCGGACGATGAAATCTTGCTAGTTTTCACGTTTTGCAAGCGAAACGCTCGATGCCATGCGTTTCGTTCAATTCGTTCAAGAACTCTCGTATCTCGTACATCCGCGAATGTTTCGCATCGAAAACATGGTCCCCGTCTGTTTTAGACGCTAAAAACGCGCATGACACTTGATTCGCACGAATCCGTTTAGAAATGGCCGAGATACGCCGTGTTACACTTCCGGACGATGAAATTTTGCTAGTTCTCACGTTTTGCAAGTGCAGAGGGGTCAAGCTCCGTCCTCTTTCCAACAGGCAAAGCCTGCTCCGATCTTCGGCGAGATTCACTCTCGCATTTGTTTACAATGCTTACTCTTACTGAGAAGCAGGTCAATGCACCGGCCGCCGAGGTAAACATATGATCCGCGACTCTCGGCGGCTCCAAAAACAGGTGACACAGCAACGCACTGTCGTGTGCCACTGTCGAATTACCGCGTGTTATGGGCGAAATCAAATGCATCGCTAACAGGCAGCACAGCAAGCACAGGCAGCAAGCACAGGCAGCACAGCAAGCACAGGCAGCACAGCAAGTACAGCAAGCACAGGCAGCAAGCGCAGGCAGCACAGCAAGCACAGGCAGCAAGCACAGGCAGCACAGCAAGCACAGGCAGCAAGCACAGGCAGCACAGCAAGCACAGGCAGCAAGCACAGGCATGTTAGAAACCCGCAAAATAGCTCGACGAGATGTGTTCGTTTTAGCGATTCTGGGGGAAGTGCAGAGGGGTCAAGCACCATCCTCTTTCCAACAGGCAAAGCCTGCTCCGATGTTCGGCGAGATTCACTCTCGCATTTGTTTACAATGCTTACTCTTACTGAGACGCAGGTCAATGCACCGGCCGCCGAGGTAAACATATGATCCGCGACTCTCGGCGGCTCCAAAAACAGGTGACACAGCAACGCACTGTCGTGTGCCACTGTCGAATTACCGCGTGTTATTGGCGAAATCAAATGCATCGCTAACAGGCAGCACAGCAAGCACAGGCAGCAAGCACAGGCAGCACAGCAAGCACAGGCAGCAAGCACAGGCAGCACAGCAAGCACAGGCAGCACAGCAAGCACATGCAGCACAGCAAGTACAGCAAGCACAGGCAGCAAGCGCAGGCAGCACAGCAAGCACAGGCAGCAAGCACAGGCAGCACAGCAAGCACAGGCAGCAAGCACAGGCATGTAAGAAACCCGCAAAATAGCTCGACGAGATGTGTTCGTTTTAGCGATTCTGGGGGAAGTGCAGAGGGGTCAAGCACCATCCTCTTTCCAACAGGCAAAGCCTGCTCCGATGTTCGGCGAGATTCACTCTCGCATTTGTTTACAATGCTTACTCTTACTGAGACGCAGGTCAATGCACCGGCCGCCGAGGTAAACATATGATCCGCGACTCTCGGCGCCTCCAAAAACAGGTGACACAGCAACGCACTGTCGTGTGCCACTGTCGAATTACCGCGTGTTATGGGCGAAATCAAATGCATCGCTAACAGGCAGCACAGCAAGCACAGGCAGTACAGCAAGCACAGGCAGCAAGCACAGGCAGCACAGGCAGCACACCAAGCACAGCAGCACAGCAAGCACAGGCAGCACAGGCAGCACAGCAAGCACAGGCAGCAAGCACAGGCAACACAGCAAGCACAGGCAGCACAGCAAGCACAAACAGCAAGCACAGGCAGCACAGCAAGCACAGGCAGCAAGCACAGGCAGCACCGCAAGCACAGGCAGCACAGCAAGCACAGGCAGCACAGCAAGCACAGGCAGCAAGCACAGGTAGCACAGCAAGCACAGGCAGCAAGCACAGGCAGCACACCAAGCACAGGCAGCACAGCAAGCACAGGCAGCATAGCAAGCACAGCAAGCACAGGCAGCAAGCACAGGCAGCACAGCAAGCACAGGCAGCAAGCACAGGCAGCACAGCAAGCACAGGCAGCAAACACAGGCTGTACAGCATGCACAGGCAGCACAGCAAGCACAGGCAGCAAGCACAGGCAGCACAGGCAGCACACCAAGCACAGGCAGCAGAGCAAGCACAGGCAGCAAGCACAGGCAGCACAGCAAGCACACGCAGCAAGCACAGGCAGCACAGCAAGCACAGGCAGCAAGCACAGGCAGCACAGCAAGCACAGGCATCTTGCACAGGCAGCATAGCAAGCACAGCAAGCACAGGCATCAAGCACAGGCAGCAAGCACAGGCAGCAAGCACAGGCAGCACAGCAAGCACAGGCAGCACAGCAAGCACAGGCAGCAAGCACAGGCAGCACAGCAAGCACAAGCAGCAAGCACAGGCAGCAAGCACAGGCAGCACAGCAAGTACAGCAAGCACAGGCAGCAAGCACAGGCAGCACAGCAAGCACAGGCAGCAAGCACAGGCAGCAAGCACAGGCAGCAAGCACAGGCAGCACAGCAAGCACAGGCAGCACAGCGAGCACAAACAGCAAGCACAGGCAGCACAGCAAGCACAGGCAGCACAGCAAGGACAGGCAGCACAGCAAGCACAGGCAGCACAGCAAGCATAGGCAGCAAGCACAGGCAGCACAGCAAGCACAGGCAGCATAGCAAGCACAGCCAGCACAGGCATCAAGCACAGACAGCAAGCACAGGCAGCACAGCAAGCACAGGCAGCAAACACAGGCAGCACAGCAAGCACAGGCAGCAAGCACAGGCAGCAAGCACAGGCAACACAGCAAGCACAGGCAGCAAGCACAGGCAACACAGCAAGCACAGGCAGCAAGCACAGGCAGCACAGCAAGCACAGGCAGCAAACACAGGCAGCACAGCAAGCACAGGCAGCAAGCACAGGCAGCACAGGCAGCACAGCAAACACAGGAAGCAAGCACAGGCAGCACAGCAAGCACAGGCAGCAAGCACAGGCATGTTAGAAACCCGCAAAATAGCTCGACGAGATGTGTTCGTTTTAGCGATTCTGGGGGAAGTGCAGAGGTCAAGCTCCGTCCTCTTTCCAACAGGCAAAGCCTGCTCCGATCTTCGGCGAGATTCACTCTCGCATTTGTTTACAATGCTTACTCTTACTGAGACGCAGGTCAATGCACCGGCCGCCGAGGTAAACATATGATCCGCGATTCTCGGCGCCTCCAAAAGCAGGTGACACAGCAACGCACTGTCGTGTGCCACTGTCGAATTACCGCGTGTTATGGGCGAAATCAAATGCATCGCTAACAGGCAGCACAGCAAGCACAGGCAGCAAGCACAGGTAGCAAGCACAGGCAGCTAGCACAGGCATCTTAGAAACCCGCAAAATAGCTCGACGAGATGTGTTCGTTTTAGCGATTCTGGGGGAAGTGCAGAGGGGTCAAGCTCCATCCTCTTTCCAACAGGCAAAGCCTGCTCCGATGTTCGGCGAGATTCACTCTCGCATTTGTTTACAATGCTTACTCTTACTGAGACGCAGGTCAATGCACCGGCCGTCGAGGTAAACATATGATCCGCGACTCTCGGCGCCTTCAAAAACAGGTGACACAGCAACGCACTGTCGTGTGCCACTGTCGAATTACCGCGTGTTATGGGCGAAATCAAATGCATCGCTAACAGGCAGCACAGCAAGCACAGGCAGTACAGCAAGCACAGGCAGCAAGCACAGGCAGCACAGGCAGCACAGGCAGCACACCAAGCACAGGCAGCACAGCAAGCACAGGCAGCACAGGCAGCACAGCAAGCACAGGCAGCAAGCACAGGCAACACAGCAAGCACAGGCAGCACAGCAAGCACAAACAGCAAGCACAGGCAGCACAGCAAGGACAGGCAGCACAGCATTCACAGGAAGCAAGCACACGCAGCACACCAAGCACAGGCAGCACAGCAAGCACAGGCAGCAAGCACAGGCAGCACAGCAAGCACAGGCAGCAAGCACAGGCAGCAAGCACAGGCAGCACAGCAAGCACAGGCAGCTAGCACAGGCATCTTAGAAACCCGCAAAATAGCTCGACGAGATGTGTTCGTTTTAGCGATTCTGGGGGAAGTGCAGAGGGGTCAAGCTCCGTCCTCTTTCCAACAGGCAAAGCCTGCTCCGATCTTCGGCGAGATTCACTCTCGCATTTGTTTACAATGCTTACTCTTACTGAGACGCAGGTCAATGCACCGGCCGCCGAGGTAAACATATGATCCGCGACTCTCGGCGCCTCCAAAAACAGGTGACACAGCAACGCACTGTCGTGTGCCACTGTCGAATTACCGCGTGTTATGGGCGAAATCAAATGCATCGCTAACAGGCAGCACAGCAAGCACAGGCAGCAAGCACAGGCAGCACAGCAAGCACAGGCAGCAAGCACAGGCAGCACAGCAAACACAGGCAGCACAGCAAGCACAGGCAGCAAGCACAGGCAGCACAGCAAGCACAGGCAGCACAGCAAGCACAGGCAGCAAGGACAGGCAGCACAGCAAGCACAGGCAGAACAGGCAGCAGGCACAGGCAACACAGCAAGCACAGGCAGCACAGCAAGTACAGCAAGCACAGGCAGCAAGCACAGGCAGCACAGCAAGCACAGCAAGCACAGGCAGCAAGCACAGGCAGCACAGCAAGCACAGGCAGCAAGCACAGGCAGCACAGCAAGCACAGGCAGCAAGCACAGGCAGCACAGCAAGCACAGGCAGCAAGCACAGGCTGTACAGCAAGCACAGGGAGCACAGCAAGCACAGGCAGCAAGCACAGGCAGCACATCAAGCACAGGCAGCACAGCAAGCACAGGCAGCAAGCCCAGGCAGCAAGGCAAGCACAGGCAACACAGTAAGCACAGGCAGCAAGCACAGGCAGCTAGCACAGGCATGTTAGAAACCCGCAAAATAGGTCGACGAGATGTGTTCGTTTTAGTGATTCTGGGGGAAGTGCAGAGGGGTGAAGCTCCGTCCTCTTTCCAACAGGCAAAGCCTGCTCCGATCTTCGGCGAGATTCACTCTCGCATTTGTTTACAATGCTTACTCTTACTGAGACGCAGGTCAGTGCACCGGCCGCCGAGGTAAACATATGATCCGCGATTCTCGGCGCCTCCAAAAGCAGGTGACACAGCAACGCACTGTCGTGTGCCACTGTCGAATTACCGCGTGTTATGGGCGAAATCAAATGCATCGCTAACAGGCAGCACAGCAAGCACAGGCAGCAAGCACAGGCAGCACAGCAAGCACAGGCAGCAAGCACAGGCAGCACAGCAATCACAGGAAGCAAGCACACGCAGCACACCAAGCACAGGCAGCACAGCAAGCACAGGCAGCACAGCAAGCACAGGCAGCAAGCACAAGCAGCAAGCACAGGCAGCACAGCAAGCACAGGCATGTTAGAAACCCACAAAATAGCTCGACGAGATGTGTTCGTTTTTTAGCGATTCTTGGGGAAGTGCAGAGGGGTCAAACTACGTCCTCTTTGCAACAGGCAAAGCCTGCTCCGATCTTTGGCGAGATTCACTCTCGCATTTGTTTACAATGCTTACTCTTTCTGTGTCGCAGGTCAATGCACCGGCCGCCGAGGTAAACATATGATCCGCGACACTCGGCGGCTCCAAAAACAGGTGACACAGCAACGCACTGTCGTGTGCCACTGTCGAATTACCGCGTGTCATGGGCGAAATCAAACGCATCGCTAACAGGCAGCACAGCAAGCACAGGCAGCAAGCACAGGCAGCACAGCAAGCACAGCCAGCAAGCACAGGCAGCACAGCAAGCACAGGCAGCAAGCGCAGGCAGCACAGCAAGCACAGGCAGCAAGCACAGGCAGCACAGCAAGCACAGGCAGCAAGCACAGGCAGCACAGCAAGCACAGGCAGCAAGCACCGGCAGCACAGCAAGCACAGGCAGCAAGCACCGGCAGCACAGCAAGCACAGGCAGCAAGGACAGGCAGCACAGCAAGCACAGGCAGCAAGAACAGGCAGCACAGCAAGCACAGGCAGCAAGCACAGGCAGCACAGGCAGCACAGCAAGCACAGGCAGCACAGGCAGCAAGCACAGGCAACACAGCAAGCACAGGCAGCACAGCAAGTACAGCAACCACAGGCAGCAAGCACAGGCAGCACAGCAAGCACAGCAAGCACAGGCAGCAAGCACAGGCAGCACAGCAAGCACAGGCAGCAAGCACAGGCAGCAAGCACAGGCAGCACACCAAGCACAGGCAGCACAGCAAGCACAGCAAGCACAGGCAGCAAGCACAGGCAGCACACCAAGCACAGGCAGCAAGCACAGGCAGCTTGCACAGGCAGCAAGCACAAGCAGCACAGCAAGCAGAGGCATGTTAGAAACCCGCAAAATAGCTCGACGAGATGTGTTCGTTTTTTAGCGATTCTTGGGGAAGTGCACAGGGGTCAAACTCCGTCCTCTTTCCAACAGGCAAAGCCTGCTCCGATCTTCGGCGAGATTCACTCTCGCATTTGTTTACAATGCTTACTCTTTCTGAGTCGCAGGTCAATGCACCGGCCGCCGAGGTAAACATATGATCCGCGACTCTCGGCGGCTCCAAAAACAGGTGACACAGCAACGCACTGTCGTGTGCCACTGTCGAATTACCGCGTGTTATGGGCGAAATCAAATGCATCGCTAACAGGCAGCACAGCAAGCACAGGCAGCACAGGCAGCACACCAAGCACAGGCAGCACAGCAAGCACAGGCAGCACAGGCAGCACAGCAAGCACAGGCAGCAAGCACAGGCAACACAGCAAGCACAGGCAGCAAGCACAGGCAGCACAGCAAGCACAGGCAGCAAACACAGGCCGCACAGCAAGCACAGGCAGCAAGCACAGGCAGCACAGCAAGCACAGGCAGCACAGCAAACACAGGCAGCAAGCACAGGCAGCACAGCAAGCACAGGCAGCAAGCACAGGCATGTTAGAAACCCGCAAAATAGCTCGACGAGATGTGTTCGTTTTTTAGCGATTCTTGGGGTAGTGCAGAGGGGTCAAACTCCGTCCTCTTTGCAACAGGCAAAGCCTGCTCCGATCTTCGGCGAGATTCACTCTCGCATTTGTTTACAATTCTTACTCTTTCTGAGTCGCAGGTCAATGCACCGACCGCCGAGGTAAACATATGTTCCGCGACTCTCGGCGGCTCCAAAAACAGGTGATACAGTAACGCACTGTCGTGTGCCACTGTCGAATTACCGCGTGTTATGGGCGAAATAAAATGCATCGCTAACAGGCAGCACAGCAAGCACAGGCAGCAAGCACAGGCAGCACAGCAAGCACAGCCAGCAAGCACAGGCAGGACAGCAAGCACAGGCAGCACAGCAAGTACAGCAAGCACAGGCAGCAAGCGCAGGCAGCACAGCAAGCACAGGCAGCAAGCACAGGCAGCAGAGCAAGCACAGGCAGCAAGCACAGGCAGCACAGCAAGCACAGGCAGCAAGCACAGGCAGCAAGCACAGGCATGTTAGAAACCCGCGAAATAGCTCGACGAGATGTGTTCGTTTTAGCGATATTGGGGGAAGTGCAGAGGGGTCAAGCTCCATCCTCTTTCCAACAGGCAAAGCCTGCTCCGATGTTCGGCGAGATTCGATCTCGCATTTGTTTACAATGCTTACTCTTACTGAGACGCAGGTCAATGCACCGGCCGCCGAGGTAAACATATGATCCGCGACTCTCGGCGCCTCCAAAAACAGGTGACACAGCAACGCACTGTCGTGTGCCACTGTCGAATTACCGCGTGTTATGGGCGAAATCAAATGCATCGCTAACAGGCAGCACAGCAAGCACAGGCAGCAAGCACAGGCAGCACAGCAAGCACAGCCAGCAAGCACAGGCAGCACAGCAAGCACAGGCAGCAAGCACAGGCAGCACAGCAAGCACAGGCAGCAAGCACAGGCAGCAAGCACAGGCAGCACAGCAAGCACAGGCAGCAAGCACAGGCAGCACAGCAAGCACAGGCAGCAAGCACAGGCAACACTGCAAGCACAGGCAGCAAGCACAGGCAGCACAGCAAGCACAAACAGCAAGCACAGGCAGCACAGCAAGGACAGGCAGCACAGCAAGCACAGGCAGCAAGCACAGGCAGCACAGCAAGCACAGGAATCTTGCACAGGCAGCATAGCAAGCACAGCAAGCACAGGCATCAAGCACAGGCATCAAGCACAGGCATCAAGCACAGGCAGCAAGCACAGGCACGTTAGAAACCCGCAAAATAGCTCGACGAGATGTGTTCGTTTTTTAGCGATTCTTGGGGAAGTGCAGAGGGGTCAAACTCCGTCCTCTTTGCAACAGGCAAAGCCTGCTCCGATCTTCGGCGAGATTCACTCTCGCATTTGTTTACAATGCTTACTCTTTCTGAGTCGCAGGTCAATGCACCGGCCGCCGAGGTAAACATATGTTCCGCGACTCTCGGCGGCTCCAAAAACAGGTGATACAGCAACGCACTGTCGTGTGCCACTGTCGAATTACCGCGTGTTATGGGCGAAATAAAATGCATCGCTAACAGGCAGCACAGCAAGCACAGGCAGCAAGCACAGGCAGCACAGCAAGCACAGCCAGCAAGCACAGGCAGGACAGCAAGCACAGGCAGCACAGCAAGTACAGCAAGCACAGGCAGCAAGCGCAGGCAGCACAGCAAGCACAGGCAGCAAGCACAGGCAGCACAGCAAGCACAGGCAGCAAGCACAGGCAGCACAGCAAGCACAGGCAGCAAGCACCGGCAGCACAGCAAGCACAGGCAGCAAGGACAGGCAGCACAGCAAGCACAGGCAGCAAGCACAGGCAGCACAGCAAGCACAGGCAGCAAGCACAGGCAGCACAGGCAGCACAGCAAGCACAGGCAGCACAGGCAGCAAGCACAGGCAACACAGCAAGCACAGGCAGCACAGCAAGTACAGCAAGCACTGGCAGCAAGCACAGGCAGCACAGCAAGCACAGCAAGCACAGGCAGCAAGCACAGGCAGCACAGCAAGCACAGGCAGCAAGCACAGGCAGCAAGCACAGGCAGCACACCAAGCACAGGCAGCACAGCAAGCACAGCAAGCACAGGCAGCAAGCACAGGCAGCACACCAAGCACAGGCAGCAAGCACAGGCAGCACAGCAAGCACAGGCAGCTTGCACAGGCAGCAAGCACAGGCAGCACAGCAAGCACAGGCATGTTAGAAACCCGCAAAATAGCTCGACGAGATGTGTTCGTTTTTTAGCGATTCTTGGGGAAGTGCACAGGGGTCAAACTCCGTCCTCTTTCCAACAGGCAAAGCCTGCTCCGATCTTCGGCGAGATTCACTCTCGCATTTGTTTACAATGCTTACTCTTTCTGAGTCGCAGGTCAATGCACCGGCCGCCGAGGTAAACATATGATCCGCGACTCTCGGCGGCTCCAAAAACAGGTGACACAGCAACGCACTGTCGTGTGCCACTGTCGAATTACCGCGTGTTATGGGCGAAATCAAATGCATCGCTAACAGGCAGCACAGCAAGCACAGGCAGCAAGCACAGGCAGCACAGCAAGCACAGGCAGCACAGCAAACACAGGCAGCAAGCACAGGCAGCACAGCAAGCACAGGCAGCAAGCACAGGCATGTTAGAAACCCGCAAAATAGCTCGACGAGATGTGTTCGTTTTTTAGCGATTCTTGGGGAAGTGCAGAGGGGTCAAACTCCGTCCTCTTTGCAACAGGCAAAGCCTGCTCCGATCTTCGGCGAGATTCACTCTCGCATTTGTTTACAATTCTTACTCTTTCTGAGTCGCAGGTCAATGCACCGACCGCCGAGGTAAACATATGTTCCGCGACTCTCGGCGGCTCCAAAAACAGGTGATACAGTAACGCACTGTCGTGTGCCACTGTCGAATTACCGCGTGTTATGGGCGAAATAAAATGCATCGCTAACAGGCAGCACAGCAAGCACAGGCAGCAAGCACAGGCAGCACAGCAAGCACAGCCAGCAAGCACAGGCAGGACAGCAAGCACAGGCAGCACAGCAAGTACAGCAAGCACAGGCAGCAAGCGCAGGCAGCACAGCAAGCATAGGCAGCAAGCACAGGCAGCACAGCAAGCACAGGCAGCAAGCACAGGCAGCACAGCAAGCACAGGCAGCAAGCACAGGCAGCAAGCACAGGCATGTTAGAAACCCGCAAAATAGCTCGACGAGATGTGTTCGTTTTAGCGATATTGGGGGAAGTGCAGAGGGGTCAAGCTCCATCCTCTTTCCAACAGGCAAAGCCTGCTCCGATGTTCGGCGAGATTCGATCTCGCATTTGTTTACAATGCTTACTCTTACTGAGACGCAGGTCAATGCACCGGCCGCCGCGGTAAACATATGATCCGCGACTCTCGGCGCCTCCAAAATCAGGTGACACAGCAACGCACTGTCGTGTGCCACTGTCGAATTACCGCGTATTATGGGCGAAATCAAATGCATCGCTAACAGGCAGCACAGCAAGCACAGGCAGCAAGCACAGGCAGCACAGCAAGCACAGCCAGCAAGCACAGGCAGCACAGCAAGCACAGGCAGCAAGCACAGGCAGCACAGCAAGCACAGGCAGCAAGCACAGGCAGCAAGCACAGGCAGCACAGCAAGCACAGGCAGCAAGCACAGGCAGCACAGCAAGCACAGGCAGCAAGCACAGGCAACACTGCAAGCACAGGCAGCAAGCACAGGCAGCACAGCAAGCACAAACAGCAAGCACAGGCAGCACAGCAAGGACAGGCAGCACAGCAAGCACAGGCAGCAAGCACAGGCAGCACAGCAAGCACAGGAATCTTGCACAGGCAGCATAGCAAGCACAGCAAGCACAGGCATCAAGCACAGGCATCAAGCACAGGCAGCAAGCACAGGCACGTTAGAAACCCGCAAAATAGCTCGAGGAGATGTGTTCGTTTTAGCGATTCTGGGGGAAGTGCAGAGGGGTGAAGCTCCGTCCTCTTTCCAACAGGCAAAGCCTGCTCCGATCTTCGGCGAGATTCACTCTCGCATTTGTTTACAATGCTTACTCTTACTGAGACGCAGGTCAATGCACCGGCCGCCGAGGTAAACATATGATCCGCGACTCTCGGCGCCTCCAAAAACAGGTGACACAGCAACGCACTGTCGTGTGCCACTGTCGAATTACCGCGTGTTATTGGCGAAATCAAATGCATCGCTAACAGGCAGCACAGCAAGCACAGGCAGCACAGCAAGCACAGGCAGCAAGCACAAGCAGCAAGCACAGGCAGCACAGCAAGCACAGGCATGTTAGAAACCCGCAAAATAGCTCGACGAGATGTGTTCGTTTTTTAGCGATTCTTGGGGAAGTGCAGAGGGGTCAAACTACGTCCTCTTTCGAACAGGCAAAGCCTGCTCCGATCTTCGGCGAGATTCACTCTCGCATTTGTTTACAATGCTTACTCTTTCTGAGTCGCAGGTCAATGCACCGGCCGCCGAGGTAAACATATGATCCGCGACTCTCGGCGGCTCCAAAAATAGGTGACACAGCAACGCACTGTCGTGTGCCACTGTCGAATTACCGCGTGTTATGAGCGAAATCAAATGCATCGCTATCAGGCAGCACAGCAAGCACAGACAGCATAGCAAGCACAGGCAGCAAGCACAGGCAGCACAGCAAGAACAGGCAGCAAGCACAGGCAGCAAGCACAGGCAGCACAGCAAGCACAGGCAGCAAGCACAGGCAGCACAGGCAGCACAGCAAGCACAGGCAGCACAGGCAGCAAGCACAGGCAACACAGCAAGCACAGGCAGCACAGCAAGTACAGCAAGCACAGGCAGCAAGCACAGGCAGCACAGCAAGCACAGCAAGCACAGGCAGCAAGCACAGGCAGCACAGCAAGCACAGGCAGCAAGCACAGGCAGCAAGCACAGGCAGCACACCAAGCACAGGCAGCACAGCAAGCACAGCAAGCACAGGCAGCAAGCACAGGCAGCACACCAAGCACAGGCAGCAAGCACAGGCAGCACAGCAAGCACAGGCAGCTTGCACAGGCAGCAAGCACAGGCAGCACAGCAAGCACAGGCATGTTAGAAACCCGCAAAATAGCTCGACGAGATGTGTTCGTTTTTTAGCGATTCTTGGGGAAGTGCACAGGGGTCAAACTCCGTCCTCTTTCCAACAGGCAAAGCCTGCTCCGATCTTCGGCGAGATTCACTCTCGCATTTGTTTACAATGCTTACTCTTTCTGAGTCGCAGGTCAATGCACCGGCCGCCGAGGTAAACATATGATCCGCGACTCTCGGCGGCTCCAAAAACAGGTGACACAGCAACGCACTGTCGTGTGCCACTGTCGAATTACCGCGTGTTATGGGCGAAATCAAATGCATCGCTAACAGGCAGCACAGCAAGCACAGGCAGCAAGCACAGGCAGCACAGCAAGCACAGCCAGCAAGCACAGGCAGCACAGCAAGCACAGGCAGCAAGCACAGGCAGCACAGGCAGCACAGGCAGCACACCAAGCACAGGCAGCAAACACAGGCCGCACAGCAAGCACAGGCAGCAAGCACAGGCAGCACAGCAAGCACAGGCAGCACAGCAAACACAGGCAGCAAGCACAGGCAGCACAGCAAGCACAGGCAGCAAGCACAGGCATGTTAGAAACCCGCAAAATAGCTCGACGAGATGTGTTCGTTTTTTAGCGATTCTTGGGGAAGTGCAGAGGGGTCAAACTCCGTCCTCTTTGCAACAGGCAAAGCCTGCTCCGATCTTCGGCGAGATTCACTCTCGCATTTGTTTACAATTCTTACTCTTTCTGAGTCGCAGGTCAATGCACCGGCCGCCGAGGTAAACATACGTTCCGCGACTCTCGGCGGCTCCAAAAACAGGTGATACAGCAACGCACTGTCGTGTGCCACTGTCGAATTACCGCGTGTTATGGGCGAAATAAAATGCATCGCTAACAGGCAGCACAGCAAGCACAGGCAGCAAGCACAGGCAGCACAGCAAGCACAGCCAGCAAGCACAGGCAGGACAGCAAGCACAGGCAGCACAGCAAGTACAGCAAGCACAGGCAGCAAGCGCAGGCAGCACAGCAAGCACAGGCAGCAAGCTCAGGCAGCACAGCAAGCACAGGCAGCAAGCACAGGCAGCACAGCAAGCACAGGCAGCAAGCACAGGCAGCAAGCACAGGCATGTTAGAAACCCGCAAAATAGCTCGACGAGATGTGTTCGTTTTAGCGATATTGGGGGAAGTGCAGAGGGGTCAAGCTCCATCCTCTTTCCAACAGGCAAAGCCTGCTCCGATGTTCGGCGAGATTCGATCTCGCATTTGTTTACAATGCTTACTCTTCCTGAGACGCAGGTCAATGCACCGGCCGCCGAGGTAAACATATGATCCGCGACTCTCGGCGCCTCCAAAAACAGGTGACACAGCAACGCACTGTCGTGTGCCACTGTCGAATTACCGCGTGTTATGGGCGAAATCAAATGCATCGCTAACAGGCAGCACAGCAAGCACAGGCAGCAAGCACAGGCAGCACAGCAAGCACAGGCAGTACAGCAAGCACAGGCAGCAAGCACAGGCAGCAAGCACAGGCAGCACAGCAAGTACAGCAAGCACAGGCAGCAAGCGCAGGCAGCACAGCAAGCACAGGCAGCAAGCACAGGCAGCACAGCAAGCACAGGCAGCAAGCACAGGCAGCACAGCATGCACAGGCAGCACAGCAAGCACAGGCAGCAAACACAGGCAGCACAGCAAGCACAGGCATCAAGCACAGGCAGCACAGCAAGCACAGGCAGCAAGCACAGGCAGCACAGCAAACACAGGCAGCAAGCACAGGCAGCACACCAAGCACAGGCAGCACAGCAAGCACAGGCAGCACAGGCAGCACAGCAAGCACAGGCAGCACAGCAAGCACAGGCGGCAAGCACAGGCAGCACAGCAAGCACAGGCGGCAAGCACAGGCAGCACAGCAAGCACAGGCAGCAAACACAGGCAGCACAGCTAGCACAGGCAGCACAGCAAACACAGGCAGCAAGCACAGGCAGCACAGCAAGCACAGGCAGCTAGCACAGGCATGTTAGAAACCCGCAAAATAGCTCGACGAGATGTGTTCGTTTTAGCGATTCTGGGGGAAGTGCAGAGGGGTCAAGCTCCGTCCTCTTTCCAACAGGCAAAGCCTGCTCCGATCTTCGGCGAGATTCACTCTAGCATTTGTTTACAATGCTTACTCTTACTGAGACGCAGGTCAATGCACCGGCCGCCGAGGTAAACGTATGATCCGCGATTCTCGGCGCCTCCAAAAACAGGTGACACAGCAACGCACTGTCGTGTGCCACTGTCGAATTACCGCGTGTTATGGGCGAAATAAAATGCATCGCTAACAGGCAGCACAGCAAGCACAGGCAGCACAGGCAGCACACCAAGCACAGGCAGCACACCAAGCACAAGCAGCACAGTAAGCACAGGCAGCACAGGCAGCACAGCAAGCACAGGCAGCAAGCACAGGCAGCACAGCAAGCACAGGCAGCAAGCACAGGCAGCAAACACAGGCAGCGCAGCAAGCACAGGCAGCACAGCAAGCACAGGGAGCAAGCACAGGCAGCACAGGCAGCACAGCAAGCACAGGCAGCAAGCACAGGCAGCACAGCAAGCACAGGCAGCTAGCACAGGCATCTTAGAAACCCGCAAAATAGTTCGCAGACGCGACACCGCGTTTCGTTCAATTCGTTCAAGAACTCTCCTATCTCGGACATCTGCGAGTGTTTCGCGTCGAAAACGTGGTCCCCGTCTGTTTTAGGAGCTAAAAACGCGTATGACACTTGATTCGCACGAATCCGTTGAGAAATAGCCGTGATACGCCGTGTTACACTTCCGGACGATGAATTCGTTCAATTCGTTCAAGAAATCTCGTATCTCGGACATCCGCGAGTGTTTCGCGTCGAAAACTTGGTCCCCGTCTGTTTTAGACACTAAAAACGCGTATGACACTTGATTCGCACGAATCCGTTGAGAAATGGCCGTGATACGCCGTGTTACACTTCCGGACGATGAATTCGTTCAATTCGTCCGAGAACTCTCGTATCTCGGACATCCGCGAGTGTTTCGCGTCGAAAACGTCGTCCCCGTCTGTTTTAGACTCTAAAAACGCGTATGACACTTGATTCGCACGAATCCGTTGAGAAATGGCCGAGATACGCCGTGTTACACTTCCGGACGATGAATTCGTTCAATTCGTTCAAGAACTCTCGTATCTCGGACAACCGCGATTGTTTCGCGTCGAAAACGTGGTCCCCGTCTGTTTTAGACGCTAAAAACGCGTATGACACTTGATTCGCACCAATCCGTTGAGAAATGGCCGAGATACGTGTGTTACACTTCCGGACGATGAAATCTTGCTAGTTCTCACGTTTTGCAAGCGAAACGCACCAATGCACCGCGTTTCGTTCAATTCGTTCAAGAACTCTCGTATCTCGGACATCCGCGAGTGTTTCGCGTCGAAAACGTGGTCCCCGTCTGTTTTAGACGCTAAAAACGCGGATGACACTTGATTCGCACCAATCCGTTGAGAAATGGCCGAGATACGCCGTGTTACACTTCCGGACGATGAAATCTTGCTTGTTCTCACGTTTTGCAAGCGAAACGCACGATGCACCGCGTTTCGTTCAATTCGTTCAAGAACTCTCCTATCTCGGACATCCGCGAGTGTTTCGCGTCGAAAACGTGGTCCCCGTCTGTTTTAGGAGCTAAAAACGCGTATGACACTTGATTCGCACGAATCCGTTGAGAAATGGCCGTGATACGCCGTGTTACACTTCCGGACGATGAATTTGTTCAATTCGTTCAAGAACTCTCGTATCTCGGACATCCGCGAGTGTTTCGCGTCGAAAACTTGGTCCCCGTCTGTTTTAGACGCTAAAAACGCGTATGACACTTGATTCGCACGAATCCGTTGAGAAATGGCCGTGATACGCCGTGTTACACTTCCGGACGATGAATTCGTTCAATTCGTCCGAGAACTCTCGTATCTCGGACATCCGCGAGTGTTTCGCGTCGAAAACGTCGTCCCCGTCTGTTTTAGACTCTAAAAACGCGTATGACACTTGATTCGCACGAATCCGTTGAGAAATGGCCGAGATACGCCGTGTTACACTTCCGGACGATGAATTCGTTCAATTCGTTCAAGATCTCTCGTATCTCGGACAACCGCGATTGTTTCGCGTCGAAAACGTGGTCCCCGTCTGTTTTAGACGCTAAAAACGCGAATGACACTTGATTCGCACGAATCCGTTGAGAAATGGCCGAGATACGTGTGTTACACTTCCGGACGATGAAATCTTGCTAGTTCTCACGTTTTGCAAGCGAAACGCACCAATGCACCGCGTTTCGTTCAATTCGTTCAAGAACTCTCGTATCTCGGACATCCGCGAGTGTTTCGCGTCGAAAATGTGGTCCCCGTCTGTTTTAGGAGCTAAAAACGCGTATGACACTTGATTCGCACGAATCCGTTGAGAAATGGCCGTGATACGCCGTGTTACACTTCCGGACGATGAATTCGTTCAATTCGTCCGAGAACTCTCGTATCTCGGACATCCGCGAGTGTTTCGCGTCGAAAACGTCGTCCCCGTCTGTTTTAGACTCTAAAAACGCGTATAACACTTGATTCGCACGAATCCGTTGAGAAATGGCCGAGATACGCCGTGTTACACTTCCGGACGATGAATTCGTTCAATTCGTTCAAGATCTCTCGTATCTCGGACAACCGCGATTGTTTCGCGTCGAAAACGTGGTCCCCGTCTGTTTTAGACGCTAAAAACGCGAATGACACTTGATTCGCACGAATCCGTTGAGAAATGGCCGAGATACGCCGTGTTACACTTCCGGACGATGAATTCGTTCAATTCGTTCAAGAACTCCCGTATCTCGGACAACCGCGATTGTTTCGCGTCGAAAACGTGGTCCCCGTCTGTTTTAGACGCTAAAAACGCGTATTACACTTGATTCGCATGAATCCGTTGAGAAATGGCCAAGATACGCCGTGTTACACTTCCAGAGGTTGAAATCTTGCAAGTTCTCACGTTTTGCAAGCGAGACGCACGATGCACCGCGTTTCTTTCAATTCGTTCAAGAACTCTCGTATCTCTGACATCCGCGAGTATTTCGCATCGAAAACGTGGTCCCGGTCTGTTTTAGACGCTAAAAACGCGTATGACACTTGATTCGCACGAATCCGTGGAGAAATGGCCGAGATACGCCGTGTTACACTTCCGGACGATGAATTCGTTCAATTCGTTCAAGAACTCTCGTATCTCGGACATCCGCGAGTGTTTCGCGCCGAAAACGTAGTCCCCGTCTGTTTTAGACGCTAAAAACGCGTATGACACTTGATTCGCACCAATCCGTTGAGAAATGGCCGAGATACGTGTGTTACACTTCCGGACGATGAAATCTTGCTAGTTCTCACGTTTTGCAAGCGAAACGCACCAATGCACCGCGTTTCGTTCAATTCGTTCAAGAACTCTCGTATCTCGGACATCCGCGAGTGTTTCGCGTCGAAAATGTGGTCCCCGTCTGTTTTAGGAGCTAAAAACGCGTATGACACTTGATTCGCACGAATCCGTTGAGAAATGGCCGTGATACGCCGTGTTACACTTCCGGACGATGAATTCGTTCAATTCGTCCGAGAACTCTCGTATCTCTGACATCCGCGAGTATATCGCGTCGAAAACGTGGTCCCCGTCTGTTTTAGACGCTAAAAACGCGTATGACACTTGATTCGCACGAATCCGTTGAGAAATGGCCGTGATACGCCGTGTTACACTTCCGGACGATGAATTCGTTCAATTCGTCCGAGAACTCTCGTATCTCGGACATCCGCGAGTGTTTCGCGTCGAAAACGTCGTCCCCGTCTGTTTTAGACGCTAAAAACGCGTATGACACTTGATTCGCACCAATCCGTTGAGAGATGGCCGAGATACGTGTGTTACACTTCCGGACGATGAAATCTTGCTAGTTCTCACGTTTTGCAAGCGAAACGCACCAATGCACCGCGTTTCGTTCAATTCGTTCAAGAACTCTCGTATCTCGGACATCCGCGAGTGTTTCGCGTCGAAAACGTGGTCCCCGTCTGTTTTAGACGCTAAAAACGCGGATGACACTTGATTCGCACCAATCCGTTGAGAAATGGCCGAGATACGCCGTGTTACACTTCCGGACGATGAAATCTTGCTTGTTCTCACGTTTTGCAAGCGAAACGCACGATGCACCGCGTTTCGTTCAATTCGTTCAAGAACTCTCCTATCTCGGACATCCGCGAGTGTTTCGCGTCGAAAACGTGGTCCCCGTCTGTTTTAGGAGCTAAAAACGCGTATGACACTTGATTCGCACGAATCCGTTGAGAAATGGCCGTGATACGCCGTGTTACACTTCCGGACGATGAATTTGTTCAATTCGTTCAAGAACTCTCGTATCTCGGACATCCGCGAGTGTTTCGCGTCGAAAACTTGGTCCCCGTCTGTTTTAGACGCTAAAAACGCGTATGACACTTGATTCGCACGAATCCGTTGAGAAATGGCCGTGATACGCCGTGTTACACTGCCGGACGATGAATTCGTTCAATTCGTCCGAGAACTCTCGTATCTCGGACATCCGCGAGTGTTTCGCGTCGAAAACGTCGTCCCCGTCTGTTTTAGACTCTAAAAACGCGTATGACACTTGATTCGCACGAATCCGTTGAGAAATAGCCGAGATACGCCGTGTTACACTTCCGGACGATGAATTCGTTCAATTCGTTCAAGATCTCTCGTATCTCGGACAACCGCGATTGTTTCGCGTCGAAAACGTGGTCCCCGTCTGTTTTAGACGCTAAAAACGCGAATGACACTTGATTCGCACGAATCCGTTGAGAAATGGCCGAGATACGTGTGTTACACTTCCGGACGATGAAATCTTGCTAGTTCTCACGTTTTGCAAGCGAAACGCACCAATGCACCGCGTTTCGTTCAATTCGTTCAAGAACTCTCGTATCTCGGACATCCGCGAGTGTTTCGCGTCGAAAATGTGGTCCCCGTCTGTTTTAGGAGCTAAAAACGCGTATGACACTTGATTCGCACGAATCCGTTGAGAAATGGCCGTGATACGCCGTGTTACACTTCCGGACGATGAATTCGTTCAATTCGTCCGAGAACTCTCGTATCTCGGACATCCGCGAGTGTTTCGCGTCGAAAACGTCGTCCCCGTCTGTTTTAGACTCTAAAAACGCGTATGACACTTGATTCGCACGAATCCGTTGAGAAATGGCCGAGATACGCCGTGTTACACTTCCGGACGATGAATTCGTTCAATTCGTTCAAGATCTCTCGTATCTCGGACAACCGCGATTGTTTCGCGTCGAAAACGTGGTCCCCGTCTGTTTTAGACGCTAAAAACGCGAATGACACTTGATTCGCACGAATCCGTTGAGAAATGGCCGAGATACGCCGTGTTACACTTCCGGACGATGAATTCGTTCAATTCGTTCAAGAACTCCCGTATCTCGGACAACCGCGATTGTTTCGCGTCGAAAACGTGGTCCCCGTCTGTTTTAGACGCTAAAAACGCGTATTACACTTGATTCGCATGAATCCGTTGAGAAATGGCCAAGATACGCCGTGTTACACTTCCAGAGGTTGAAATCTTGCAAGTTCTCACGTTTTGCAAGCGAGACGCACGATGCACCGCGTTTCTTTCAATTCGTTCAAGAACTCTCGTATCTCTGACATCCGCGAGTATTTCGCATCGAAAACGTGGTCCCGGTCTGTTTTAGACGCTAAAAACGCGTATGACACTTGATTCGCACGGATCCGTGGAGAAATGGCCGAGATACGCCGTGTTACACTTCCGGACGATGAATTCGTTCAATTCGTTCAAGAACTCTCGTATCTCGGACATCCGCGAGTGTTTCGCGCCGAAAACGTAGTCCCCGTCTGTTTTAGACGCTAAAAACGCGTATGACACTTGATTCGCACCAATCCGTTGAGAAATGGCCGAGATACGTGTGTTACACTTCCGGACGATGAAATCTTGCTAGTTCTCACGTTTTGCAAGCGAAACGCACCAATGCACCGCGTTTCGTTCAATTCGTTCAAGAACTCTCGTATCTCGGACATCCGCGAGTGTTTCGCGTCGAAAATGTGGTCCCCGTCTGTTTTAGGAGCTAAAAACGCGTATGACACTTGATTCGCACGAATCCGTTGAGAAATGGCCGTGATACGCCGTGTTACACTTCCGGACGATGAATTCGTTCAATTCGTCCGAGAACTCTCGTATCTCTGACATCCGCGAGTATATCGCGTCGAAAACGTGGTCCCCGTCTGTTTTAGACGCTAAAAACGCGTATGACACTTGATTCGCACGAATCCGTGGAGAAATGGCCGAGATACGCCGTGTTACACTTCCGGACGATGAATTCGTTCAATTCGTTCAAGAACTCTCGTATCTCGGACATCCGCGAGTGTTTCGCGCCGAAAACGTAGTCCCCGTCTGTTTTAGACGCTAAAAACGCGTATGACACTTGATTCGCACCAATCCGTTGAGAAATGGCCGAGATACGTGTGTTACACTTCCGGACGATGAAATCTTGCTTGTTCTCACGTTTTGCAAGCGAAACGCACCAATGCACCGCGTTTCGTTCAATTTGTTCAAGAACTCTCGTATCTCGGACATCCGCGAGTGTTTCGCGTCGAAAACGTGGTCCCCGTCTGTTTTAGGAGCTAAAAACGCGTATGATACTTGATTCGCACGAATCCGTTGAGAAATGGCCGTGATACGCCGTGTTACACTTCCGGACGATGAATTCGTTCAATTCGTTCAAGAACTCTCGTATCTCGGACATCCGCGAGTGTTTCGCGTCGAAAACTTGGTCCCCGTCTGTTTTAGACTCTAAAAACGCGTATGACACTTGATTCGCACGAATCCGTTGAGAAATGGCCGAGATACGCCGTGTTACACTTCCGGACGATGAATTCGTTCAATTCGTTCAAGAACTCCCGTATCTCGGACAACCGCGATTGTTTCGCGTCGAAAACGTGGTCCCCGTCTGTTTTAGACGCTAAAAACGCGTATTACACTTGATTCGCATGAATCCGTTGAGAAATGGCCGAGATACGCCGTGTTACACTTCCAGAGGTTGAAATCTTGCTAGTTCTCACGTTTTGCAAGCGAGACGCACGATGCACCGCGTTTCTTTCAATTCGTTCATGAACTCTCGTATCTCTGACATCCGCGAGTATTTCGCGTCGAAAACGTGGTCCCCGTCTGTTTTAGACGCTAAAAACGCGTATGACACTTGATTCGCACGAATCCGTGGAGAAATGGCCGAGAAACGCCGTGTTACACTTCCGGACGATGAATTCGTTCAATTCGTTCAAGAACTCTCGTATCTCGGACATCCGCGAGTGTTTCGCGCCGAAAACGTAGTCCCCGTCTGTTTTAGACGCTAAAAACGCGTATGACACTTGATTCGCACCAATCCGTTGAGAAATGGCCGAGATACGTGTGTTACACTTGCGGACGATGAAATCCTGCTAGTTCTCACGTTTTGCAAGCGAAACGCACCAATGCACCGCGTTTCGTTCAATTCGTTCAAGAACTCTCGTATCTCGGACATCCGCGAGTGTTTCGCTTCGAAAACGTGGTCCCCGTCTGTTTTAGAAGCTAAAAACGCGTATGACACTTGATTCGCACGAATCCGTTGAGAAATGGCCGAGATAGGCCGTGTTACACTTCCGGACGATGAATTCGTTCAATTCGTTCAAGAACTCCCGTATCTCGGACAACCGCGATTGTTTCGCGTCGAAAACGTGGTCCCCGTCTGTTTTAGACGCTAAAAACGCGTATTACACTTGATTCGCATGAATCCGTTGAGAAATGGCCGAGATACGCCGTGTTACACTTCCAGAGGTTGAAATCTTGCTAGTTCTCACGTTTTGCAAGCGAGACGCACGATGCACCGCGTTTCTTTCAATTCGTTCAAGAACTCTCGTATCTCTGACATCCGCGAGTATTTCGCGTCGAAAACGTGGTCCCCGTCTGTTTTAGACGCTAAAAACGCGTATGACACTTGATTCGCACGAATCCGTGGAGAAATGGCCGAGATACGCCGTGTTACACTTCCGGACGATGAATTCGTTCAATTCGTTCAAGAACTCTCGTATCTCGGACATCCGCGAGTGTTTCGCGCCGAAAACGTAGTCCCCGTCTGTTTTAGACGCTAAAAACGCGTATGACACTTGATTCGCACCAATCCGTTGAGAAATGGCCGAGATACGTGTGTTACACTTCCGGACGATGAAATCTTGCTAGTTCTCACGTTTTGCAAGCGAAACGCACCAATGCACCGCGTTTCGTTCAATTCGTTCAAGAACTCTCGTATCTCGGACATCCGCGAGTGTTTCGCGTCGAAAATGTGGTCCCCGTCTGTTTTAGACGCTAAAAACGCGTATGACACTTGATTCGCACGAATCCGTTGAGAAATGGCCGAGATACGCTGTGTTACACTTCCGGACGATGAAATCTTGCTTGTTCTCACGTTTTGCAAGGGAAACGCACCCATGCACCGCGTTTCGTTCAATTCGTTCAAGAACTCTCGTATCTCGGACATCCGCGAGTGTTTCGCGTCGAAAACGTGTTCCCCGTCTGTTTTAGACGCTAAAAACGCGCATGACACTTGATTCGCACGAATCCGTTTAGAAATGGCCGAGATACGCCGTGTTACACTTCCGGACGATGAAATTTTGCTAGTTCTCACGTTTTGCAAGTGAAAAGCACGATGCACCGCGTTTCGTTCAATTCGTTCAAGAACTCTCGTATCTCGGACATCCGCGAGTGTTTCGCGTCGAAAACGTGGTCCCCGTCTGTTTTAGACGCTAAAAACGCGGATGACACTTGATTCGCACCAATCCGTTGAGAAATGGCCGAGATACGCCGTGTTACACTTCCGGACGATGAAATCTTGCTTGTTCTCACGTTTTGCAAGCGAAACGCACGATGCACCGCGTTTCGTTCAATTCGTTCAAGAACTCTCCTATCTCGGACATCTGCGAGTGTTTCGCGTCGAAACGTTGTCCCGGTCTGTTTTAGACGCTAAAAACGCGTATGACACTTGATTCGCACGGATCCGTGGAGAAATGGCCGAGATACGCCGTGTTACACTTCCGGACGATGAATTCGTTCAATTCGTTCAAGAACTCTCGTATCTCGGACAAACCGCGATTGTTTCGCGTCGAAAACGTGGTCCCCATCTGTTTTAGACGCTAAAAATGCGTATGACACTTGATTCGCACGAATCCGTAGAGAAATGGCCGAGATACGCCGTGTTACGCTTCCGGACGATGGAATCTTGCTAGTTCTCACGTTTTGCAAGCGAAACGCACGATGCACCGCGTTTCGTTCAATTCGTTCAAGAACTCTCGTATCTCGGACATCCGCGAGTGTTTCGCTTCGAAAACATGGTCCCCGTCTGTTTTAGACGCTAAAAACGCGTATGACACTTGATTCGCACGAATTCGTTGAGTAATGGCCGAGATACGCCGTGTTACACTTTCAGACGATGAACTCGTTCAATTCGTCCAAGAACTCTCGTATCTCGAACATCCGCGAGTGTTTCGCGTCGAAAACGTGGTCGCCGTCTGTTTTAGACGCTAAAAACGCGTAAGACACTTGATTCGCACGAATCCGTTGAGAAATGGCCGAGATACGCCCTGTTACACTTCCGGACGATGAAATCTTGCTAGTTCTCACGTTTTGCAAGCGAAATGCACGATGCACCGCGTTTTGTTCAATTAGTTCAAGAACTCTCGTATCTCGGACATCCGCGAGTGTTTCGCGCCGAAAACGTGGTCGCCGTCTGTTTTAGACGCTAAAAACGCGTATGACACTTGATTCGCACGAATCCGTTGAGAAATGGCCGAGATACGCCGTGTTACACTTCCGGACGATGAATTCGTTCAATTCGTTCAAGAACTCTCGTATCTCGGACATCCGCGAGTGTTTCGCGGCCAAAACGTGGTCCCCGTCTGTTTTAGACGCTAAAAACGCGTAAGACACTTGATTCGCACGAATCCGTTGAGAAATGGCCGAGATACGCCCTGTTACACTTCCGGACGATGAAATCTTGCTAGTTCTCACGTTTTGCAAGCGAAATGCACGATGCACCGCATTTCGTTCAATTCGTTCAAGAACTCTCATATCTCGGACATCCGCGAATGTTTCGCGTCGAAAACGTGGTACCCGTCTATTTTAGACGCTAAAAACGCGTATGAAACTTGATTCGCACGAATCCGTTTACAATGCTTACTCTTACTGAGACGCAGGTCAATGCACCGGCCGCCGAGTTAAACATATGATCCGCGACTCTCAGCGCCTCCAAAAACAGGTGACACAGCAACGCACTGTCGTGTGCCACTGTCGAATTATCGCGTGTTATGGGCGAAATCAAATGCATCGCTAACAGGCAGCACAGCAAGCACAGGCAGCAAGCACAGGCAGCACAGCAAGCACAGGCAGCTCAGCAAGCACAGGCAGCAAGCACAGGCAGCAAGCACAGGCAGCAAGCACAGGCAGCAAGCACAGGCAGCACAGCAAGCACAGGCAGCAAGCACAGGCAGCAAGCACAGGCAGCAAACACAGGCAGCACAGCAAGCACAGGCAGCACAGGCAGCACAGCAAGCACAGGCAGCAAGCACAGGCAGCAAGCACAGGCAGTACAGCAAGCACAGGCAGCAAGCACAGGCAGCAAACACAAGCAGCACAGCAAGCACAGGCAGCACAGCAAGCACAGGCAGCAAGCACAGGCAGCACAGCAAGCACAGGCGCACAGCAAACACAGGCAGCACAGCAAGCACAGGCAGCAAGCATAGGCAGCAAACACAGGCAGCACAGCAAGCACAGGCAGCACAGGCAGCACAGCAAGCACAGGCAGCAAGCACAGGCAGCAAGCACAGGCAGCAAGCACAGGCAGCACAGCAAGCACAGGCAGCAAGCACAGGCAGCAAACACAGGCAGCACAGCAAGCACAGGCAGCAAGCACAGGCAAGTTAGAAACCCGCAAAATAGCTCGACGAGATGTGTTCGTTTTAGCGATTCTGGGGGAAGTGCAGAGGGGTCAAGCTCCGTCCTCTTTCCAACAGGCAAAGCCTGCTCCGATCTTCGGCGAGATTCCCTCTCGCATTTGTTTACAATGCTTACTCTTACTGAGACGCAGGTCAATGCACCGGCCGCCGAGGTAAACGTATGATCCGCGACTCTCGGCGCCTCCAAAAACAGGTGACACAGCAACGCACTGTCGCAAGCCACTGTCGAATTACCGCGTGTTATGGGCGAAATCAAATGCATCGCTAACAGGCAGCACAGCAAGCACAGGCAGCACAGCAAACACAGGCAGCACAGCAAGCACAGGCAGCACAGCAAGCACAGGCAGCAAGCACAGGCAGCAAGCACAGGCAGCACAGCAAGCACAGGCAGCAAGCACAGGCAGCAAGCACAGGCAGCAAACACAGGCAGCACAGCAAGCACAGGCAGCAAGCACAGGCAGCAAGCACAGGCAGCAAGCACAGGCAGCACAGCAAGAACAGGCAGCAAGCACAGGCAGCAAACACAGGCAGCACAGCAAGCACAGGCAGCACAGCAAGCACAGGCAGCAAGCACAGGCAGCACAGCAAGCACAGGCGCACAGCAAACACAGGCAGCACAGCAAGCACAGGCAGCAAGCATAGGCAGCAAACACAGGCAGCACAGCAAGCACAGGCAGCACAGCAAACACAGGCAGCAAGCACAGGCAGCACAGCAAGCACAGGCAGCACAGCAAACACAGGCAGCAAGCACAGGCAGCACAGCAAGCACAGGCAGTAAGCACAGGCAGCACAGGCAGCACAGCAAGCACAGGCAGCAAGCACAGGCATGTTAGAAACCCGCAAAATAGCTCGACGAGATGTGTTCGTGTTAGCGATTCTGGGGGAAGTGCAGAGGGGTCAAGCTCCGTCCTCTTTCCAACAGGCAAAGCCTGCTCCGATCTTCGGCGAGATTCACTCTCGCATTTGTTTACAATGCTTACTCTTACTGAGACGCAGGTCAATGCACCGGCGCCGAGGTAAACATATGATCCGTGACTCTCGGCGCCTCCAAAAACAGGTGACACAGCAACGCACTGTCGTGTGCCACTGTCGAATTACCGCGTGTTATGGGCGAAATCAAATGCATCGCTAACAGGCAGCACAGCAAGCACAGGCAGCAAGCACAGGCAGCACAGCAAGCACAGGCAGCACAGCAAGTACAGCAAGCACAGGCAGCAAGCACAGGCAGCAAGCACAGGCAGCACAGCAAGCACAGGCAGCAAGCACAGGCATGTTAGAAACCCGCAAAATAGCTCGACGAGATGTGTTCGTTTTAGCGATTCTGGGGGAAGTGCAGAGGGGTCAAGCTCCGTCCTCTTTCCAACAGGCAAAGCCTGCTCCGATCTTCGGCGAGATTCACTCTCGCATTTGTTTACAATGCTTACTCTTACTGAGACGCAGGTCAATGCACCGGCCGCCGAGGTAAACGTATGATCCGCGACTCTCGGCGCCTCCAAAAACAGGTGACACAGCAACGCACTGTCGTATGCCACTGTCGAATTACCGCGTGTTATGGGCGAAATCAAATGCATCGCTAACAGGCAGCACAGCAAGCACAGGCAGCACAGCAAGCACAGGCAGCAAGCACAGGCAGCAAGCACAGGCAGCAAGCACAGGCAGCACAGCAAGCACAGGCAGCACACCAAGCACAGGCAGCACAGCAAGCACAGGCAGCACAGCAAACACAGGCAGCACAGCAAGCACAGGCAGCACAGCAAACACAGGCAGCAAGCACAGGCAGCACAGCAAGCACAGGCAGCAAGCACAGGCAGCACAGCAAGCACAGGCAGCACAGGCAGCACAGCAAACACAGGCAGCAAGCACAGGCAGCACAGCAAGCACAGGCAGCAAGCACAGGCATGTTAGAAAAACGCAAAATAGCTCGACGAGATGTGTTCGTTTTAGCGATTCTGGGGGAAGTGCAGAGGGGTCAAGCTCCGTCCTCTTTCCAACAGGCAAAGCCTGCTCCGATCTTCGGCGAGATTCCCTCTCGCATTTGTTTACAATGCTTACTCTTACTGAGACGCAGGTCAATGCACCGGCCGCCGAGGTAAACGTATGATCCGCGACTCTCGGCGCCTCCAAAAACAGGTGACACAGCAACGCACTGTCGCAAGCCACTGTCGAATTACCGCGTGTTATGGGCGAAATCAAATGCATCGCTAACAAGCAGCACAGCAAGCACAGGCAGCACAGCAAGCACAGGCAGCACAGCAAACACAGGCAGCACAGCAAGCACAGGCAGCAAGCACAGGCAGCAAGCACAGGCAGCAAGCACAGGCAGCAAGCACAGGCAGCACAGCAAGCACAGGCAGCAAGCACAGGCAGCAAGCACAGGCAGCAAACACAGGCAGCACAGCAAGCACAGGCAGCACAGGCAGCACAGCAAGCACAGGCAGCAAGCACAGGCAGCAAGCACAGGCAGCACAGCAAGCACAGGCAGCAAACACAGGCAGCACAGCAAGCACAGGCAGCACAGCAAGCACAGGCAGCAAGCACAGGCAGCACAGCAAGCACAGGCGCACAGCAAACACAGGCAGCACAGCAAGCACAGGCAGCAAGCATAGGCAGCAAACACAGGCAGCACAGCAAGCACAGGCAGCACAGCAAACACAGGCAGCAAGCACAGGCAGCACAGCAAGCACAGGCAGTAAGCACAGGCAGCACAGGCAGCACAGCAAGCACAGGCAGCAAGCACAGGCAGCACAGGCAGCAAGCACAGGCATGTTAGGAACCCGCAAAATAGCTCGACGAGATGTGTTCGTGTTAGCGATTCTGGGGGAAGTGCAGAGGGGTCAAGCTCCGTCCTCTTTCCAACAGGCAAAGCCTGCTCCGATCTTCGGCGAGATTCACTCTCGCATTTGTTTACAAAGCTTACTCTTACTGAGACGCAGGTCAATGCACCGGCCGCCGAGGTAAACGTATGATCCGCGACTCTCGGCGCCTCCAAAAACAGGTGACACAGCAACGCACTGTCGCAAGCCACTGTCGAATTACCGCGTGTTATGGGCGAAATCAAATGCATCGCTAACAGGCAGCACAGCAAGCACAGGCAGCACAGCAAACACAGGCAGCACAGCAAGCACAGGCAGCAAGCACAGGCAGCAAGCACAGGCAGCACAGCAAGCACAGGCAGCAAGCACAGGCAGCACAGCAAGAACAGGCAGCAAGCACAGGCAGCAAACACAGGCAGCACAGCAAGCACAGGCAGCACAGCAAGCACAGGCAGCAAGCACAGGCAGCACAGCAAGCACAGGCGCACAGCAAACACAGGCAGCACAGCAAGCACAGGCAGCAAGCATAGGCAGCAAACACAGGCAGCACAGCAAGCACAGGCAGCACAGCAAGCACAGGCAGCACAGCAAACACAGGCAGCAAGCACAGGCAGCACAGCAAGCACAGGCAGCACAGCAAACACAGGCAGCAAGCACAGGCAGCACAGCAAGCACAGGCAGTAAGCACAGGCAGCACAGGCAGCACAGCAAGCACAGGCAGCAAGCACAGGCATGTTAGAAACCCGCAAAATAGCTCGACGAGATGTGTTCGTGTTAGCGATTCTGGGGGAAGTGCAGAGGGGTCAAGCTCCGTCCTCTTTCCAACAGGCAAAGCCTGCTCCGATCTTCGGCGAGATTCACTCTCGCATTTGTTTACAATGCTTACTCTTACTGAGACGCAGGTCAATGCACCGGCGCCGAGGTAAACATATGATCCGTGACTCTCGGCGCCTCCAAAAACAGGTGACACAGCAACGCACTGTCGTGTGCCACTGTCGAATTACCGCGTGTTATGGGCGAAATCAAATGCATCGCTACCAGGCAGCACAGCAAGCACAGGCAGCAAGCACAGGCAGCACAGCAAGCACAGGCAGCACAGCAAGTACAGCAAGCACAGGCAGCAAGCACAGGCAGCAAGCACAGGCAGCAAGCACAGGCAGCACAGCAAGCACAGGCAGCAAGCACAGGCATGTTAGAAACCCGCAAAATAGCTCGACGAGATGTGTTCGTTTTAGCGATTCTGGGGGAAGTGCAGAGGGGTCAAGCTCCGTCCTCTTTCCAACAGGCAAAGCCTGCTCCGATCTTCGGCGAGATTCACTCTCGCATTTGTTTACAATGCTTACTCTTACTGAGACGCAGGTCAATGCACCGGCCGCCGAGGTAAACGTATGATCCGCGACTCTCGGCGCCTCCAAAAACAGGTGACACAGCAACGCAGTGTCGTATGCCACTGTCGAATTACCGCGTGTTATGGGCGAAATCAAATGCATCGCTAACAGGCAGCACAGCAAGCACAGGCAGCAAGCACAGGCAGCACAGCAAGCACAGGCAGCAAGCACAGGCAGCAAGCACAGGCAGCACAGCAAACACAGGCAGCACAGAAAGCACAGGCAGCACAGCACAGGCAGCACAGCAAGCACAGGCAGCAAGCACAGGCAGCACAGCAAGCACAGGCAGCAAGCACAGGCAGCACAGCAAGCACAGGCAGCAAGCACAGGCAGCACAGGCAGCACAGCAAACACAGGCAGCAAGCACAGGCAGCAAGCACAGGCAGCAAGCACAGGCAGCACAGCAAGCACAGGCAGCAAGCACAGGCATGTTAGATACCCGCAAAATAGCTCGACGGGATGTGTTCGTTTTAGCGATTCTGGGGGAAGTGCAGAGGGGTCAAGCTCTGTCCTCTTTCCAACAGGCAAAGCCTGCTCCGATCTTCGGCGAGATTCCCTCTCGCATTTGTTTACAATGCTTACTCTTACTGAGACGCAGGTCAATGCACCGGCCGCCGAGGTAAACGTATGATCCGCGACTCTCGGCGCCTCCAAAAACAGGTGACACAGCAACGCACTGTCGCAAGCCACTGTCGAATTACCGCGTGTTATGGGCGAAATCAAATGCATCGCTAACAGGCAGCACAGCAAGCACAGGCAGCACACCAAGCACAGGCAGCACAGCAAACACAGGCAGCACAGCAAGCACAGGCAGCACAGCAAACACAGGCAGCAAGCACAGGCAGCACAGCAAGCACAGGCAGCAAGCACAGGCAGCACAGCAAGCACAGGCAGCACAGGCAGCACAGCAAACACAGGCAGCAAGCACAGGCAGCACAGCAAGCACAGGCAGCAAGCACAGGCATGTTAGAAAAACGCAAAATAGCTCGACGAGATGTGTTCGTTTTAGCGATTCTGGGGGAAGTGCAGAGGGGTCAAGCTCCGTCCTCTTTCCAACAGGCAAAGCCTGCTCCGATCTTCGGCGAGATTCCCTCTCGCATTTGTTTACAATGCTTACTCTTACTGAGACGCAGGTCAATGCACCGGCCGCCGAGGTAAACGTATGATCCGCGACTCTCGGCGCCTCCAAAAACAGGTGACACAGCAACGCACTGTCGCAAGCCACTGTCGAATTACCGCGTGTTATGGGCGAAATCAAATGCATCGCTAACAGGCAGCACAGCAAGCACAGGCAGCACAGCAAGCACAGGCAGCACAGCAAACACAGGCAGCACAGCAAGCACAGGCAGCACAGCAAGCACAGGCAGCAAGCACAGGCAGCACAGCAAGCACAGGCAGCACAGCAAGCACAGGCAGCAAGCACAGGCAGCACAGCAAGCACAGGCAGCAAGCACAGGCAGCACAGGCAGCACAGCGAGCACAGGCAGCACAGCGAGCACAGGCAGCAAGCACAGGCAGCGCAGCAGGCACAGGCAGCAAGCACAGGCAGCACAGCAAGCACAGGCAGCAAGCACTGGCAGCACAGCAAGCATAGGCAGCAAACACAGGCAGCACAGCAAACACAGGCAGCACAGCAAGCACAGGCAGCAAGCACAGGCAGCAAGCACAGGCAGCAAGCACAGGCAGCAAGCACAGGCAGCACAGCAAGCACAGGCAGCAAGCACAGGCAGCACAGCAAGCACAGGCAGCACAGCAAGCACAGGCAGCAAGCACAGGCAGCACAGCAAGCCCAGGCAGCAAGCACAGGCAGCACAGCAAGCACAGGCAGCAAGCACAGGCAGCATAGCAAGCACAGGCAGCAAGCACAGGCAGCACAGCAAGCACAGGCAGCAAGCACAGGCAGCAAGCACAGGCAGCACAGCAAGCACAGGCAGCAAGCACAGGCAGCACAGCAAGCACAGGCAGCAAGCACAGGCATGTTAGAAACCCGCAAAATAGCTCGACGAGATGTGTTCGTTTTAGCGATTCTGGGGGAAATACAGAGGGGTCAAGCTCCGTCCTCTTTCCAACAGGCAAAGCCTGCTCCGGTCTTTGGCGAGATTCACTCTCGCATTTGTTTACAATGCTTACTCTTACTGAGACGCAGGTCAATGCACCGGCCGCCGAGGTAAACATATGATCCGCGACTCTCGGCGCCTCCAAAAACAGGTGACACAGCAACGCACTGTCGTGTGCCACTGTCGAATTACCGCGTGTTATGGGCGAAATCAAATGCATCGCTAACAGGCAGCACAGCAAGCACAGGCAGCAAGCACAGGCAGCACAGCAAACACAGGCAGCACAGCAAGCACAGGCAGCACAGCACAGGCAGCACAGCAAGCAGAGGCAGCAAACACAGGCAGCACAGCAAGCACAGGCAGCACAGCAAGCACAAGCAGCAAGCACGGGCAGCACAGCAAGCATAGGCAGCAAACACAGGCAGCACAGCAAGCACAGGCAGCACAGGCAGCAAGCACAGGCAGCAAGCACAGGCAGCACAGCAAGCACAGGCAGCAAGCACAGGCAGCACAGCAAACACAGCCAGCACAGCAAGCACAGGCAGCAAGCACAGGCAGCACAGGCAGCACAGCAAACACAGGCAGCACAGCAAGCACAGGCAGCAAGCACAGGCAACAGAGCAAACACAGGCAGCAAGCACAGGCAGCACAGCAAGCACAGGCAGCAAGCAGAGGCAGCACAGCAAGCACAGGCAGCAAGCACAGGCAACACAGCAAGCACAGGCAGCAAGCAAATGCATGTCAGAAACTCGCAAAATAGCTCGACGAGATGTGTTCGTTTTAGCGATTCTGGGGGAAATGCAGAGGGGTCACGCTCCGTCCTCTTTCCAACAGGCAAAGCGTGCTCCGATCATCGGCGAGATTCACTCTCGCATTTGTTTACAATCCTTACTCTTACTGAGACGCAGGTCAATGCACCGGCCGCCGAGGTAAACATATGATCCGCGACTCTCGGCGCCTCCAAAAACAGGTGACACAGCAACGCACTGTCGTATGCCACTGTCGAATTACCGCGTGTTATGGGCGAAACCAAATGCATCGCTAACAGGCAGCACAGCAAGCACAGGCAGCACAGCAAGCACAGACAGCAAGCACAGGCAGCAAGCACAGGCAGCAAGCACAGGCAGCACAGCAAGCACAGGCAGCAAGCACAGGCAGCACAGCAAGCAAGCACAGGCAACACAGCAAGCACAGGCAGCAAGCACAGGCAGCACAGCAAGCACAGGCAGCAAGCACAGGCAGCACAGCAAGCACAGGCAGCAAGCACAGGCAGCACAGCGAGCACAGACAGCAAGCACAGGCAGCACAGCAAACACAGGCAGCACAGCAAGCACAGGCAGCACACCAAGCACAGGCAGCACAGCAAGGACAGGCAGCAAGCACAGGCAGCAAGCACAGGCAGCACAGCAAACACAGGCAGCAAGCACAGGCAGCACAGCAAACACAGGCAGCACAGCAAGCACAGACAGCAAGCACAGGCAGCACAGCAAGCACAGGCAGCAAGCACAGGCAGCACAGCAAGCACAGGCAGCAAGCACAGGCAGCAAGCACAGGCAGCACAGCAAGCACGGGCAGCACAGCAAGCACGGCAAGCACAGGCAGCAAACACAGGCAGCACAGCAAGCACAGGCAGCAAACACAGGCAGCACAGCAAGCACAGGCAGCACAGCAAGCACAGGCAGCAAGCACTGGCAGCACAGCAAGCACAGGCAGCAAGCACAGGCAGCACAGCAAACACAGACAGCACAGCAAGCACAGACAGCAAGCACAGGCAGCACAGCAAACACAGGCAGCACAGCAAGCACAGGCAGCAAGCACAGGCAGCAAGCACAGGCAGCACAGCAAGCACAGGCAGCAAGCACAGGCAGCACAGCAAGCACAGGCAGCAAGCACAGGCAGCACTGCAAGCACAGGCAGCAAGCAGAGGCAGCACAGCAAGCACAGGCAGCAAGCACAGGCAGCACAGCAAGCACAGGCAGCAAGCACAGGCAGCAAGCACAGGCAGCACAGCAAGGACAGGCAGCAAGTACAGGCAGCAAGCACAGGCAGCACAGCAAGCACAGGCAGCACAGCAAGCACAGGCATGTTAGAAGCCCGCAAAATAGCTCGACGAGTTCGTTTTAGCGATTCTGGGGGAAGTGCAGAGGGGTCAAGCTCCGTCCTCTTTCCAACAGGCAAAGCGTGCTGCGATCATCGGCGAGATTCACTCTCGCATTTGTTTACAATCCTTACTCTTACTGAGACGCAGGTCAATGCACCGGCCGCCTAGGTAAACATATGATCCGCGACTCTCGGCGCCTCCAAAAACAGGTGACACAGCAACGCACTGTCGTATGCCACTGTCGAATTACCGCGTGTTATGGGCGAAACCAAATGCATCGCTAACAGGCAGCACAGCAAGCACAGGCAGCACAGCAAGCACAGACAGCAAGCACAGGCAGCAAGCACAGGCAGCAAGCACAGGCAGCACAGCAAGCACAGGCAGCAAGCACAGGCAGCACAGCAAGCAAGCACAGGCAACACACCAAGCACAGGCAGCAAGCACAGGCAGCACAGCAAGCACAAGCAGCAAGCACAGGCAGCACAGCAAGCACACGCAGCAAGCACAGGCAGCAAGCACAGGCAGCACAGCAAGCACAGGCAGCACAGCAAGCACAGGCAGCAAGCACAGGCAGCACAGCAAGCACAGGCAGCAAGCACAGGCAGCACAGCAAGCACATGCAGCAAGCACAGGCAGCACAGCAAGCACAGGCAGCAAGCACAGGCATGTTAGAAACCCGCAAAATAGCTCGACGAGTTCGTTTTAGCGATTCTTGGGGAAGTGCAGAGGGGTCAAGCTCCGTCCTCTTTCCAACAGGCAAAGCCTGCTCTGATCTTCTGCGAGATTCACTCTCGCATTTGTTTACAATGCTTACTCTTACTGAGACGCAGGTCAATGCACCTGCCGCCGAGGTAAACATATGATCCGCGACTCTCGGCGCCTCCAAAAACAGGTGACACAGCAACGCACTGTCGTGTGCCACTGTCGAATTACCGCGTGTTATGGGCGAAATCAAATGCATCGCTAACAGGCAGCACAGCAAGCACAGGCAGCAAGCACAGGCAGCACAGCAAGCACAGGCAGCAAGCACAGGCAGCACAGCAAGCGCAGGCAGCACAGCAAGCACAGGCAGCAAGCACTGGCAGCACAGCAAGCACAGGCAGCACAGCAAGCACAGGCAGCAAGCACAGGCAGCACAGCAAACACAGGCAGCAAGCACAGGCAGCACAGCAAGCACAGGCAGCACAGCAAACACAGGAAGCACAGCAAGCACAGGCAGCACAGCAAGCACAGGCAGCAAACACAGGCAGCACAGCAAGCACAGGCAGCCAGCACAGGCAGCACAGCAAGCACAGGCAGCAAACACAGGCAGCACAGCAAGCACAGGCAGCAAGCACAGGCAGCACAGCAAGCACAGGCAGCAAGCACTGGCAGCACAGCAAGCACAGGCAGCAAGCACATGCAGCACAGCAAACACAGGCAGCAAGCACAGGCAGCACAGCAAGCACAGGCAGCACAGCAAATACAGGCAGCACAGCAAGCACAGGCAGCAAACACAGGCAGCACAGCAAGCACAGGCAGCCAGCACAGGCAGCACAGCAAGCACAGGCAGCCAGCACAGGCAGCACAGCAAGCACAGGCAGCAAGCACAGGCAGCACAGCAAGCACAGGCATCAAGCACAGGCAGCACAGCAAGCACAGGCAGCACAGCAAGCACAGCCAGCAAACACAGGCAGCAAACACAGGCAGCACAGCAAGCACAGGCAGCAAGCACAGGCAGCACAGCAAGCAGAGGCAGCACAGCAAGCACAGCCAGCAAACACAGGCAGCAAACACAGGCAGCACAGCAAGCACAGGCAGCAAGGACAGGCAGCACAGCAAGCACAGGCAGCACAGCAAACACAGGCAACACAGGAAGCACAGGCAGCAAGCACAGGCAGCACAGCAAACACAGGCAGCACAGCACAGGCAGCACAGCAAGCACAGCAAGCACAGGCAGCAAGCACAGGCAGCACAGCAAACACAGGCAGTACAGCTCAGGCAGCACAGCAAGCACAGGCAGCACAGCAAGCACAGGCAGCAAGCACAGGCAGCACAGCAAGCACAGGCAGCAAGCACAGGCAGCACTGCAAGCACAGGCAGCAAGCAGAGGCAGCACAGCAAGCACAGGCAGCAAGCACAGGCAGCACAGCAAGCACAGGCAGCAAGCACAGGCAGCAAACACAGGCAGCAAGCACAGGCAGCACAGCAAGGACAGTCAGCAAGCACAGGCAGCACAGCAAGCACAGGCAGCATAGCAAGTACAGCAAACACAGCCAGCAAGCACAGGCAGCAAGCACAGGCAGCACAGCAAGGACATGCAGCAAGCACAGGCAGCCCAGCAAGCACAGGCAGCACAGCAAGCACAGGCAGCAAGCACAGGCAGCAAGCACAGGCAGCAAGCACAGGCAGCACAGCAAGCATAGGCAGCAAGCCCAGGCATGTTAGAAACCCGCAAAATAGCTAGACGAGTTCATTTTAGCGATTCCGGGGGAAGTGCAGAGGGGTCAAGCTCCGTCCTCTTTCCAACAGGCAAAGCCTGCTCCGATCTTCTGCGAGATTCACTCTCGCATTTGTTTACAATGCTTACTCTTACTGAGACGCAGGTCAATGCACCTGCCGCCGAGGTAAACATATGATCCGCGACTCTCGGCGCCTCCAAAAACAGGTGACACAGCAACGCACTGTCGTGTGCCACTGTCGAATTACCGCGTGTTATGGGCGAAATCAAATGCATCGCTAACAGGCAGCACAGAAAGCACAGGCAGCAAGCACAGGCAGCACAGCAAGCACAGGCAGCAAGCACAGGCAGCACAGCAAGCACAGGCAGCAAACACAGGCAGCACAGCAAGCACAGACAGCAAGCACAGGCAGCACAGCAAACACAGGCAGCACAGCAAGCACAGGCAGCAAGCACAGGCAGCACAGCAAGCACAGGCAGCACAGGCAGCACCGCAAGCACATGCAGCAAGCACAGGCAGCACAGCAAGCACAGGCAGCAAGCACAGGCAGCAAGCACAGGCAGCACAGCAAGGACAGGCAGCAAGCACAGGCAGCCCAGCAAGCACAGGCAGCACAGCAAGCACAGGCAGCAAGCACAGGCAGCACAGCAAGCACAGGCAGCAAGCACAGGCAGCACAGCAAGCACATGCAGCAAGCACAGGCAGCACAGCAAGCACAGGCAGCAAGCACAGGCATGTTAGAAACCCGCAAAATAGCTCGACGAGTTCGTTTTAGCGATTCTTGGGGAAGTGCAGAGGGGTCAAGCTCCGTCCTCTTTCCAACAGGCAAAGCCTGCTCTGATCTTCTGCGAGATTCACTCTCGCATTTGTTTACAATGCTTACTCTTACTGAGACGCAGGTCAATGCACCTGCCGCCGAGGTAAACATATGATCCGCGACTCTCGGCGCCTCCAAAAACAGGTGACACAGCAACGCACTGTCGTGTGCCACTGTCGAATTACCGCGTGTTATGGGCGAAATCAAATGCATCGCTAACAGGCAGCACAGCAAGCACAGGCAGCAAGCACAGGCAGCACAGCAAGCACAGGCAGCAAGCACAGGCAGCACAGCAAGCGCAGGCAGCACAGCAAGCACAGGCAGCAAGCACTGGCAGCACAGCAAGCACAGGCAGCAAGCACAGGCAGCACAGCAAACACAGGCAGCAAGCACAGGCTGCACAGCAAGCACAGGCAGCACAGCAAACACAGGAAGCACAGCAAGCACAGGCAGCACAGCAAGCACAGGCAGCAAACACAGGCAGCACAGCAAGCACAGGCAGCCAGCACAGGCAGCACAGCAAGCACAGGCAGCAAACACAGGCAGCACAGCAAGCACAGGCAGCAAGCACAGGCAGCACAGCAAGCACAGGCAGCAAGCACTGGCAGCACAGCAAGCACAGGCAGCAAGCACATGCAGCACAGCAAACACAGGCAGCAAGCACAGGCAGCACAGCAAGCACAGGCAGCACAGCAAATACAGGCAGCACAGCAAGCACAGGCAGCAAACACAGGCAGCACAGCAAGCACAGGCAGCCAGCACAGGCAGCACAGCAAGCACAGGCAGCCAGCACAGGCAGCACAGCAAGCACAGGCAGCAAGCACAGGCAGCACAGCAAGCACAGGCATCAAGCACAGGCAGCACAGCAAGCACAGGCAGCACAGCAAGCACAGCCAGCAAACACAGGCAGCAAACACAGGCAGCACAGCAAGCACAGGCAGCAAGCACAGGCAGCACAGCAAGCAGAGGCAGCACAGCAAGCACAGCCAGCAAACACAGGCAGCACAGCAAGCACAGGCAGCAAGCACAGGCAGCACAGCAAGCACAGGCAGCACAGCAAACACAGGCAACACAGGAAGCACAGGCAGCAAGCACAGGCAGCACAGCAAACACAGGCAGCACAGCACAGGCAGCACAGCAAGCACAGCAAGCACAGGCAGCAAGCACAGGCAGCACAGCAAACACAGGCAGTACAGCTCAGGCAGCACAGCAAGCACAGGCAGCACAGCAAGCACAGGCAGCAAGCACAGGCAGCACAGCAAGCACAGGCAGCAAGCACAGGCAGCACTGCAAGCACAGGCAGCAAGCAGAGGCAGCACAGCAAGCACAGGCAGCAAGCACAGGCAGCACAGCAAGCACAGGCAGCAAGCACAGGCAGCAAACACAGGCAGCAAGCACAGGCAGCACAGCAAGGACAGTCAGCAAGCACAGGCAGCACAGCAAGCACAGGCAGCATAGCAAGTACAGCAAACACAGCCAGCAAGCACAGGCAGCAAGCACAGGCAGCACAGCAAGGACATGCAGCAAGCACAGGCAGCCCAGCAAGCACAGGCAGCACAGCAAGCACAGGCAGCAAGCACAGGCAGCACAGCAAGCACAGGCAGCAAGCACAGGCAGCAAGCACAGGCAGCACAGCAAGCATAGGCAGCAAGCCCAGGCATGTTAGAAACCCGCAAAATAGCTAGACGAGTTCATTTTAGCGATTCCGGGGGAAGTGCAGAGGGGTCAAGCTCCGTCCTCTTTCCAACAGGCAAAGCCTGCTCCGATCTTCTGCGAGATTCACTCTCGCATTTGTTTACAATGCTTACTCTTACTGAGACGCAGGTCAATGCACCTGCCGCCGAGGTAAACATATGATCCGCGACTCTCGGCGCCTCCAAAAACAGGTGACACAGCAACGCACTGTCGTGTGCCACTGTCGAATTACCGCGTGTTATGGGCGAAATCAAATGCATCGCTAACAGGCAGCACAGAAAGCACAGGCAGCAAGCACAGGCAGCACAGCAAGCACAGGCAGCAAACACAGGCAGCACAGCAAGCACAGACAGCAAGCACAGGCAGCACAGCAAACACAGGCAGCACAGCAAGCACAGGCAGCAAGCACAGGCAGCACAGCAAGCACAGGCAGCACAGGCAGCACCGCAAGCACATGCAGCAAGCACAGGCAGCACAGCAAGCACAGGCAGCATAGCAAGTACAGCATAGCAAGTACAGCAAGCACAGGCAGCAAGCACAGGCAGCAAGCACAGGCAGCACAGCAAGGACAGGCAGCAAGCACAGGCAGCCCAGCAAGCACAGGCAGCACAGCAAGCACAGGCAGCAAGCACAGGCAGCACAGCAAGCACAGGCAGCAAGCACAGGCAGCAAGCACAGGCAGCAAGCAGAGGCAGAACAGCAAGCACATGTCGTGTGCCACTGTCGAATTACCGCGTGTTATGGGCGAAATCAAATGCATCGCTAACAGGCAGCACAGAAAGCAGAGGCAGCAAGCACAGGCAGCACAGCAAGCACAGGCAGCACAGCAAGCACAGGCAGCAAGCACAGGCAGCAAGCACAGGCAGCAAGCACAGGCAGCACAGCAAGCACAGGCAGCAAGCACAGGCAGCACAACAAGCACATGCAGCAAGCACAGGCAGCACAGCAAGCACAGGCAGCAAACACAGGCAGCACAGCAAGCACAGGCAGCACAGCAAACACAGGCAGCACAGCAAGCACAGGCAGCCAGCACAGGCAGCACAGCAAGCACACGCAGCACAGCAAGCACAGGCAGCAAGCACAGGCAGCACAGCAAGCACAGGCAGCACAGAAAGCACAGGCAGCAAGCACAGGCAGCACAGCAAGCACAGGCAGCAAGCACAGGCAGCAAGCACAGGCAGCACAGCAAGCACAGGCAGCAAACACAGGCAGCACAGCAAGCACAGGCAGCAAGCACAGGCAGCAAGCACAGGCAGCAAACACAGGCAGCACAGCAAGCACAGGCAGCACAGCAAGCACAGGCAGCACAGCAAGCACAGGCAGCAAGCACAGGCAGCACAGCAAGCACAGGCAGCACAGCAAGCACAGGCAGCAAGCACAGGCATCACAGGCAGCACAGCAAGCACAGGCAGCACAGGCAGCACAGGCAGCAAGCACAGGCAGCACAGCAAGCACAGGCAGCAAGCACAGGCAGCACAGCAAGCACAGGCAGCAAGCACAGGCAGCACAGCAAGCACAGGCGGCACAGCAAGCACATTCAGCAAGCACAGGCAGCACAGCAAGCACAGGCAGCAAGCACAGGCAGCACAGCAAGCACAGGCAGCAAACACAGGCAGCACAGCAAACACAGGCAGCACAGCAAGCACAGGCAGCAAGCACAGGCAGCACAGCAAACACAGGCAGCACAGCAAGCACAGGCAGCAAGCACAGGCAACACAGCAAGCACAGGCAGCAAGCACAGGCAGCACAGCAAGCACAGGCAGCACAGCAAGCACAGGCAGCAAGCACAGGCAGCACAGCAAGCGCAGGCAGCACAGCAAGCACAGGCAGCAAGCACTGGCAGCACAGCAAGCACAGGCAGCACAGCAAGCACAGGCAGCAAGCACAGGCAGCACAGCAAACACAGGCAGCAAACACAGGCAGCACAGCAAGCACAGGCAGCAAGCACTGGCAGCACAGCAAGCACAGGCAGCACAGCAAGCACAGGCAGCAAGCACAGGCAGCACAGCAAACACAGGCAGCAAACACAGGCAGCACAGCAAGCACAGGCAGCAAGCACAGGCAGCACGGCAAGCACAGGCAGCACAGCAAACACAGGCAGCAAGCACAGGCAGCACAGCAAGCATAGGCAGCAAACACAGGCAGCACAGCAAGCACAGGCAGCACAGCAAACACAGGCAGCACAGCAAGCACAGGCAGCAAGCACAGGCAGCACAGCAAGCACAGGCAGCAAGTACAGGCAGCAAGCACAGGCAGCACAGGAAGCACAGGCAGCAAGCACAGGCAGCACAGCAAGCACAGGCAGCAAGCACAGGCAGCACAGGAAGCACAGGCAGCAAGCACAGGCAACACAGCAAGCACAGGCAGCAAGCACAGGCATGTTAGAAACCCGCAAAATAGCTCGACGAGATGTGTTCGTTTTAGCGATTCTGGGGGAAGTGCAGAGGGGTCAAGCTCCGTCCTCTTTCCAACAGGCAAAGCCTGCTCCGATCTTCTGCGAGATTCACTCTCGCATTTGTTTACAATGCTTACTCTTACTGAGACTCAGGTCAATGCACCGGCCGCCGAGGTAAACATATGATCCGCGACTCTCCGCGCCTCCAAAAACAGGTGACACAGCAACGCACTGTCGTATGCCACTGTCGAATTACCGCGTGTTATGGGCGAAATCAAATGCATCGCTAACAGGCAGCACAGCAAGCACAGGCAGCAAGCACAGGCAGCACAGCAAACACAGGCAGCACAGCACAGGCAGCACAGCAAGCACAGGCAGCAAGCACAGGCAGCAAGCACAGGCAGCACAGCAAGCCCAGGCAGCACAGCAAGCCCAGGCAGCACAGCAAGCACAGGCAGCAAGCACAGGCGTGTTAGAAACCCACAAAATAGCTCGACGAGATGTGTTCGTTTTATCGATTCTGGGGGAAGTGCAGAGGGGTCAAGCTCCATCCTCTTTCCAACAGGCAAAGCCTGCTCCGATGTTCGGCGAGATTCACTCTCGCATTTGTTTACAATGCTTACTCTTACTGAGACGCAGGTCAATGCACCGGCCGCCGAGGTAAACATATGATCCGCGACTCTCGGCGCCTCCAAAAACAGGTGACACAGCAACGCACTGTCGTATGCCACTGTCGAATTACCGCGTGTTATGGGCGAAATCAAATGCATCGCTAACAGGCAGCACAGCAAGCACAGGCAGCACAGCAAGCATAGGCAGCAAACACAGGCAGCACAGCAAGCACAGGCAGCACAGCAAGCACAGGCAGCACAGCAAACACAGGCAGCACAGCAAGCACAGGCAGCACAGCAAACACAGGCAGCACAGCAAGCACAGGCAGTACAGCAAGCACAGACAGCAAGCACAGGCAGCACACCAAGCACAGGCAGCACAGCAAGCACAGGCAGCACAGGCAGCACAGCAAGCACAGGCAGCACAGCAAACATAGGCAGCACAGCAAGCACAGGCAGCAAGCACAGGCAGCAAGCACAAGCAGCACAGCAAGCACAGGCAGCACAGCAAGCACAGGCAGCACAGCAAACACAGGCAGCACCGCAAGCACAGGCAGCAAGCACAGGCAGCACAGCAAGCATAGGCAGCAAACACAGGCAGCACAGCAAGCACAGGCAGCACAGCAAACACAGGCAGCACAGCAAGCACAGGCAGCAAGCACAGGCAGCACAGCAAACACAGGCAGCAAGCACAGGCAGCACAGCAAGCACAGGCAGCAAGCACAGGCAGCAAGTACAGGCAGCAAGCACAGGCAGCACAGGAAGCACAGGTAGCAAGCACAGGCAGCACAGCAAGCACAGGCAGCAAGCACAGGCAGCACAGCAAGCACAGGCAGCAAGCACAGGCAACACAGCAAGCACAGGCAGCACAGCAAGCACAAGCAGCAAGCACGGGCAGCACAGCAAGCATAGGCAGCAAACACAGGCAGCACAGCAAGCACAGGCAGCACAGCAAACACAGGCAGCACAGCAAGCACAGGCAGCAAGCACAGGCAGCACAGCAAACACAGGCAGCGCAGCAAGCACAGGCAGCAAGCACAGGCAGCAAGCACAGGCAGCACAGCAAGCACAGGCAGCAAGCACAGGCAGCAAGCACAGGCAGCACGGCAAGCACAGGCAGCACAGCAAACACAGGCAGCACAGCAAGCACAGGCAGCAAGCACAGGCAGCACATCATGCACAGGCAGCAAGCACAGGCAGCACAGCAAACACAGGCAGCACAGCAAGCACAGGCAGCAAGCACAGGCAGCACAGCAAGCACAGGCAGCACAGCAAACACAGGCAGCACAGGAAGCACAGGCAGCAAGCACAGGCAGCACAGCAAGCACAGGCAGCACAGCAAGCATAGGCAGCAAACACAGGCAGCACAGCAAGCACAGGCAGCACAGCAAGCATAGGCAGCAAACACAGGCAGCACAGGCAGCACAGCAAGCACAGGCAGCACAGCAAGCACAGGCAGCACAGCAAACACAGGCAGCGCAGCAAGCACAGGCAGCAAGCACAGGCAGCACAGCAAACACAGGCAGCAAGCACAGGCAGCACAGCAAGCACAGGCAGCAAGCACAGGCAGCAAGTACAGGCAGCAAGCACAGGCAGCACAGGAAGCACAGGCAGCAAGCACAGGCAGCACAGCAAGCACAGGCAGCAAGCACAGGCAGCACAGCAAGCACAGGCAGCAAGCACAGGCAACACAGCAAGCACAGGCAGCACAGCAAGCACAAGCAGCAAGCACGGGCAGCACAGCAAGCATAGGCAGCAAACACAGGCAGCACAGCAAGCACAGGCAGCACAGGCAGCAAGCACAGGCAGCAAGCACAGGCAGCACAGCAAGCACAGGCAGGAAGCACAGGCAGCACAGCAAGCACAGGCAGCACAGCAAACACAGGCAGCACAGGCAGCAAGCACATGCAGCACAGCAAACACAGGCAGCACAGCAAGCACAGGCAGCAAGCACAGGCAGCACAGCAAACACAGGCAGCACAGCAAGCACAGGCAGCAAGCACAGGCAGCACAGCAAACACAGGCAGCGCAGCAAGCACAGGCAGCACAGCAAGCACAGGCAGCAAGCACAGGCAGCACAGCAAGCACAGGCAGCACAGCAAGCACAGGCAGCAAGCACAGGCAGCACAGCAAGCACAGGCAGCAAGCACAGGCAGCACAGCAAGCATAGGCAGCAAACACAGGCAGCACAGCAAGCACAGGCAGCACAGCAAACACAGGCAGCACAGCAAGCACAGGCAGCAAGCACAGGCAGCACAGCAAACACAGGCAGCAAGCACAGGCAGCACAGCAAGCACAGGCAGCAAGCACAGGCAGCACAGCAAGCACAGGAAGCACAGGCAGCAAGCACAGGCAGTACAGCAAGCACAGGCAGCAAGCACAGGCAGCACAGGAAGCACAGGCAGCAAGCACAGGCAACACAGCAAGCACAGGCAGCAAGCACAGGCATGTTAGAAACCCGCAAAATAGCTCGACGAGATGTGTTCGTTTTAGCGATTCTGGGGGAAGTGCAGAGGGGTCAAGCTCCGTCCTCTTTCCAACAGGCAAAGCCTGCTCCGATCTTCTGCGAGATTCACTCTCGCATTTGTTTACAATGCTTACTCTTACTGAGACTCAGGTCAATGCACCGGCCGCCGAGGTAAACATATGATCCGCGACTCTCCGCGCCTCCAAAAACAGGTGACACAGCAACGCACTGTCGTATGCCACTGTCGAATTACCGCGTGTTATGGGCGAAATCAAATGCATCGCTAACAGGCAGCACAGCAAGCACAGGCAGCAAGCACAGGCAGCACAGCAAACACAGGCAGCACAGCACAGGCAGCACAGCAAGCACAGGCAGCAAGCACAGGCAGCAAGCACAGGCAGCACAGCAAGCCCAGGCAGCACAGCAAGCACAGGCAGCAAGCACAGGCGTGTTAGAAACCCACAAAATAGCTCGACGAGATGTGTTCGTTTTAGCGATTCTGGGGGAAGTGCAGAGGGGTCAAGCTCCATCCTCTTTCCAACAGGCAAAGCCTGCTCCGATGTTCGGCGAGATTCACTCTCGCATTTGTTTACAATGCTTACTCTTACTGAGACGCAGGTCAATGCACCGGCCGCCGAGGTAAACATATGATCCGCGACTCTCAGCGCCTCCAAAAACAGGTGACACAGCAACGCACTGTCGTATGCCACTGTCGAATTACCGCGTGTTACGGGCGAAATCAAATGCATCGCTAACAGGCAGCACAGCAAGCACAGGCAGCACAGCAAGCATAGGCAGCAAACACAGGCAGCACAGCAAGCACAGGCAGCACAGCAAGCACAGGCAGCACAGCAAGCACAGGCAGCACAGCAAACACAGGCAGCACAGCAAGCACAGGCAGTACAGCAAGCACAGACAGCAAGCACAGGCAGCACACCAAGCACAGGCAGCACAGCAAGCACAGGCAGCACAGGCAGCACAGCAAGCACAGGCAGCACAGCAAACATAGGCAGCACAGCAAGCACAGGCAGCAAGCACAGGCAGCAAGCACAAGCAGCACAGCAAGCACAGGCAGCACAGCAAGCACAGGCAGCACAGCAAACACAGGCAGCACCGCAAGCACAGGCAGCAAGCACAGGCAGCACAGCAAGCATAGGCAGCAAACACAGGCAGCACAGCAAGCACAGGCAGCACAGCAAACACAGGCAGCACAGCAAGCACAGGCAGCAAGCACAGGCAGCACAGCAAACACAGGCAGCAAGCACAGGCAGCACAGCAAGCACAGGCAGCAAGCACAGGCAGCAAGTACAGGCAGCAAGCACAGGCAGCACAGGAAGCACAGGTAGCAAGCACAGGCAGCACAGCAAGCACAGGCAGCAAGCACAGGCAGCACAGCAAGCACAGGCAGCAAGCACAGGCAACACAGCAAGCACAGGCAGCACAGCAAGCACAAGCAGCAAGCACGGGCAGCACAGCAAGCATAGGCAGCAAACACAGGCAGCACAGCAAGCACAGGCAGCACAGCAAACACAGGCAGCACAGCAAGCACAGGCAGCAAGCACAGGCAGCACAGCAAACACAGGCAGCGCAGCAAGCACAGGCAGCAAGCACAGGCAGCAAGCACAGGCAGCACAGCAAGCACAGGCAGCAAGCACAGGCAGCAAGCACAGGCAGCACGGCAAGCACAGGCAGCACAGCAAACACAGGCAGCACAGCAAGCACAGGCAGCAAGCACAGGCAGCACAGCATGCACAGGCAGCAAGCACAGGCAGCACAGCAAACACAGGCAGCACAGCAAGCACAGGCAGCAAGCACAGGCAGCACAGCAAGCACAGGCAGCACAGCAAACACAGGCGGCACAGGAAGCACAGGCAGCAAGAACAGGCAGCACAGCAAGCACAGGCAGCACAGCAAGCATAGGCAGCAAACACAGGCAGCACAGCAAGCACAGGCAGCACAGCAAGCATAGGCAGCAAACACAGGCAGCACAGGCAGCACAGCAAGCACAGGCAGCACAGCAAGCACAGGCAGCACAGCTAACACAGGCAGCGCAGCAAGCACAGGCAGCAAGCACAGGCAGCACAGCAAACACAGGCAGCAAGCACAGGCAGCACAGCAAGCACAGGCAGCACAGCAAGCACAGGCAGCACAGCAAACACAGGCAGCACAGCAAGCACAGGCAGCAAGCACAGGCAGCACAGCAAGCACAGGCAGCACAGCAAACATAGGCAGCATAGCAAGCACAGGCAGCAAGCACAGGCAGCAAGCACAGGCAGCACAGCAAGCACAGGCAGCAAGCACAGGCAGCACAGCAAGCACAGGCAGCACAGCAAACACAGGCAGCACCGCAAGCACAGGCAGCACAGGCAGCAAGCACAGGCAGCAAGCACAGGCAGCACAGCAAGCACAGGCAGGAAGCACAGGCAGCACAGCAAGCACAGGCAGCACAGCAAACACAGGCAGCACAGGCAGCAAGCACATGCAGCACAGCAAACACAGGCAGCACAGCAAGCACAGGCAGCAAGCACAGGCAGCACAGCAAGCACAGGCAGCAAGCACAGGCAGCACAGCAAACACAGGCAGCGCAGCAAGCACAGGCAGCAAGCACAGGCAGCACAGCAAGCACAGGCAGCAAGCACAGGCAGCACAGCAAGCACAGGCAGCAAGCACAGGCAGCACAGCAAGCACAGGCAGCAAGCACAGGCACCACGGCAAGCACAGGCAGCACAGCAAACACAGGCAGCACAGCAAGCACAGGCAGCAAGCACAGGCAGCACAGCAAGCACAGGCAGCAAGCACAGGCAGCACAACAAACACAGGCAGCACAGCAAACACAGGCAGCACAGCAAGCACAGGCAGCAAGCACAGGCAGCACAGCAAGCACAGGCAGCAAGCACAGGCAGCACAGCAAGCACAGGCAGCAAGCACAGGCAACACAGCAAGCACAGGCAGCAAGCACAGGCAGCAAGCACAGGCAGCACAGCAAGCACAGGCATGTTAGAAACCCGCAAAATATCTCGACGAGATGAGTTCGTTTTAGCGATTCTGGGGGAAGTGCAGAGGGGTCAAGCTCCGTCCTCTTTCCAACAGGCAAAGCCTGCTCCGATCTTCGGCGAGATTCACTCTCGCATTTGTTTACAATGCTTACTCTTACTGAGACGCAGGTCAATGCACCGGACGCCGAGGTAAACATATGATCCGCGACTCTCGGCGCCTCCAAAAACAGGTGACACAGCAACGCACTGTCGTATGCCACTGTCGAATTACCGCGTGTTGTGGGCGAAATCAAATGCATCGCTAACAGGCAGCACAGCAAGCACAGGCAGCAAGCACAGGCAGCACAGCAAGCACAGGCAGCAAGCACAGGCAGCACAACAAGCACAGGCAGCACAGCAAGCACAGGCAGCAAGCACAGGCAGCACAGCAAGCACAGGCAGCACAGCAAGCACAGGCAGCAAGCACAGGCAGCACAGCAAGCACAGGCAGCACAGCAATCACAGGCAGCAAGCACAGGCAGCACAGCAAGCACAGGCAGCAAGCACAGGCAGCACAGGCAGCACAGCGAGCACAGGCAGCACAGCGAGCACAGGCAGCAAGCACAGGCAGCGCAGCAGGCACAGGCAGCAAGCACAGGCAGCACAGCAAGCACAGGCAGCAAGCACTGGCAGCACAGCAAGCATAGGCAGCAAACACAGGCAGCACAGCAAGCACAGGCAGCAAGCACAGGCAGCAAGCACAGGCAGCAAGCACAGGCAGCACAGCAAGCACAGGCAGCAAGCACAGGCAGCACAGCAAGCACAGGCAGCAAGCACAGGCAGCACAGCAAGCACAGGCAGCAAGCACAGGCAGCACAGCAAGCCCAGGCAGCAAGCACAGGCAGCACAGCAAGCACAGGCAGCAAGCACAGGCAGCATAGCAAGCACAGGCAGCAAGCACAGGCAGTACAGCAAGCACAGGCAGCAAGCACAGGCAGCAAGCACAGGCAGCACAGCAAGCACAGGCAGCAAGCTCAGGCAGCACAGCAAGCACAGGAAGCAAGCACAGGCATGTTAGAAACCCGCAAAATAGCTCGACGAGATGTGTTCGTTTTAGCGATTCTGGGGGAAATACAGAGGGGTCAAGCTCCGTCCTCTTTCCAACAGGCAAAGCCTGCTCCGATGTTCGGCGAGATTCACTCTCGCATTTGTTTACAATGCTTACTCTTACTGAGACGCAGGTCAATGCATCGGCCGCCGAGGTAAACATATGATCCGCGACTCTCAGCGCCTCCAAAAACAGGTGACACAGCAACGCACTGTCGTATGCCACTGTCGAATTACCGCGTGTTACGGGCGAAATCAAATGCATCGCTAACAGGCAGCACAGCAAGCACAGGCAGCACAGCAAGCATAGGCAGCAAACACAGGCAGCACAGCAAGCACAGGCAGCACAGCAAGCACAGGCAGCACAGCAAGCACAGGCAGCACAGCAAACACAGGCAGCACAGCAAGCACAGGCAGTACAGCAAGCACAGACAGCAAGCACAGGCAGCACACCAAGCACAGGCAGCACAGCAAGCACAGGCAGCACAGGCAGCACAGCAAGCACAGGCAGCACAGCAAACATAGGCAGCACAGCAAGCACAGGCAGCAAGCACAGGCAGCAAGCACAAGCAGCACAGCAAGCACAGGCAGCACAGCAAGCACAGGCAGCACAGCAAACACAGGCAGCACCGCAAGCACAGGCAGCAAGCACAGGCAGCACAGCAAGCATAGGCAGCAAACACAGGCAGCACAGCAAGCACAGGCAGCACAGCAAACACAGGCAGCACAGCAAGCACAGGCAGCAAGCACAGGCAGCACAGCAAACACAGGCAGCAAGCACAGGCAGCACAGCAAGCACAGGCAGCAAGCACAGGCAGCAAGTACAGGCAGCAAGCACAGGCAGCACAGGAAGCACAGGTAGCAAGCACAGGCAGCACAGCAAGCACAGGCAGCAAGCACAGGCAGCACAGCAAGCACAGGCAGCAAGCACAGGCAACACAGCAAGCACAGGCAGCACAGCAAGCACAAGCAGCAAGCACGGGCAGCACAGCAAGCATAGGCAGCAAACACAGGCAGCACAGCAAGCACAGGCAGCACAGCAAACACAGGCAGCACAGCAAGCACAGGCAGCAAGCACAGGCAGCACAGCAAACACAGGCAGCGCAGCAAGCACAGGCAGCAAGCACAGGCAGCAAGCACAGGCAGCACAGCAAGCACAGGCAGCAAGCACAGGCAGCAAGCACAGGCAGCACGGCAAGCACAGGCAGCACAGCAAACACAGGCAGCACAGCAAGCACAGGCAGCAAGCACAGGCAGCACAGCATGCACAGGCAGCAAGCACAGGCAGCACAGCAAACACAGGCAGCACAGCAAGCACAGGCAGCAAGCACAGGCAGCACAGCAAGCACAGGCAGCACAGCAAACACAGGCAGCACAGGAAGCACAGGCAGCAAGAACAGGCAGCACAGCAAGCACAGGCAGCACAGCAAGCATAGGCAGCAAACACAGGCAGCACAGCAAGCACAGGCAGCACAGCAAGCATAGGCAGCAAACACAGGCAGCACAGGCAGCACAGCAAGCACAGGCAGCACAGCAAGCACAGGCAGCACAGCAAACACAGGCAGCGCAGCAAGCACAGGCAGCAAGCACAGGCAGCACAGCAAACACAGGCAGCAAGCACAGGCAGCACAGCAAGCACAGGCAGCACAGCAAGCACAGGCAGCACAGCAAACACAGGCAGCACAGCAAGCACAGGCAGCAAGCACAGGCAGCACAGCAAGCACAGGCAGCACAGCAAACATAGGCAGCATAGCAAGCACAGGCAGCAAGCACAGGCAGCAAGCACAGGCAGCACAGCAAGCACAGGCAGCAAGCACAGGCAGCACAGCAAGCACAGGCAGCACAGCAAACACAGGCAGCACCGCAAGCACAGGCAGCACAGGCAGCAAGCACAGGCAGCAAGCACAGGCAGCACAGCAAGCACAGGCAGGAAGCACAGGCAGCACAGCAAGCACAGGCAGCACAGCAAACACAGGCAGCACAGGCAGCAAGCACATGCAGCACAGCAAACACAGGCAGCACAGCAAGCACAGGCAGCAAGCACAGGCAGCACAGCAAACACAGGCAGCGCAGCAAGCACAGGCAGCAAGCACAGGCAGCACAGCAAGCACAGGCAGCAAGCACAGGCAGCACAGCAAGCACAGGCAGCAAGCACAGGCAGCACAGCAAGCACAGGCAGCAAGCACAGGCACCACGGCAAGCACAGGCAGCACAGCAAACACAGGCAGCACAGCAAGCACAGGCAGCAAGCACAGGCAGCACAGCAAGCACAGGCAGCAAGCACAGGCAGCACAACAAACACAGGCAGCACAGCAAACACAGGCAGCACAGCAAGCACAGGCAGCAAGCACAGGCAGCACAGCAAGCACAGGCAGCAAGCACAGGCAGCACAGCAAGCACAGGCAGCAAGCACAGGCAACACAGCAAGCACAGGCAGCAAGCACAGGCAGCAAGCACAGGCAGCACAGCAAGCACAGGCATGTTAGAAACCCGCAAAATATCTCGACGAGATGAGTTCGTTTTAGCGATTCTGGGGGAAGTGCAGAGGGGTCAAGCTCCGTCCTCTTTCCAACAGGCAAAGCCTGCTCCGATCTTCGGCGAGATTCACTCTCGCATTTGTTTACAATGCTTACTCTTACTGAGACGCAGGTCAATGCACCGGACGCCGAGGTAAACATATGATCCGCGACTCTCGGCGCCTCCAAAAACAGGTGACACAGCAACGCACTGTCGTATGCCACTGTCGAATTACCGCGTGTTGTGGGCGAAATCAAATGCATCGCTAACAGGCAGCACAGCAAGCACAGGCAGCAAGCACAGGCAGCACAGCAAGCACAGGCAGCAAGCACAGGCAGCACAACAAGCACAGGCAGCACAGCAAGCACAGGCAGCAAGCACAGGCAGCACAGCAAGCACAGGCAGCACAGCAAGCACAGGCAGCAAGCACAGGCAGCACAGCAAGCACAGGCAGCACAGCAATCACAGGCAGCAAGCACAGGCAGCACAGCAAGCACAGGCAGCAAGCACAGGCAGCACAGGCAGCACAGCGAGCACAGGCAGCACAGCGAGCACAGGCAGCAAGCACAGGCAGCGCAGCAGGCACAGGCAGCAAGCACAGGCAGCACAGCAAGCACAGGCAGCAAGCACTGGCAGCACAGCAAGCATAGGCAGCAAACACAGGCAGCACAGCAAGCACAGGCAGCAAGCACAGGCAGCAAGCACAGGCAGCAAGCACAGGCAGCACAGCAAGCACAGGCAGCAAGCACAGGCAGCACAGCAAGCACAGGCAGCAAGCACAGGCAGCACAGCAAGCACAGGCAGCAAGCACAGGCAGCACAGCAAGCCCAGGCAGCAAGCACAGGCAGCACAGCAAGCACAGGCAGCAAGCACAGGCAGCATAGCAAGCACAGGCAGCAAGCACAGGCAGTACAGCAAGCACAGGCAGCAAGCACAGGCAGCAAGCACAGGCAGCACAGCAAGCACAGGCAGCAAGCTCAGGCAGCACAGCAAGCACAGGAAGCAAGCACAGGCATGTTAGAAACCCGCAAAATAGCTCGACGAGATGTGTTCGTTTTAGCGATTCTGGGGGAAATACAGAGGGGTCAAGCTCCGTCCTCTTTCCAACAGGCAAAGCCTGCTCCGGTCTTTGGCGAGATTCACTCTCGCATTTGTTTACAATGCTTACTCTTACTGAGACGCAGGTCAATGCACCGGCCGCCGAGGTAAACATATGATCCGCGACTCTCGGCGCCTCCAAAAACAGGTGACACAGCAACGCACTGTCGTGTGCCACTGTCGAATTACCGCGTGTTATGGGCGAAATCAAATGCATCGCTAACAGGCAGCACAGCAAGCACAGGCAGCAAGCACAGGCAGCACAGCAAACACAGGCAGCACAGCAAGCACAGGCAGCACAGCACAGCCAGCACAGCAAGCAGAGGCAGCAAACACAGGCAGCACAGCAAGCACAGGCAGCACAGCAAGCACAAGCAGCAAGCACGGGCAGCACAGCAAGCATAGGCAGCAAACACAGGCAGCACAGCAAGCACAGGCAGCACAGGCAGCAAGCACAGGCAGCAAGCACAGGCAGCAAGCACAGGCAGCACAGCAAGCACAGGCAGCAAGCACAGGCAGCACAGCAAACACAGCCAGCACAGCAAACACAGGCAGCACAGCAAACACAGGCAGCACAGCAAGCACAGGCAGCACAGCAAGCACAGGCAGCAAGCACAGGCAGCACAGCAAGCACAGGCAGCAAGCACAGGCAGCAAGCACAGGCAGCACAGCAAGCACAGGCATGTTAGAAACCCGCAAAATAGCTCGACGAGATGAGTTCGTCTTAGCGATTCTGGGGGAAGTGCAGAGGGGTCAAGCTCCGTCCTCTTTCCAACAGGCAAAGCCTGCTCCGATCTTCTGCGAGATTCACTCTCGCATTTGTTTACAATGCTTACTCTTACTGAGACGCAGGTCAATGCACCGGCCGCCGAGGTAAACATATGATCCGCGACTCTCGGCGCCTCCAAAAACAGGTGACACAGCAACGCACTCTCGTATGCCACTGTCGAATTACCGCGTGTTATGGGCGAAATCAAATGCATCGCTAACAGGCAGCACAGCAAGCACAGGCAGCAAGCACAGGCAGCACAGCAAGCACAGGCAGCACACCAAGCACAGGCAGCAAACACAGCAGCACAGCAAGCACAGGCAGCACAGCAAGCACAAACAGCACAGCAAGCACAGGCAGCAAGCACAGGCATGTTAGAAACCCGCAAAATAGCTCGACGAGATGAGTTCGTTTTAGCGATTCTGGGGGAAGTGCAGAGGGGTCAAGCTCCGTCCTCTTTCCAACAGGCAAAGCCTGCTCCGATCTTCTGCGAGATTCACTCTCGCATTTGTTTACAATGCTTACTCTTACTGAGACGCAGGTCAATGCACCGGCCGCCGAGGTAAACATATGATCCGCGACTCTCGGCGCCTCCAAAAACAGGTGACACAGCAACGCACTGTCGTGTGCCAACTGTCGAATTACCGCGTGTTATGGGCGAAATCAAATGCATCGCTAACAGGTAGCACAGCAAGCACAGGCAGCAAGCACAGGCAGCACAGCAAGCACAGGCAGCAAGCACAGGCAGCACAGCAAGCACAGGCAGCAAGAACAGGCAGCACAGGCAACAAGCACAGGCAGCACAGCAAGCACAGGCAGCAAGCACAGGCAGCACAGCAAGCACAGGCAGTACAGCAAGCACAGGCAGCAAGCACAGGCAGCACAGGCAGCACACCAAGCACAGGCAGCAGAGCAAGCACAGGCAGCAAAGGCAGCACAGGCAGCACAGCAAACACAGGCAGCACAGCAAGCACAGGCAGCAAGCACAGGCAGCACAGCAAGCACAGGCAGCAAGCACAGGCAGCACAGCAAACACAGGCAGCACAGCAAGCACAGGCAGCAAGGACAGGCAGCACAGCAAGCATAGGCAGCAAACACAGGCAGCACAGCAAGCACAGGCAGCAAGCACAGGCAGCACAGGCAGCACAGCAAACACAGGCAGCACAGCAAGCACAGGCAACAGAGCAAACACAGGCAGCAAGCACAGGCAGCACAGCAAGCACAGGCAGCAAGCAGAGGCAGCACAGCAAGCACAGGCAGCAAGCACAGGCAACACAGCAAGCACAGGCAGCAAGCAAATGCATGTCAGAAACCCGCAAAATAGCTCGACGAGATGTGTTCGTTTTAGCGATTATGGGGGAAATGCAGAGGGGTCACGCTCCGTCCTCTTTCCAACAGGCAAAGCGTGCTCCGATCATCGGCGAGATTCACTCTCGCATTTGTTTACAATCCTTACTCTTACTGAGACGCAGGTCAATGCACCGGCCGCCGAGGTAAACATATGATCCGCGACACTCGGCGCCTCCAAAAACAGGTGACACAGCAACGCACTGTCGTATGCCACTGTCGAATTACCGCGTGTTATGGGCGAAACCAAATGCATCGCTAACAGGCAGCACAGCAAGCACAGGCAGCACAGCAAGCACAGACAGCAAGCACAGGCAGCAAGCACAGGCAGCACAGCAAGCACAGGCAGCAAGCACAGGCAGCACAGCAAGCAAGCACAGGCAACACAGCAAGCACAGGCAGCAAGCACAGGCAGCACAGCAAGCACAGGCAGCAAGCACAGGCAGCACAGCAAGCACAGGCAGCAAGCACAGGCAGCACAGCGAGCACAGACAGCAAGCACAGGCAGCACAGCAAACACAGGCAGCACAGCAAGCGCAGGCAGCACACCAAGCACAGGCAGCACAGCAAGGACAGGCAGCAAGCACAGGCAGCAAGCACAGGCAGCACAGCAAACACAGGCAGCAAGCACAGGCAGCACAGCAAACACAGGCAGCACAGCAAGCACAGACAGCAAGCACAGGCAGCACAGCAAGCACAGGCAGCAAGCACAGGCAGCTCAGCAAGCACAGGCAGCAAGCACAGGCAGCAAGCACAGGCAGCACAGCAAGCACGGGCAGCACAGCAAGCACGGCAAGCACAGGCAGCAAACACAGGCAGCACAGCAAGCACAGGCAGCAAACACAGGCAGCACAGCAAGCACAGGCAGCACAGCAAGCACAGCAAGCACAGGCAGCAAGCACTGGCAGCACAGCAAGCACAGGCAGCAAGCACAGGCAGCACAGCAAACACAGACAGCACAGCAAGCACAGACAGCAAGCACAGGCAGCACAGCAAACACAGGCAGCACAGCAAGCACAGGCAGCAAGCACAGGCAGCACAGCAAGCACAGGCAGCAAGCACAGGCAGCACAGCAAGCACAGACAGCAAGCACAGGCAGCACTGCAAGCACAGGCAGCAAGCAGAGGCAGCACAGCAAGCACAGGCAGCAAGCACAGGCAGCACAGCAAGCACAGGCAGCAAGCACAGGCAGCAAGCACAGGCAGCACAGCAAGGACAGGCAGCAAGCACAGGCAGCAAGCACAGGCAGCACAGCAAGCACAGGCAGCACAGCAAGCACAGGCATGTTAGAAGCCCGCAAAATAGCTCGACGAGTTCGTTTTAGCGATTCTGGGGGAAGTGCAGAGGGGTCAAGCTCCGTCCTCTTTCCAACAGGCAAAGCCTGCTCCGATCTTCTGCGAGATTCACTCTCGCATTTGTTTACAATGCTTACTCTTACTGAGACGCAGGTCAATGAACCTGCCGCCGAGGTAAACATATGATCCGCGACTCTCGGCACCTCCAAAAACAGGTGACACAGCAACGCACTGTCGTGTGCTACTGTCGAATTACCGCGTGTTATGGGCGAAATCAAATGCATCGCTAACAGGCAGCACAGCAAGCACAGGCAGCAAGCACAGGCAGCACAGCAAGCACAGGCAGCACACCAAGCACAGGCAGCAAGCACAGGCAGCACAGAAAGCACAGGCAGCAAGCACAGGCAGCACAGCAAGCACAGGCAGCAAGCACAGGCAGCACAGCAAGCATAGGCAGCACAGTAAGCACAGGCAGCAAGCACAGGCAGCAAGCACAGGCAACACAGCAAGCACAGGCAGCAAGCACAGGCAGCACAGGCATTACACCAAGCACAGGCAGCACACCAAGCACAGGCAGCAAGCACAGGCAGCACAGCAAGCACAGGCAGCAACACAGGCAGCACAGCAAGCACAGGCAGCAAGCACAGGCAGCAAAGCAAGCACAGGCAGCACAGGCAGCACATCACAGGCAGCACAGCAAGCACAGGCAGCACAGCAAGCACAGGCAGCAAGCACAGGCAGCAAGCACAGGCAGCAAGCACAGGCAGCACAGCAAACACAGGCAGCACAGCAAGCACAGGCAGCAAGCACAGGCAGCAAGCACAGGCAGCACAGCACAGGCAGCACAGCAAGCACAGGCAGCAAGCACAGGCAGCAAACACAGGCAGCACAGCAAGCACAGGCAGCAAGCACAGGCAGCACAGCAAGGACAGGCAGCAAGCACAGGCAGCCCAGCAAGCACAGGCAACACAGGAAGCACAGGCAGCAAGCACAGGCAGCACAGCAAACACAGGCAGCACAGCACAGGCAGCACATCAAGCACAGGCAGCAAGCACAGGCAGCACAGCAAACACAGGCAGTACAGCTCAGGCAGCACAGCAAGCACAGGCAGCACAGCAAGCACAGGCAGCAAGCACAGGCAGCACAGCAAGCACAGGCAGCAAGCACAGGCAGCACTGCAAGCACAGGCAGCAAGCAGAGGCAGCACAGCAAGCACAGGCAGCAAGCACAGGCAGCACAGCAAGCACAGGCAGCAAGCACAGGCAGCAAACACAGGCAGCAAGCACAAGCAGCACAGCAAGGACAGTCTGCAAGCACAGGCAGCACAGCAAGCACAGGCAGCATAGCAAGTACAGCAAGCACAGGCAGCAAGCACAGGCAGCAAGCACAGGCAGCAAGCACAGGCAGCACAGCAAGGACAGGCAGCAAGCACAGGCAGCCCAGCAAGCACAGACAGCACAGCAAGCACAGGCAGCAAGCACAGGCAGCACAGCAAGCACACGCAGCAAGCACAGGCAGCAAGCACAGGCAGCACAGCAAGCACAGGCAGCAAGCACAGGCAGCACAGCAAGCACATGCAGCAAGCACAGTCAGCAAGCACAGGCAGCACAGCAAGCATAGGCAGCAAGCACAGGCAGCAAGCCCAGGCATGTTAGAAACCCGCAAAATAGCTCGACGAGTTCATTTTAGCGATTCTGGGGGAAGTGCAGAGGGGTCAAGCTCCGTCCTCTTTCCAACAGGCAAAGCCTGCTCCGATCTTCTGCGAGATTCACTCTCGCATTTGTTTACAATGCTTACTCTTACTGAGACGCAGGTCAATGCACCTGCCGCCGAGGTAAACATATGATCCGCGACTCTCGGCGCCTCCAAAAACAGGTGACACAGCAACGCACTGTCGTGTGCCACTGTCGAATTACCGCGTGTTATGGGCGAAATCAAATGCATCGCTAACAGGCAGCACAGAAAGCACAGGCAGCAAGCACAGGCAGCACAGCAAGCACAGGCAGCAAGCACAGGCAGCACAGCAAGCACAGGCAGCAAACACAGGCAGCACAGCAAGCACAGACAGCAAGCACAGGCAGCACAGCAAACACAGGCAGCACAGCAAGCACAGGCAGCAAGCACAGGCAGCACAGCAAGCACAGGCAGCACAGGCAGCACCGCAAGCACATGCAGCAAGCACAGGCAGCACAGCAAGCACAGGCAGCAAGCACAGGCAGCAAGCACAGGCAGCACAGCAAGGACAGGCAGCAAGCACAGGCAGCCCAGCAAGCACAGGCAGCACAGCAAGCACAGGCAGCACAGCAAGCACAGGCAGCAAGCACAGGCAGCAAGCACAGGCAGCACAGCAAGCACAGGCAGCAAGCACAGGCAGCACAGCAAGCACATGCAGCAAGCACAGGCAGCACAGCAAGCACAGGCAGCAAGCACAGGCATGTTAGAAACCCGCAAAATAGCTCGACGAGTTCGTTTTAGCGATTCTTGGGGAAGTGCAGAGGGGTCAAGCTCCGTCCTCTTTCCAACAGGCAAAGCCTGCTCTGATCTTCTGCGAGATTCACTCTCGCATTTGTTTACAATGCTTACTCTTACTGAGACGCAGGTCAATGCACCTGCCGCCGAGGTAAACATATGATCCGCGAATCTCGGCGCCTCCAAAAACAGGTGACACAGCAACGCATTGTCGTGTGCCACTGTCGAATTACCGCGTGTTATGGGCGAAATCAAATGCATCGCTAACAGGCAGCACATCAAGCACAGGCAGCAAGCACAGGCAGCACAGCAAGCACAGGCAGCAAGCACAGGCAGCACAGCAAGCGCAGGCAGCACAGCAAGCACAGGCAGCAAGCACTGGCAGCACAGCAAGCACAGGCAGCACAGCAAGCACAGGCAGCAAGCACAGGCAGCACAGCAAACACAGGCAGCAAGCACAGGCAGCACAGCAAGCACAGGCAGCACAGCAAACACAGGCAGCACAGCAAGCACAGGCAGCACAGGCAGCAAACACAGGCAGCACAGCAAGCACAGGCAGCCAGCACAGGCAGCACAGCAAGCACAGGCAGCAAACACAGGCAGCACAGCAAGCACAGGCAGCAAGCACAGGCAGCACAGCAAGCACAGGCAGCAAGCACTGGCAGCACAGCAAGCACAGGCAGCACAGCAAGCACAGGCAGCAAGCACATGCAGCACAGCAAACACAGGCAGCAAGCACAGGCAGCACAGGCAGCACAGCAAATACAGGCAGCACAGCAAGCACAGGCAGCAAACACAGGCAGCACAGCAAGCACAGGCAGCCAGCACAGGCAGCACAGCAAGCACAGGCAGCCAGCACAGGCAGCACAGGAAGCACAGGCAGCAAGCACAGGCAGCACAGCAAGCACAGGCAGCAAGCACAGGCAGCACAGCAAGCACAGGCAGCACAGCAAGCACAGCCTGCAAACACAGGCAGCAAACACAGGCAGCACAGCAAGCACAGGCAGCAAGCACAGGCAGCACAGCAAGCACAGGCAGCACAGCAAGCACAGCCAGCAAACACAGGCAGCAAACACAGGCAGCACAGCAAGCACAGGCAGCAAGCACAGGCAGCACAGCAAGCACAGGCAGCACAGCAAACACAGGCAACACAGGAAGCACAGGCAGCAAGCACAGGCAGCACAGCAAACACAGGCAGCACAGCACAGGCAGCACAGCAAGCACAGCAAGCACAGGCAGCAAGCACAGGCAGCACAGCAAACACAGGCAGTACAGCTCAGGCAGCACAGCAAGCTCAGGCAGCACAGCAAGCACAGGCAGCAAGCACAGGCAGCACAGCAAGCACAGGCAGCAAGCACAGGCAGCACTGCAAGCACAGGCAGCAAGCAGAGGCAGCACAGCAAGCACAGGCAGCAAGCACAGGCAGCACAGCAAGCACAGGCAGCAAGCACAGGCAGCAAACACAGGCAGCAAGCACAGGCAGCACAGCAAGGACAGTCAGCAAGCACAGGCAGCACAGCAAGCACAGGCAGCATAGCAAGTACAGCAAACACAGGCAGCAAGCACAGGCAGCACAGCAAGGACATGCAGCAAGCACAGGCAGCCCAGCAAGCACAGGCAGCACAGCAAGCACAGGCAGCAAGCACAGGCAGCACAGCAAGCACAGGCAGCAAGCACAGGCAGCACAGCAAGCATAGGCCGCAAGCACAGGCAGCAAGCCCAGGCATGTTAGAAACCCGCAAAATAGCTAGACGAGTTCATTTTAGCGATTCCGGGGGAAGTGCAGAGGGGTCAAGCTCCGTCCTCTTTCCAACAGGCAAAGCCTGCTCCGATCTTCTGCGAGATTCACTCTCGCATTTGTTTACAATGCTTACTCTTACTGAGACGCAGGTCAATGCACCTGCCGCCGAGGTAAACATATGATCCGCGACTCTCGGCGCCTCCAAAAACAGGTGACACAGCAACGCACTGTCGTGTGCCACTGTCGAATTACCGCGTGTTATGGGCGAAATCAAATGCATCGCTAACAGGCAGCACAGAAAGCACAGGCAGCAAGCACAGGCAGCACAGCAAGCACAGGCAGCAAGCACAGGCAGCACAGCAAGCACAGGCAGCAAACACAGGCAGCACAGCAAGCACAGACAGCAAGCACAGGCAGCACAGCAAACACAGGCAGCACAGCAAGCACAGGCAGCAAGCACAGGCAGCACAGCAAGCACAGGCAGCACAGGCAGCACCGCAAGCACATGCAGCAAGCACAGGCAGCATAGCAAGTACAGCAAGCACAGGCAGCAAGCACAGGCAGCAAGCACAAGCAGCACAGCAAGGACAGGCAGCAAGCACAGGCAGCCCAGCAAGCACAGGCAGCACAGCAAGCACAGGCAGCAAGCACAGGCAGCACAGCAAGCACAGGCAGCAAGCACAGGCAGCAAGCACAGGCAGCAAGCAGAGGCAGCACAGCAAGCACATGCAGCAAGCACAGGCAGCACAGCAAGCACAGGCAGCAAGCACAAGCAGCAAGCACAGGCATGTTAGAAACCCGCAAAATAGCTCGACGAGTTCGTTTTAGCGATTCTTGGGGAAGTGCAGAGGGGTCAAGCTCCGTCCTCTTTCCAACAGGGAAAGCCTGCTCTGATCTTCTGCGAGATTCACTCTCGCATTTGTTTACAATGCTTACTCTTACTGAGACGCAGGTCAATGCACCTGCCCCCGAGGTAAACATATGATCCGCGACTCTCGGCGCCTCCAAAAACAGGTGACACAGCAACGCACTGTCGTGTGCCACTGTCGAATTAACGCGTGTTATGGGCGAAATCAAATGCATCGCTAACAGGCAGCACAGCAAGCACAGGCAGCAAGCACAGGCAGCACAGCAAGCACAGGCAGCAAGCACAGGCAGCACAGCAAGCGCAGACAGCAAAGCAAGCACAGGCAGCAAGCACTGGCAGCACAGCAAGCACAGGCAGCACAGCAAGCACAGGCAGCAAGCACAGGCAGCACAGCAAACACAGGCAGCAAGCACAGGCAGCACAGCAAGCACAGGCAGCACAGCAAACACAGGCAGCACAGCAAGCACAGGCAGCCAGCACAGGCAGCACAGCAAGCACAGGCAGCAAACACAGGCAGCACAGCAAGCACAGGCAGCAAGCACAGGCAGCACAGCAAGCACAGGCAGCAAGCACTGGCAGCACAGCAAGCGCAGGCAGCACAGGAAGCACAGGCAGCAAGCACATGCAGCACAGCAAACACAGGCAGCAAGCACAGGCAGCACAGCAAGCACAGGCAGCACAGCAAATACAGGCAGCACAGCAAGCACAGGCAGCAAACACAGGCAGCACAGCAAGCACAGGCAGCCAGCACAGGCAGCACAGCAAGCACAGGCAGCACAGCAAGCACAGGTAGCACAGCAAACACAGGCAGCACAGCAAGCACAGACAGCAAGCACAGGCAGCACAGCAAACACAGGCAGCACAGCAAGCACAGGCAGCAAAGCAAGCACAGGCAGCACAGCAAGCACAGGCAGCACAGCAAGCACAGGCAGCAAGCACAGGCAGCACACCAAGCACAGGTGAGCACAGCAAGAACAGGCAGCAAGCACTGGCAGCACAGCAAGCGCAGGCAGCAAGCACAGGCAGCACAGCAAACACAGGCAGCACAGCAAGCACAGGCAGCAAGCACAGGCAGCAAGCACAGGCAGCAAGCACAGGCAGCACAGCAAACACAGGCAGCACAGCAAGCACAGGCAGCAAGCACAGGCAGCACAGCAAGCACAGGCAGCAAGCACAGCAAGCACAGGCATGTTAGAAACCCGCAAAATAGCTCGACGAGTTCGTTTTAGCGATTCTGGGGGAAGTGCAGAGGGGTCAAGCTCCGTCCTCTTTCCAACAGGCAAAGCCTGCTCCGATCTTCTGCAAGATTCACTCTCGCATTTGTTTACAATGCTTACTCTTACTGAGACGCAGGACAATGCATCTGCCGCCGAGGTAAACATATGATCCGCGACTCTCGGCGCCTCCAAAAACAGGTGACACAGCAACGCACTGTCGTGTGCCACTGTCGAATTACCGCGTGTTATGGGCGAAATCAAATGCATCGCTAACAGGCAGCACAGCAAGCACAGGCAGCAAGCACATGCAGCACAGGCAGCACAGCAAGGACAGGCAGCACAGCAAGCAGAGGCAGCAAGCACAGGCAGCACAGGCAGCACACCAAGCACAGGTGAGCACAGCAAGCACAGGCAGCAAGCACAGGCAGCACAGCAAGCACAGGCAGCAAGCACAGGCAGCACAGCAAGCACAGGCAGCAAGCACAGGCAGCACAGCGAGCACAGACAGCAAGCACAGGCAGCACAGCAAACACAGGCAGCACAGCAAGCACAGGCAGCACAGGCAGCAAGCACAGGCAGCAAGCACCGGCAGCACAGGCAGCAAGCACAGGCAACACAGCAAGCACAGGCAGCAAGCACAGGCAGCACAGCAAGCACAGGCAGCAAGCACAGGCAGCACAGCAAGCACAGGCAGCAAGCACAGGCAGCACAGCGAGCACAGACAGCAAGCACATGCAGCACAGCAAACACAGGCAGCACAGCAAGCACAGGCAGCACACCAAGCACAGGCAGCACAGCAAGGACAGGCAGCAAGCACAGGCAGCAAGCACAGGCAGCACAGAAAGCACAGGCAGCAAACACAGGCAGCACAGCAAGCACAGCAAGCACAGGCAGCAAGCACTGGCAGCACAGCAAGCACAGGCAGCAAGCACAGGCAGCACAGCAAACACAGGCAGCACAGCAAGCACAGACAGCAAGCACAGGCAGCACAGCAAACACAGGCAGCACAGCAAGCACAGGCAGCAAGCACAGGCAGCAAGCACAGGCAGCACAGCAAACACAGGCAGCACAGCAAACACATTCAGCACAGCAAGCACAGGCAGCAAACACAGGCAGCACAGCAAGCACAGGCAGCAAGCACAGGCAGCACAGCAAGCACAGGCAGCACAGCAAGTACAGCAAGCACAGGCAGCAAGCACAGGCAACACAGCAAGCACAGGCAGCAAGCACAGGCAGCACAGCAAGCACAGGCAGCAAGCAAGCACAGGCAGCACACCAAGCACAGGCAGCACAGCAAGCACAGGCAGCACAGCAAGCACAGGCAGCACAGCAAGCACAGGCAGCAAGCACCGGCAGCACAGGCAGCAAGCACAGGCAACACAGCAAGCACAGGCAGCACAGCAAGCACAGGCAGCAAGCACAGGCAGCACAGCAAGCACAGGCAGCATAGCAAGTACAGCAAGCACAGGCAGCAAGCTCAGGCAGCACAGCAATCACAGGCAGCAAGCACAGGCAGCACAGGAAGCACAGGCAGCAAGCACAGGCAGCACAGCAAACACAGGCAGCACAGCAAGCACAGGCAGCACAGCTAGCACAGGCAGCAAGCACAGGCAGCATAGCAAGTACAGCAAGCACAGGCAGCAAGCACTGACAGCAAGCACAGGCAGCACAGCAAGCACAGGCAGCAAGCACAGGCAGCACAGCAAGCACAGGCAGCATAGCAAGTACAGTGTTACGTCCTGCGTCCTCCACCCGCTTTTTTTACGATTATATTCTCGCAACGAGCTCATCGCACCGCGTATCTAATTAACTAGATGTAAGTCGTACAGGAACTGAAACGCGAGCCGCGGCACCGTGCCACCGAAATTCCTTCACGTAACGCTGACTCCCATCCGGGACGTAATCCGCGCCACGCGAAGGAATTACATAACGACCGCGCACAATAGTAATGTAAGTAGAAATGTAAGAATGCTGACACCGAGTCAGCATAGGCTAACCCCAACGATCGACTAGCGATCCGCGGGAATGCATAGTTCCGAGAACGCCAACTTCCAAACGGAAGCTAGGGTGCCAGTTCCGCGAAGGACCTGGCGACCCTCAGCAAAATCCACCGCTTAAATAGAGCCACAAAAGCGAGCGATCAATTAATTACAATCCTCCGTTCTACAAGGAAACGTCACGTTCGAGTCGGGCATTTACTTCCGTTAAACGCGTTCATCTAAGCTATCCAGCTCACTACAGTTAAGTGCTAGTTCAGTAAAACAGTTGTGAACCTCAAGCAAGTGTAACGACAGAAATACAACCCCATTTCGATCAAGGTAATCGTCGCAACTATTAATCATCTGCCCCCACAACTATCTCCTTAAAGACGTCCGACCTTCCTCTGAAACCTCCTAACCAACGACCAGCGTAACTTCACCAAATCTCCGCGATAATTCGGTCAACTATCAGTACACTCTTTACTCGGCAGCTTCGGCTACACTCCCAGTCCTTCTCAGAGATCCCTGCGATCTGCGAGCCACCAGGGAGAGTTGATGCCCCCGGGCTCCCTTGCGGCAGCTCCCGTACCGCACTAGACGCGAGCGCTCTGATAGGGGCAACTAGCAGCGAGGTAACTGGGTAGCTTCTGGCTTCCTGCACCCCGCGCTTACTGCCCCGGTCGACCGCCCTCTTGGTTATGGGAAAACCTCTGGGTAAGTGAATTGGAACCAGCTGAAACCTCCGTAGTTTCGCCGTTTACGAACCACCACTAAAGAAACAACCGCCGCGTAGGTCCCCGCCGGAAGTTTCGCCGGAACTCTCGCCGGAAGAGCCCCCGTGCCGGACGACGAATCCAGGCCCGAAGGGAACAAGCCAGACTCCGGGAGTATCTGACCAACCCCTCTCCCTCCTACGGCCCCAGCGCGGCCCGTGTTTCCTCTCCCGATCCCCCCAATTCCCCTATTCACTCCCCCGAACCAAATCCTCCCCCTGAACCTACCCCTACGGAATCCTTCGCCGACCCCTACATATTCGACGACGAACTTGGCAGGCACTACCTGTACCCATCCGCCGCATATCTGCGAGACCTAGTTGAGGGAGTCCCGTCCACGGTTACGGTGACGGAACTCTACGAGGACTCGGATATCGAGATACTAAACTAAATGTAACGACGATTCCACAATAAAGCCCGACCAAAGACTCTCAACGTCGACGTATTTCCCATTCCTTCCCCTCCGCGCGCTTATAACCATTAAGGTAACCAGTAGGCCGGTTAAACCCCCGCCGAAGCACAAACAGTAGAGCCGTAACCATTCGGACGCATTTCTCCTATACCACGCGATACGTCAGTGCGCCGCTCCACTGACCAATACAAACAAATAGAGCCGTAGCCATTCGGACGCATTTCTCCTATACCACGCGATACGTCGGTGAGCCGCTCCACCGACCAATACAAACAAATAGAGCCGTAACCATTCGGACGCATTTAGAGCCTAGACGAAGGACTCTTACACCACGCGATACGTCGGCGCGCCGCTCCGCTGACGGATAAGCCCCCTCTTACGGTGCGATACCCCTTTTCCGTCTGTCCTCGATCCCTGGTATACCCGGTGAACGCAGGGTGCCGAAAACGAGGACGTAACAGAGTACGTTATTTTCTGGTGTCAGAAGTGGGATTTTAAAAGACGGAAATCTCCGATCGCACCCTATATTCCTCCCCCTCGCGTGAAGCAAATAAAGGCAAGATGGCACAGGACTCCAATGGATCAGCGCAACGCCTCCTGTCCCAAAATGAGATGAATGCCCTGCAAGAAAGGGTCGAAGCAAAAGAGAGAGAACTCGAGCAAAAAGCCGCTGCGATACAAGCGCATGCCAAGGAATTAGGTGGAAAAACCGGAACGGAGCAACCACAGCGACCGACTGCTACCGTGCAAGTCGGCGAACTCCCGGAGGGCCAACCAGAGTGGCACGACGGAGACGCGCCATGGACGTTCCAGACCACCGACCTGGGGACGCGACTGCAGGCGCACCTAGAGCAAGTGAGGAGGACTTCGCGCCCCACTCTCACGGAACCGGCAAGGGGAAGCCAAAGGAGACAAATGTCACCTTCCCCGGCTATTAGCATAAAAGACGCGCTGGAACTGATTCCAGCATACGACGGACACGGAATGTCCGTCTTCCAATTTGCAAAAGCGTGCGAACAAGCACGAGATCTTATACCACCCAGGCACGAAGTGGCCTTCACGCGCCTGATCGCCAACAAATTGAAGGGACACGCCCTCCGATTAACAGGAGGCATCACCTTCACTACCGTCAAAGCCCTGACGGACAGGCTGAAGAGCGTATTCAGCCCCAAGAAATCAGTGAACGGGTATAAGGGAGAACTAAACGAGATCTGCCAGAAGCCCAACGAACACCTGGTGGACTACATCGGGAGGGTCATGGACCTAGTAACAGCGATCACAGACGGAGAGGAACAGCTGCATGGGTGGCTGGACACGGAAGCAAGGGAAAGGATCGAATGGGACGCCATGGATAGCTTCGTATCAGGACTACCCAACGACGTCCAAAATAGGTTGCGTGTCATAGGATACGAGAGCCTAGACGACGCTTTCGTCAAGAGCAATCAAGTAGTGGACGCCTTAGAAGCAGAGGCAAGCCGTCGTAGGAAACAAAACCCCCGCGAATACCCACGACGAGAAAATCGACCGCCCTTGTTTGACGATAGAAATCCGCCCCCCGCGCCGCCACGACACTTCCGCGAACCAAGATGCTACGATCGAGGAAACTACGAGCCAAGGGGCTACGATCAAAGAGGCTACGATCAAAGAGGCTACGACCAAGGAAGCTACGAACCAAGAGGCTACGACCAAAGAGCCTATGAACCGAGGGCCTACAATCAAGGGGGCTACTATCCGAGGACCTACGATCGAGGGGCCAACGAGCCCAGGAACTACTACCCGCCGAACCCGCCCGTGCAACGCGGTCAGCGAGATGCCTACCCTCCGAGGCCCAACGATCTAGAAAGGCAACGAAATCCGCCCCCGCGACGATACGAGGGACCAAGAAACAACTACGCTCCACCCCGTGCAACTACCTATGAGCCCGTCTGCAACTATTGCAAGACGCCGGGACACGACATCCAAGAATGTCGTCGCTTGGCATACAAAAGGGAACAGGAAGGACGGCGAGACAACCAACCTAGCCGCCCGGGAAACGGTTCGGGCGCCCTGAACCACCGCGACGTCCAGCGGAGCGCCCCGAATACGGGACGTCAGGTAATGGTGGCCGAAGCCACAACGACGACGGAGGAACGTTCGCCGTCGCCACAGTAAATCTGAGCCGATCCAAGCACATACCGGCCATCCAAATCAGCTCGAAGGACCTTAAAGAAATCACTCCCCTCATGGTGGATTCGGGCTCCGAGCTGAACCTCATCAAACAAACTGCACTCGCCGAAAACTCTGAGGTACGTGAAACATCCAGATTCCACTTGCGCGGAATCTCAGACGGGACAGTTTCTACGTTAGGCACGGTAACCATCGACATACTTGGATTACCAACGGAATTTCACATGGTGCCCCACGACTTCCCCATCTCGCAGCACGGAATAATGGGTTCTGCTTTCTTAAACCAAAACTCGGTGAAGATCGACTACCGGAAGAGGCGAATAAAGTGTAACGGGATGTACGTGCCCTTCGACGAAGGGGAAACTATCAGAATCCTTCCCCGAAGCAAGATCCCTTTTCACGTGCGAATCGCAAATCCCGAGGTGGAAGTCGGCTACGTAGCCAGAATGAAAGTATGCGACGGCGTGTACTTAGGCGATGCCGTCGTCACTAACGATAAAGGAAGGGCCTACCTCCCTCTCTTCAACACCACGGAAAAGGATTTCGATCTCGTGATCCCCGCGGTCACGCTATGGCCCTTCGAGACCGAGGACACAGAACAAAAACCCGACAGCATATGCTTTCCAATAAATATTGCCGAAGAGAAACCCCGCGCCGTAGCCGTCCAGGAACTCCTTAGATTAGACCATCTAGACAAAAGGGAGAAGAAAAGCGTCGAAGACTTGATCCAGGAATCTGCCGACCTTTTCCATTTGCCAAACGAACAGTTGGGCGCCACCAATTACGCTGCCCACTCCATACACACAACCGATGATGTACCCGTTAGTACTAAACAATACAGATTCCCGCCGATCCACAAGGAAGAAATTAATAAACAAGTGCAAGAGCTTCTCACAAACGGAACTATCGAAAATTCGCTGTCCCCTTACAATTCCCCCTTGTGGATCGTACCAAAAAAGGCCGACTCGCATGGGAAAAAGAGATGGAGAATGGTAATCGACTATCGGGCGTTAAACGAAAAAACAATCGGGGATGCATACCCCCTGCCTAACATCACCGAAATCCTGGACCAGTTGGGAGGCGCCAGGTACTTCTCGGTCTTCGATCTAGCGTCGGGTTTTCACCAAATACCGATGTCAGAGACAGACGCCGCAAAAACGGCGTTCTCCACACCATACGGGCACTACCAATTCAAAAGAATGCCGTTCGGGCTTAAGAACGCACCCGCTACATTTCAAAGACTAATGGATAATGTATTGACGGGATTACAGGGACAAGAGTTATTCGTCTACCTCGATGACATAGTACTCTATGCGAGCGCGCTTCACGAGCACGGGGTCAAGTTCAAAAATTTAGCTGACAGATTAAGAAAGGCGAATCTGAAACTACAACCGGACAAGTGTGAGTTCCTACGACACGAGGTGAACTACCTCGGACATGTAATAGGAGAGGACGGAGTGAAACCCGACCCTAGCAAGGTCGTCGCGGTACAGAACTTCCCTACGCCGAAAAAAGATAAGAATATAAAACAATTCTTGGGCCTAGCCGGCTATTACCGGCGCTTCATCCCAAATTTTTCGAAAACCGCGAAACCTCTGACTGACCTACTACGAAAAGATATAGAATTCCAATGGAGCCCACTGCAAGCAAAGGCATTCGAAACGTTGAAACAGGCACTCATCTCCGAACCCATTCTACAGTACCCAGACTTCGCAATCCCTTTCAATTTAACTACAGACGCTTCTGGCTACGCCATCGGAGGAGTCCTTAGCCAGGGACCGATAGGGAAAGATCTGCCCATCGGGTACGCCTCGAGACCACTTAATGATCCCGAAACCCGGTACTCGACTATCGAGAAGGAATGTCTCGCCATAGTATACTGTGTGTCGCACTTCAGACCGTACCTATACGGACAAACATTCACTATTATCACCGACCACAAGCCGTTGGTATGGTTACATTCGATTCAAGACCCCACCTCCCGGTTGTGGAAATGGAGGCTGAAGTTGTCGGAATTCGACTACAAGATTGAATATAAAAGCGGGACGTTAAATTTAAATGCTGACGCACTCTCGCGTAACCCACCAGAGACACCGCAAGAAATGCAAGCTCAGGCATTCCCTGTCCAACCTCGGAAACGAGCGCCGACTCACCAAACTCGCGGCGACCGGACGTCTTCCGATTCCGAAACCGAGGATTCCCCTCCGCGGCGGCGAAAAACTCGCGCCCAAACCCTTCCCCCAAAAACCAAAACCCCACCTCACAGCACCGTTCCACAAACTAAACGCCCTCACCCGCACACCTCATCCTCCGACACCGTACCAAAACCACGTCAAAAACGATCAAAGGACAAAGAAACGAGCTCCTCGACAGATATTGAGGATTTCCTTCCCGCAATCTCTACTCCCCCGCACATAGAATCAAATGACGAAGTCCTGCCCCCGACCGCAGCAGACAGAGACTTCTACGACACTTACGACACGGATCACTCGTGCGACTTCAGAAATTACACTCGCGCCTCAGACCCCGAGTGGCTCCCGACACCTGGCCCCTCACACCTCCCTGATCCCCCGCGACTCCTTGATCCTGCACCGCCGACATACACTACTGACGATGATTCGGTCCCGAATATGAGCTCCGACGAGGAAGAGCTTTCCGGCGACGAAAACCCAAGCTACGAACCGACTGCAAACAGAACACGAATCCGGTACACTGACGACCCCGTCTCGATACGAAAAGACCACCTCGTCATATTCATCGATATGCAAGGGAATCCCTGCGATAACGGGAGTAGGAACCTAGCAGAAAATAAACTCCTTCCGGAATACAAAACTGCGGATTTAACATTGGGGCGCGCCAAAGTAACCCCGTTTAAATCTAAAAAACTAATAGCGTTGCCAATCAAAGCGGGCAGCAGCGATCGACCGGACGAAAAGATCATGCATGAGGCCGCGTCCTCATTATTGGACGTAGTTTTGGAACTCGGACTAAGTAGCTTTAGCATAGCGCATACGGTCAGCATAGACGACTATTGGACGTGGACCATAATTGAAACAATAATGCTCAACAAACTAAAGGGACGCATTCCCGAAATCTTCATTTGCACCGCGAGAATCTCGATCCCTCCCCAGGAGCGACGAGCGGAAATTATAAGAGAATACCACTCTTCGGCCCTGGGAGGCCATAAAGGAGTGACCAAGACATACCGCCGAATTCGCGAACGTTACTTCTGGGAACGGATGAAGGAAGAGGTCGCAGAACACATAAGGCAATGCCGTAGCTGCCAGTTGAAAAAACTCACTCGGGTAAAGACAAGACAACCAATGATCATAACAGACACGCCGGGTTCCGCGTTTGATAAAGTCGCCCTTGATATGGTCGGGCCGCTTCCGGTTACACCGCGAGGTAACCGTTATATCCTTACGATGCAAGACCTGCTGACTAAGTATAGCGTGGCCGTCCCACTGCCAAGCGGGGGAGCAATCCCGATCGCTGATGCCATCACAAAAAACCTCATCTGCCGGTTCGGAGCACCACGGGCTATCTTGACCGATCAAGGCACCCCGTTTTGCTCCACAGTTTTTAACCACATCGCGAGGCGATTTAGAATAAAGCAATTCCGAACCACCGCGTACCACCCGCAAACGAACGGGTCATTAGAAAGGTCACACCACGTCCTCGCGGAATATCTGAAGCAATACATCGAGACGAGCGAGGACTGGGACAAATGGACGGAACTCGCGATGTTATCATACAACACAAGCGTGCACGAGAGCACGAAGTACACGCCACACGAGCTAGTGTTCGGCAAACTCGCGCGAGTCCCGTCCAGCATACCGCATATTGAAGACGGTTTAGACATAACGTATAAGGACTACCTCGAGGGCCTATTCCACCGGATACGCGACGTACAGGAGCTCGCCCAAGAGCACCTGATGGCAAGTAAAATCAGGTCGGCCGATTACTACAATCGACGAGCAAATCCAAAAAATTTCAGGCCAGGCGTACACGTATTCCTATTAAAAGAGCCCCGGAAGGGCAAATTCGACAATCAGTACACGGGCCCTCATGTGGTACTCGATATACTGCCACGCAATAACGTCAAAATCGACATCAACGGAAAGGCCCGGGTAGTCCACCAAGACAAGCTTAAACTCAGTAGAATTTAACCGGGCTATTGTAAAGATTGTGTGCGTAAACCACCGGTGAAAGTCTGATCAATTTGGCGATCCATATACACCCATAGGTAGCATGGCACCCCGCGAACAAATATTTCCACGCGTCATCCCGGAAAGGCCCCACACCAACGGCCTCGCCGCATCGGCATGCGTAATCACGGAACTCTGCGATTACGGAGAAGAATTCTTATGCCGAAGGTGCACACAAGGAATCACGGGCGAAGAGAGACGACGCCACCCCCTGATCATGGTGCACCTGCTGCTGGGTCCCTATACCCCCGAGCCCACATGCGACCGATGTGGTAGGCCACCCCTGATCGCACGACCTGCCGCGAGTTGTGCACTGTGCACAGAAGAATATGAGGAATCCGGAGCACCCCTAGAGGCCCTGGGCCTGTTGGAACACTACGCCCAATTGATCCGCCAAATAATAGACCAATAAAATAAATGTTCGACCTTACAAATGAAAACGTACCGTAATCATTTTGTCCCGGAAACCACGCGCACACAATCTTAACTCGCCACAAGACACCACCGCTATCGCGCTTACCGTAGAATTAAGGCAAGATGATCGCAAAGGCTGTGTGTGCAAGGATTGGAAGGAGACAAGGAGTCGGAAGGTTGTGGGAATCGCGAGGCACAACGCCGATCCTAGTAGTCGGTATTCCTAGTACTAACCCAGATAACGTTCCTCTCGGAAAGATGCGCCAGCCGCTTTGCAGCCGAAGCCGCGCCGGCGACACCACGCGAGAACGCTCGAGCGGCCACTCCGCACCCAAGATCCAACCCAGTAACACCTGCCATGGCGTACGCACACCCCATACACCCGTTCGCTCAGGCCGTGGCGGACCAAACGGGCCTAAACCAAGCCCGTTGCGCTATAGAGGCATATAAGGAGCACCAGTGGGAGCTACTGTGCCTCCACTGCGCGAGGGCGCACTCCGAGCCGGGAACCCGCGCAGCACAAGGGGTAATACTGCACATGCTGGTGGGACCGAATACGGCCCTCCCGGAGTGTGCCCGGTGCTACCGGCACCCGTTCCGGGTGCGCCCAGCCGCGGAATGCCAGGAGTGCGTGGCGGCTTGGCATCAGCTGGGGCAAGCCGACACGAGCAACGGGCGCCAGGGCGGGTACGTCCAGATACTGGGGGCAATCTTGGCGGATTAGAAACAAAAATAAGAAAAGGGAAAAACACATGCTGAATGTCATAACCACCCACTAACCCTAGGCTAAGATTACTAATATTTTTGTACCTACTGTTTCCACATGTAACCTAGTCGCCCTAAGCAAAAAAAAGAAAAATGATGAAAAACAAAAAAAAAATCAAACAAAACACTTAAAACAAACGAAATAAGCACCCAAGGGGTGCCCCGCGCTCGGCGCCCCGCGTTCGGCGTCCCGCGCCCCGCGTCCCGCGCCCCGCGTCCCGCGCTCGGCGTCCCGCGCTCCGCGCCCCTCTGCAACCACCGCGATTATTGTCAAGACCAAACCACGTTTACCCATTCGGTTGCAGAGCATGGACGCACGCACCTTTCTCGTCTTAACTAGCTTGTACATTGGCGTGGAGGCACTAATCGGATTCGATTGCGGGGGTCGTCACCTGAATTCCACCACCATTTCTCTACTGGACACCGGAGACTGCAACGTCGACCCGAAGCCATCTAATTCAACCAGAACGTACATTCAGCTCCTGCAATTAGCAGAGTACCAGCACGCCAATGTCTTTCAATGCAAGGTGGAAATCTCCCGGACAATATACTATTGCGGGATGCACTCCCATGTGTCAGTCGTCCACAACGGCCAGTACGAATACCTGCTGGACGTCAGCCGAAAGACCTGTCTACAGATGCACCAGGATGGAACGCTCTCACTAGGACAAGGAGCGTACATAACAGGACTACGGGGAAACCAGACCGAGAGCAGGAGCATCACCTTGGCGGGAAAAATCGGCCAAGGAGGAGACTGTTCAGGGACGCAGTTTTCCGACCCATACGGAACCTGGGATGGCGTAGTCGTGCAAGCAGTTGCGAAGATCACTCTGCAAACCGGAACAGCATCGGTGAAACTGGCTGCGGGAAAGATCATCCTGAGATCAGGCACGACCTGTGCCCTCAGCGACGGAAGCTGTGTGGACTTGTATGACGGCTACACCTTCTGGTCGCCCATGCCCATTCCCACTTGCAACTTCGACCAATATGACGTGTTGTACGAAGGGCACGCCACAAAAATCCAGGAAAGCGGCGAGGGAACGCCCACCCTCTACTCTCTGACGACACAGGACGTCACCTTTGCACTCACGAAGACAACGGAGCAACAACTTTGCGGTTACACCCTGCTGAGGACAGAACACCCCAAGCTGTTCGTACTGGAGTCCCCAAAAGGGGATATGTTCAAGGCCAGAACTCGAATCCCAGTCGAGAACCTGGATATCTTTACATACGTAAATTCCAAATTCGTCTACGTGGAAAGACACATTCGCAACCAGATGGCAACTCTCTACCACGACGTCATGCGGCAGAAGTGCAACCTGGAGAAGCAAGTGATAAAAAACTCCCTGGCATTCGGAACCCTACTACCGGACGAATTCGCATACGTCCTAATGAAACAACCAGGATACATGGCCGTCTCCGCAGGCGAAGTCGCCCACATCGTAAAATGCGTACCCGTTGAGGTCACCATCCGGAAGTCCCAGGACTGCTACACAGAGCTACCAGTCACCCACCGGAACCGCTCGTTATTTTTGACGCCCAAGTCAAGAATTCTAACGAAGGCGGGAACCCAAAGGGAATGCAACACCATACTGCCGGTAATGTACCGAATCGAGGGAACTTGGTTCCGGTTCGCCCCATACCCAATGGAGAACGTTGCCCCCGAGGTCGTTCAGCCTCTCACACGACCCTCGTGGACATACCTCACACCAGGACGACTAGCCACCAGCGGAATCTACACCGAAAGCGATATCGAAGCGCTCCGCGATCATATTATGTTTCCAGCCGAAAGACCCGCCGTCCTGAATATGCTGGCCCGAGGCATCGCGGGACAGGGCAACCCCCAAGGCTCCGTCTCCATGATGGGGCTACTCGACGAAGAAACCCTGGCCCAAATTGCAAAATCCACCGCCCAAAGAATCTGGGGCGGACTTACGACCTTCGGATCAGCCACAGCTGGGGTCATCGGCATATTCCTGATCGTACGTTTCATCAAACTAGTGGTGGATACCCTGATACAGGGATACGCACTGCACTCGGTGTATGGATGGAGCCTGCACCTCCTTGGAGCCGTATGGAGCTCCATTACCAACCTCCTGCTACACCTCAGCCAAGGACGGGCACCCCACCACGACTCGAGGGACGACGAACTCCGGAGCATCGAGGTGCACAACCAAGACCCCCCAGCCGTCGCGCGACGCCAACCAGACGCCGCGAGCAACGAGGATGTGCGTGAGGTCGTTGCAAGAATTGAGCGAATTCACCCATAAATAGGTGAATTCTTTTCCAGGGGGGGAGGTGTTACGTCCTGCGTCCTCCACCCGCTTTTTTTACGATTATATTCTCGCAACGAGCTCATCGCACCGCGTATCTAATTAACTAGATGTAAGTCGTACAGGAACTGAAACGCGAGCCGCGGCACCGTGCCACCGAAATTCCTTCACGTAACGCTGACTCCCATCCGGGACGTAATCCGCGCCACGCGAAGGAATTACATAACGACCGCGCACAATAGTAATGTAAGTAGAAATGTAAGAATGCTGACACCGAGTCAGCATAGGCTAACCCCAACGATCGACTAGCGATCCGCGGGAATGCATAGTTCCGAGAACGCCAACTTCCAAACGGAAGCTAGGGTGCCAGTTCCGCGAAGGACCTGGCGACCCTCAGCAAAATCCACCGCTTAAATAGAGCCACAAAAGCGAGCGATCAATTAATTACAATCCTCCGTTCTACAAGGAAACGTCACGTTCGAGTCGGGCATTTACTTCCGTTAAACGCGTTCATCTAAGCTATCCAGCTCACTACAGTTAAGTGCTAGTTCAGTAAAACAGTTGTGAACCTCAAGCAAGTGTAACGACAGAAATACAACCCCATTTCGATCAAGGTAATCGTCGCAACTATTAATCATCTGCCCCCACAACTATCTCCTTAAAGACGTCCGACCTTCCTCTGAAACCTCCTAACCAACGACCAGCGTAACTTCACCAAATCTCCGCGATAATTCGGTCAACTATCAGTACACTCTTTACTCGGCAGCTTCGGCTACACTCCCAGTCCTTCTCAGAGATCCCTGCGATCTGCGAGCCACCAGCGAGAGTTGATGCCCCCGGGCTCCCTTGCGGCAGCTACCGTACCGCACTAGACGCGAGCGCTCTGATAGGGGCAACTAGCAGCGAGGTAACTGGGTAGCTTCTGGCTTCCTGCACCCCGCGCTTACTGCCCCGGTCGACCGCCCTCTTGGTTATGGGAAAACCTCTGGGTAAGTGAATTGGAACCAGCTGAAACCTCCGTAGTTTCGCCGTTTACGAACCACCACTAAAGAAACAACCGCCGCGTAGGTCCCCGCCGGAAGTTTCGCCGGAACTCTCGCCGGAAGAGCCCCCGTGCCGGACGACGAATCCAGGCCCGAAGGGAACAAGCCAGACTCCGGGAGTATCTGACCAACCCCTCTCCCTCCTACGGCCCCAGCGCGGCCTGTGTTTCCTCTCCCGATCCCCCCAATTCCCCTATTCACTCCCCCGAACCAAATCCTCCCCCTGAACCTACCCCTACGGAATCCTTCGCCGACCCCTACATATTCGACGACGAACTTGGCAGGCACTACCTGTACCCATCCGCCGCATATCTGCGAGACCTAGCTGAGGGAGTCCCGTCCACGGTTACGGTGACGGAACTCTACGAGGACTCGGATATCGAGATACTAAACTAAATGTAACGACGATTCCACAATAAAGCCCGACCAAAGACTCTCAACGTCGACGTATTTCCCATTCCTTCCCCTCCGCGCGCTTATAACCATTAAGGTAACCAGTAGGCCGGTTAAACCCCCGCCGAAGCACAAACAGTAGAGCCGTAACCATTCGGACGCATTTCTCCTATACCACGCGATACGTCAGTGCGCCGCTCCACTGACCAATACAAACAAATAGAGCCGTAGCCATTCGGACGCATTTCTCCTATACCACGCGATACGTCGGTGAGCCGCTCCACCGACCAATACAAACAAATAGAGCCGTAACCATTCGGACGCATTTAGAGCCTAGACGAAGGACTCTTACACCACGCGATACGTCGGCGCGCCGCTCCGCTGACGGATAAGCCCCCTCTTACGGTGCGATACCCCTTTTCCGTCTGTCCTCGATCCCTGGTATACCCGGTGAACGCAGGGTGCCGAAAACGAGGACGTAACAACAGCAAGCACAGGCAGCAAGCACAGGCAGCACAGCAATCACAGACAGCAAGCACAGGCAGCACAGGAAGCACAGGCAGCAAGCACAGGCAGCACAGCAAACACAGGTAGCACAGCAAGCACAGGCAGCACAGCTAGCACAGGCAGCAAGCACAGGCAGCATAGCAAGTACGGCACAGCAAGCACAGGCAGCAAGCACAGGCAGCACAGCAAGCACAGGCAGCACAGCAAGCACAGGCAGCACAGCAAGCACAGGCAGCAAACACAGGCAGCACAGCAAACACAGGCAGCACAGCAAGCACAGACAGCAAGCACAGGCAGCACAGCAAACACAGGCAGCACAGCACAGGCAGCACAGCAAGCACAGGCAGCACAGCAAACACAGGCAACACAGGAAGCACAGGCAGCAAGCACAGGCAGCACAGCAAACACAGGCAGCACAGCACAGGCAGCACAGCAAGCACAGGCAGCAAGCACAGGCAGCACAGCAAGCACAGGCAGCAAGCACAGGCAGCACAGCAAGCACAGGCAGCAAGCACAGGCAGTACAGCAAGCACAGGCATTAAGCACAGGCAGCACAGCAAGCACAGGCAGCAAGCACAGGCAACACAGCAAGCACAGGCAGCACAGGCAGCAAGCACAGGCATGTTAGAAACCCGCAAAATAGCTCGACGAGATGTGTTCGTTTTAGCGATTCGGGGGGAAGTGCAGAGGGGTAAAGCTCCGTCCTCTTTCCAACAGGCAAAGCCTGCTCCGATCTTCTGCGAGATTCACTCTCGCATTTGTTTACAATGCTTACTCTTACTGAGACGCAGGTCAATGCACCGGCCGCCGAGGTAAACATATGATCCGCGATTCTCGGCGCCTCCAAAAACAGGTGACATAGCAACGCACTGTCGTGTGCCACTGTCGAATTACCGCGTGTTATGGGCGAAATCAAATGCATCGCTAACAGGCAGCACAGGCAGCAAACACAGGCAGCACAGCAAGCACAGGCAGCAAACACAGGCAGGACAGCAAGCACAGGCAGCAAGCACAGGCAGCACAGCAAGCACAGGCAGCACAGCAAACACAGGCAGCAAGCACAGGCAGCACAGCAAGCACAGGCAGCACAGGCAGCAAACACAGGCAGCACAGCAAGCACAGGCAGCAAGCACAGGCAGCACAGCAAGCGCAGGCAGCACAGCAAGCACAGGCAGCAAGCACTGGCAGCACAGCAAGCACAGGCAGCACAGCAAGCACAGGCAGCAAGCACAGGCAGCACAGCAAACACAGGCAGCAAACACAGGCAGCACAGCAAGCACAGGCAGCACAGCAAACACAGGCAGCACAGCAAGCACAGGCAGCCACCACAGGCAGCACAGCAAGCACACGCAGCACAGCAAGCACAGGCAGCAAGCACAGGCAGCACAGCAAGCACAGGCAGCAAACACAGGCAGCACAGCAAGCACAGGCAGCACAGCAAACACAGGCAGCACAGCAAGCACAGGCAGCCAGCACAGGCAGCACAGCAAGCACACGCAGCACAGCAAGCACAGGCAGCAAGCACAGGCAGCACAGCAAGCACAGGCAGCACAGAAAGCACAGGCAGCAAGCACAGGCAGCACAGCAAGCACAGGCAGCAAGCACAGGCAGCAAGCACAAGCAGCACAGCAAGCACAGGCAGCAAACACAGGCAGCACAGCAAGCACAGGCAGCAAGCACAGGCAGCAAGCACAGGCAGCAAGCACAGGCAGCAAACACAGGCAGCACAGCAAGCACAGGCAGCAAGCACAGGCAGCAAAGCAAGCACAGGCAGCACAGCAAGCACAGGCAGCACATCACAGGCAGCACAGCAAGCACAGGCAGCACAGCAAGCACAGGCAGCAAGCACAGGCAGCACAAGCAGCACAGCAAGCACAGGCAGCACAGGCAGCACAGGCAGCAAGCACAGGCAGCACAGCAAGCACAGGCAGCAAGCACAGGCAGCACAGCAAGCACAGGCAGCAAGCACAGGCAGCACAGCAAGCACAGGCAGCAAGCACAGGCGGCACAGCAAGCACATGCAACAAGCACAGGCAGCACAGCAAGCACAGGCAGCAAGCACAGGCAGCACAGCAAGCACAGGCAGCAAACACAGGCAGCACAGCAAGCACAGGCAGCACAGCAAACACAGGCAGCACAGCAAGCACAGGCAGCACAGCAAGCACAGGCATGTTAGAAACCCGCAAAATAGCTCGACAAGTTCGTTTTAGCGATTCTGGGGGAAGTGCAGAGGGGTCAAGCTCCGTCCTCTTTCCAACAGGCAAAGCCTGCTCCGACCTTCTGCGAGATTCACTCTCGCATTTGTTTACAATGCTTACTCTTACTGAGACGCAGGTCAATGCACCGGCCGCCGAGGTAAACATATGATCCGCGACTCTCGGCGCCTCCAAAAACAGGTGACACAGCAACGCACTGTCGTGTGCCACTGTCGAATTACCGCGTGTTATGGGCGAAATCAGATGCATCGCTAACAGGCAGCACAGCAAGCACAGCAAGCATAGGCAGCACAGCACAGGAAGCACAGCAAGCACAGGCAGCAAGCACAGGCAGCAAGCACAGGCAGCAAGCACAGGCAGCACAGCAAGCACAGGCAGTATAGCAAGTACAGCAAGCACAGGCAGCAAGCACAGGCAGCACAGCAAGCACAGGCAGCACAGCAAGCACAGGCAGCACAGCAAACACAGGCAGCACAGCAAGCACAGGCAGCAAGCACAGGCAGCACAGCAAACACAGGCAGCACAGCAAGCACAGGCAGCAAGCACAGGCATGTTAGAAACCCGCAAAATAGCTCGACGAGATGTGTTCGTTTTAGTGATTCTGGGGGAAGTGCAGAGGGGTCAAGCTCCGTCCTCTTTCCAACAGGCAAAGCCTGCTCCGATCTTCGGCGAGATTCACTCTCGCATTTGTTTACAATGCTTACTCTTACTGAGACGCAGGTCAATGCACCGGCCGCCGAGGTAAACATACGATCCGCGACTCTCGGCGCCTCCAAAAACTGGTGACACAGCAACGCAATGTCGTGTGCCACTGTCGAATTACCGCGTGTTATGGGCGAAATCAAATGCATCGCTAACAGGCAGCACAGCATGCACAGGCAGCACAGCAAGCACAGGCAGCAAACACAGGCAGCACAGCAAGCACAGGCAGCACAGCAAGCACTGGCAGCAAGCACAGGCAGCACAGCAAGCTCAGGCAGCAAGCACAGGCAGCACAGCAAGCACAGGCAGCAAGCACAGGCAGCACAGCAAGCACAGGCAGCAAGCGCAGGCAGCACACACAGGCAGCACAGAAAGCATAGGCAGCACAGCAAGCACAGGCAGCAAGCACAGGCAGCAAGCAAGCACAGGCAGCAAGCACAGGCAGCAAGCACAGGCAGCACAGGCAGCACAGCAAGCACAGGCAGCAAGCACAGGCAGCACAGCAAGCACAGGCAGCAAGCACAGGCAGCACAGGCAGCACAGCAAACACAGGCAGCAAGCACAGGCAGCAAGCCCAGGCATGTTAGAAACCCGCAAAATAGCTCGACGAGTCCATTTTAGCGATTCTGGGGGAAGTGCAGAGGGGTCAAGCTCCGTCCTCTTTCCAACAGGCAAAGCCTGCTCCGATCTTCTGCGAGATTCACTCTCGCATTTGTTTACAATGCTTACTCTTACTGAGACGCAGGTCAATGCACCTGCCGCCGAGGTAAACATATGATCCGCGACTCTCGGCGCCTCCAAAAACAGGTGACACAGCAACGCACTGTCGTGTGCCACTGTCGAATTACCGCGTGTTATGGGCGAAATCAAATGCATCGCTAAAAGGCAGCACAGCAAGCACAGGCAGCAAGCACAGGCAGCACAGCAAGCACAGGCAGCACAGGCAGCAAACACAGGCAGCACAGCAAGCACAGGCAGCAAGCACAGGCAGCACAGCAAGCGCAGGCAGCACAGCAAGCATAGGCAGCAAGCACAGGCAGCAAGCACAGGCAGCACAGAAAGCACAGGCAGCACAGCAAACACAGGCAGCACAGCAAGCACAGGCAGCAAACACAGGCAGCACAGCAAGCACAGGCAGCAAGCACAGGCAGCACAGCAAGCACAGGCAGCACAGCAAACACAGGCAGCAAGCACAGGCAACACAGCAAGCACAGGCAGCACAGGCAGCAAACACAGGCAGCACAGCAAGCACAGGCAGCAAGCACAGGCAGCACAGCAAGCGCAGGCAGCACAGCAAGCACAGGCAGCAAGCACTGGCAGCACAGCAAGCACAGGCAGCAAGCACAGGCAGCACAGCAAAAACAGGCAGCAAGCACAGGCAGCACAGCAAGCACAGGCAGCACAGCAAACACAGGCAGCACAGCAAGCACAGGCAGCACAGCAAGCACAGGCAGCAAACACAGGCAGCCAGCACAGGCAGCACAGCAAGCAAACGCAGCACAGCAAGCACAGGCAGCAAGCACAGGCAGCACAGCAAGCACAGGCAGCACAGAAAGCACAGGCAGCAAGCACAGGCAGCACAGCAAGCACAGGCAGCAAGCACAGGCAGCAAGCACAGGCAGCACACCAAGCACAGGCAGCAAACACAGGCAGCACAGCAAGCACAGGCAGCAAGCACAGGCAGCAAGCACAGGCAGCAAACACAGGCAGCACAGCAAGCACAGGCAGCAAGCACAGGCAGCAAAGCAAGCACAGGCAGCACAGGCAGCACATCACAGGCAGCACAGCAAGCACAGAAAGCACAGGCAGCACAGCAAGCACAGGCAGCAAGCACAGGCAGCACAGCAAGCACAGGCAGCACAGCAAACACAGGCAGCACAGCAAGCACAGGCAGCAAGCACAGGCAGCACAGCAAGCAAGCACAGGCAGCACAGCAAGCACAGGCAGCAAGCACAGGCAGCACAGCAAGCACAGGCAGCAAGCACAGGCAGCACAGCAAGCACAGGCAGCACAGCAAACACAGGCAGCACAGCAAGCACAGGCAGCTCAGCACAGGCAGCACAGCAAGCACAGGCAGCAAGCACAGGCAGCACAGCAAACACAGGCAGCACAGCACAGGCAGCACAGCAAGCACAGGCAGCACAGCAAGCACAGGCAGCAAGCACAGGCAGCACAGCAAGCACAGGCAGCAAGCACAGGCAGCACTGCAAGCACAGGCAGCAAGCAGAGGCAGCACAGCAAGCACAGGCAGCAAGCACAGGAGCACAGCAAGCACAGGCAGCAAGCACAGGCAGCACAGCAAGCACAGGCAGCAAGCACAGGGAGCAAGCACAGGCAGCACAGCAAGCACAGGCAGCAAGCACAGGCAGCACAGCAAGCACAGGCATGTTAGAAACCCGCAAAATAGCTCGACGAGTTCGTTTTAGCGATTCTGGGGGAAGTGCAGAGGGGTCAAGCTCCGTCCTCTTTCCAACAGGCAAAGCCTGCTCCGATCTTCTGCGAGATTCACTCTCGCATTTGTTTACAATGCTTACTCTTACTGAGACGCAGGTCAATGCACCGGCCGCCGAGGTAAACATATGATCCGCGACTCTCGGCGCCTCCAAAAACAGGTGACACAGCAACGCACTGTCGTGTGCCACTGTCGAATTACCGCGTGTTATGGGCGAAATCAAATGCATCGCTAACAGGCAGCACAGCAAGCACAGCAAGCATAGGCAGCACAGCACAGGAAGCACAGCAAGCACAGCAAGCACAGGCAGCAAGCACAGGCAGCAAGCACAGGCAGCACAGCAAGCACAGGCAGTATAGCAAGTACAGCAAGCACAGGCAGCAAGCACAGGCAGCACAGCAAGCACAGGCAGCACAGCAAACACAGGCAGCACAGCAAGCACAGGCAGCAAGCACAGGCAGCACAGCAAACACAGGCAGCACAGCAAGCACAGGCAGCAAGCACAGGCAACACAGCAAGCACAGGCAGCAAGCACAGGCAGCAAGCACAGGCATGTTAGAAACCCGCAAAATAGCTCGACGAGATGTGTTCGTTTTAGTGATTCTGGGGGAAGTGCAGAGGGGTCAAGCTCCGTCCTCTTTCCAACAGGCAAAGCCTGCTCCGATCTTCGGCGAGATTCACTCTCGCATTTGTTTACAATGCTTACTCTTACTGAGACGCAGGTCAATGCACCGGCCGCCGAGGTAAACATACGATCCGCGACTCTCGGCGCCTCCAAAAACTGGTGACACAGCAACGCACTGTCGTGTGCCACTGTCGAATTACCGCGTGTTATGGGCGAAATCAAATGCATCGCTAACAGGCAGCACAGCATGCACAGGCAGCACAGCAAGCACAGGCAGCAAACACAAGCAGCACAGCAAGCACAGGCAGCACAGCAAGCACAGGCAGCAAGCACAGGCAGCACAGCAAGCACAGGCAGCAAGCACAGGCAGCACAGCAAGCACAGGCAGCAAACACAGGCAGCACAGCAAGCACAGGCAGCAAGCACAGGCAGCACACACAGGCAGCACAGAAAGCATAGGCAGCACAGCAAGCACAGGCAGCAAGCACAGGCAGCAAGCAAGCACAGGCAGCAAGCACAGGCAGCAAGCACAGGCAGCACAGGCAGCAAGCACAGGCAGCACAGCAAGCACAGGCAGCAAGCACAGGCAGCACAGCAAGCACAGGCAGCACAGCAAACACAGGCAGCAAGCACAGGCAGCAAGCCCAGGCATGTTAGAAACCCGCAAAATAGCTCGACGAGTCCATTTTAGCGATTCTGGGGGAAGTGCAGAGGGGTCAAGCTCCGTCCTCTTTCCAACAGGCAAAGCCTGCTCCGATCTTCTGCGAGATTCACTCTCGCATTTGTTTACAATGCTTACTCTTACTGAGACGCAGGTCAATGCACCTGCCGCCGAGGTAAACATATGATCCGCGACTCTCGGCGCCTCCAAAAACAGGTGACACAGCAACGCACTGTCGTGTGCCACTGTCGAATTACCGCGTGTTATGGGCGAAATCAAATGCATCGCTAACAGGCCGCACAGCAAGCACAGCAAGCACAGCAAGCATAGGCAGCAAACACAGGCAGCACAGCAAGCACAGGCAGCAAGCACAGGCAGCAAACACAGGCAGCAAACACAGGCAGCACAGCAAGCACAGGCAGCAAGCACAGGCAGCACAGCAAGGACAGGCAGCAAGCACAGGCAGCACAGCAAACACAGGCAGCACAGCAAGCACAGGCAGCACAGCAAACACAGGCAGCACAGCAAGCACAGGCAGCACAGCACGCACAGGCAGCAAGCACAGGCAGCACAGCAAGCACAGGCAGCAAGCACAGGCAGCACAGCAAGGACAGGCATCAAGCACAGGCAGCACAGCAAACACAGGCAGCACAGCAAACACAGGCAGCACAGCAAGCACAGGCAGCAAGCACAGGCAGCAAGCACAGGCAGCATAGCAAGCACAGGCAGCACAGCAAGCAGAGACAGCAAGCACAGGCAGCACAGCAAGCACAGGCAGCAAGCACAGGCAGCACAGCAAGCACAGGCATGTTAGAAACCCGCAAAATAGCTCGACGAGTTCGTTTTAGCGATTCTGGGGGAAGTGCAGAGGGGTCAAGCTCCGTCCTCTTTCCAACAGGCAAAGCCTGCTCCGATCTTCTGCGAGATTAACTCTCGCATTTGTTTACAATGCTTACTCTTACTGAGACGCAGGTCAATGCACCGGCCGCCGAGGTAAACATATGATCCGCGACTCTCGGCGCCTCCACAATCAGGTGACACAGTAACGCATTGTCGCGTGCCACTGTCGAATTACCGCGTGTTATGGGCGAAATCAAATGCATCGCTAACAGGCAGCACAGAAAGCACAGGCAGCACAGTGTTACGTCCCAGCGTAACTTTTTGATTTTTCTTTCTCTTTTATTATCTTTCAAATTAAACTCTCTTTCCTTCCCTTCACTCCGGCCGCCGGATGACGAATTACTCATAACGGCTTAGGCTCATCGCATCCGGTGCGCTGTTAGAGTATTAGTTGCAAAATCATGATTATTCTATTTTTCCTCCAGGCCGCGTATACGAATTACTTGTATCACGGTTTAGCCTCATCGTATATGTGGTGCTGTCGAGTTGTTAATATGTAGTGGAATTCCCTCACCGTGGAATCATATTCGTCCCATCGTATATATATAAGTAGATATAAGTAATTATAAGCGTGCGAGCGGGTATGAATGCGTGAATACAGTATGAGTGTGTGTATGCGGTATGGACGTATGTGTGTGTAGGTTAAGGAATTCGCGATGAGGTTCCGCGTGTTAATTTTTAGTTTCTCTCTCTCTCTCAAAAGTAAATTATTATTTTCGTGGCAATAAGGCATTGCCCAGATATCAACCTGATTCTGTTCAAGCATATAAGTCAGGAGCGTGCACTACTAAAGTTTTGAATAGCTGAGTCAAGGCAATCATATTTTATTCGCAATAAAACTGAATAATTAAAGGAGGAAAAATGAACAAACGAAAGTCTCTCGCTGAACATCGAGCGAGCATGGTAACACAATATTTGTACACTGAATCGACCGCTGATCGACCGTTTCCATGGTTAGGGTATGAAAAACTGGCCTAGAGCGAGCCCAGGAGCCGTCTCGCGACGGATTTCTCTGGGCAGTTGGCTGTAAAGTCGTGAGGTACGTAGTCGATTGTCCGAGGGTGTCTTAGTTTTCATTAATTTCTGAGCCTAAAGTGCATATTCTTCTTGCAGTGTGTAGTAATACGGACTCATTAATCCTCGTTAAACAATAGCTTGTAAAATCTAATTATTAAGTGAGACATAGACTCAGTTTTCTTTGATTTAGTGAAAGTGCGAAGGTGTGCGCGTTTGCTTTGCACGTGGCCGACAAAATTGCGTCGGACACGTTAGCTTAAGTTTCCTTTTGATCTCATTTACATTATTCTTTTCATTATTATTTAACTTGAACAGAGCGCGAAGGGTTGTTCCTCGCTCGTATGGCGATTAAAGTCGGAATTAATTATCGAGATATCTGAATAGAAGCACTATCTTCCTGACTTGCCGAACCTTGTAACGGACTAGTTCCCGGCTCAATCATTCAGAGCATAGGCAAATCGAGGAAGCTCAAATTACTAAAATTATCATTCGATTCGAAGGTACTATCATCGATTTAAACCACCAAAAATATTTTGAGAAATTCCACCTTTCCGATACGCCAGAGAGAGAGAGAGAGAGAGAAGGAGGGATAGAGCGAGAGAGCGAAGGAGACAGAGAGAGCGAGAATATCCGAGCGTAACCGAAGACCAGCGACACGGTAGGAACCTCCAGTCGCGATTCACGACGAAATGTTATTCCATTTTATTATATGATCATGCCCGAGCTCAGGCCACGGCAGGATCCCACGGGGGCGGTCATTTGACCGCGCAAGATTCCTTGTTAACGTGTCGATTGTAAAGGCATAACCGTGAATTACCGAGAGCGCATCCGTAATATTGTAAGACCGCTCATATTAAGGCGCATCATTGTCGCGCACTACTCATGAACTTTTCTCAATACTGCGATAATATCTACGCAGTAATTCTCTCATTGTTTATCGAATCCGAACACATCTATGCTACTTTTTCTTTATCTATTCTACTTTTTCTTTATATAATTATTTTTAGATTGAATATATCTACTTTTGTTACCCCTTATACTATTCTTTACTTGCTTTCATCTGTGTTGTGACGTCACACCTCATATACCATAGCATTGTACACCGGCCGAAAACATAACCTCGCGAGAACAATTGAGGACCTGTACGGGTCTTGAGAAGACACACGAATCCTATTAGTCCTGCATACAACTAAACGCGATATTAGATTTTAAATTAACTTCCCCGTTTAGCTTGTACCGAATAAACTAGAAAACCCCTCCTCTTCCAGGAAGGGATTAGAATTCCGCAATAATGATCTTCAGTTAGATTTCCATTGATTTATTGTAATTAAATTAACAAAAATATTCAAGCGTTACGACCGGTCGCACGGCAGGCCGCTCGCGGATTTCTCATCGACCGTCTTGACAAACATCAAAGTCGTGATAAGCCTCGCCCGGACGTAACAACAACAAGCACAGGCAGCAAGCACAGGCAGCACAGCAAGCACAGGCAGCAAGCACAGGCAGCACAGCAAGCACAGGCAGCACAGAAAGCACAGGCAGCAAGCACAGGCAGCACAGCAAGCACAGGCAGCAAGCACAGGCAGCAAGCACAGGCAGCACAGCAAGCACAGGCAGCAAACACAGGCAGCACAGCATGCACAGGCAGCAAGCACAGGCAGCAAACACAGGCAGCACAGCAAGCACAGGCAGCAAGCACAGGCAGCAAAGCAAGCACAGGCAGCACAGCAAGCACAGGCAGCACATCACAGGCAGCACAGCAAGCCCAGGCAGCACAGCAAGCACAGGCAGCAAGCACAGGCAGCACAGGCAGCACAGCAAGCACAGGCAGCACAGGCAGCACAGGCAGCAAGCACAGGCAGCACAGCAAGCACAGGCAGCAAGTACAGGCAGCACAGCAAGCACAGGCATGTTAGAAACCCGCAAAATAGCTCGACAAGTTCGTTTTAGCGATTCTGGGGGAAGTGCAGAGGGGTCAAGCTCCGTCCTCTTTCCAACAGGCAAAGCCTGCTCCGATCTTCTGCGAGATTCACTCTCGCATTTGTTTACAATGCTTACTCTTACTGAGACGCAGGTCAATGCACCTGCCGCCGAGGTAAACATATGATCCGCGACTCTCGGCGCCTCCAAAAACAGGTGACACAGCAACGCACTGTCGTGTGCCACTGTCGAATTACCGCGTGTTATGGGCGAAATCAAATGCATCGCTAACAGGCAGCACAGCAAGCACAGCAAGCATAGGCAGCACAGCACAGGAAGCACAGCAAGCACAGGCAGCAAGCACAGGCAGCAAGCACAGGCAGCACAGCAAGCACAGGCAGTATAGCAAGTACAGCAAGCACAGGCAGCAAGCACAGGCAGCACAGCAAGCACAGGCAGCACAGCAAGCACAGGCAGCACAGCAAACACAGGCAGCACAGCAAGCACAGGCAGCAAGCACAGGCAGCACAGCAAACACAGGCAGCACAGCAAGCACAGGCAGCAAGCACAGGCAACACAGCAAGCACAGGCAGCAAGCACAGGCAGCAAGCACAGGCATGTTAGAAACACGCAAAATAGCTCGACGAGATGTGTTCGTTTTAGTGATTCTGGGGGAAGTGCAGAGGGGTCAAGCTCCGTCCTCTTTCCAACAGGCAAAGCCTGCTCCGATCTTCGGCGAGATTCACTCTCGCATTTGTTTACAATGCTTACTCTTACTGAGACGCAGGTCAATGCACCGGCCGCCGAGGTAAACATACGATCCGCGACTCTCGGCGCCTCCAAAAACTGGTGACACAGCAACGCACTGTCGTGTGCCACTGTCGAATTACCGCGTGTTATGGGCGAAATCAAATGCATCGCTAACAGGCAGCACAGCATGCACAGGCAGCACAGCAAGCACAGGCAGCAAACACAGGCAGCACAGCAAGCACAGGCAGCACAGCAAGCACAGGCAGCAAGCACAGGCAGCACAGCAAGCTCAGGCAGCAAGCACAGGCAGCACAGCAAGCACAGGCAGCAAGCACAGGCAGCACAGCAAGCACAGGCAGCACAGCAAGCACAGGCAGCACAGCAAACACAGGCAGCACAGCAAGCACAGGCAGCAAGCACAGGCAGCACAGCAAACACAGGCAGCACAGCAAGCACAGGCAGCAAGCACAGGCAACACAGCAAGCACAGGCAGCAAGCACAGGCAGCAAGCACAGGCATGTTAGAAACCCGCAAAATAGCTCGACGAGATGTGTTCGTTTTAGTGATTCTGGGGGAAGTGCAGAGGGGTCAAGCTCCGTCCTCTTTCCAACAGGCAAAGCCTGCTCCGATCTTCGGCGAGATTCACTCTCGCATTTGTTTACAATGCTTACTCTTACTGAGACGCAGGTCAATGCACCGGCCGCCGAGGTAAACATACGATCCGCGACTCTCGGCGCCTCCAAAAACTGGTGACACAGCAACGCAATGTCGTGTGCCACTGTCGAATTACCGCGTGTTATGGGCGAAATCAAATGCATCGCTAACAGGCAGCACAGCATGCACAGGCAGCACAGCAAGCACAGGCAGCAAACACAGGCAGCACAGCAAGCACAGGCAGCACAGCAAGCACTGGCAGCAAGCACGGGCAGCATAGCAAGCTCAGGCAGCAAGCACAGGCAGCACAGCAAGCACAGGCAGCAAGCACAGGCAGCACAGCAAGCACAGGCAGCAAGCACAGGCAGCACAGCAAGCACAGGCAGCAAGTACAGGCAGCACAGCAAGCACAGGCATGCTAGAAACCCGCAAAATAGCTCGACAAGTTCGTTTTAGCGATTCTGGGGGAAGTGCAGAGGGGTCAAGCTCCGTCCTCTTTCCAACAGGCAAAGCCTGCTCCGATCTTCTGCGAGATTCACTCTCGCATTTGTTTACAATGCTTACTCTTACTGAGACGCAGGTCAATGCACCTGCCGCCGAGGTAAACATATGATCCGCGACTCTCGGCGCCTCCAAAAACAGGTGACACAGCAACGCACTGTCGTGTGCCACTGTCGAATTACCGCGTGTTATGGGCGAAATCAAATGCATCGCTAACAGGCCGCACAGCAAGCACAGCAAGCACAGCAAGCATAGGCAGCAAACACAGGCAGCACAGCAAGCACAGGCAGCAAGCACAGGCAGCAAACACAGGCAGCAAACACAGGCAGCACAGCAAGCACAGGCAGCAAGCACAGGCAGCACAGCAAGGACAGGCAGCAAGCACAGGCAGCACAGCAAACACAGGCAGCACAGCAAGCACAGGCAGCACAGCAAACACAGGCAGCACAGCAAGCACAGGCAGCACAGCACGCACAGGCAGCAAGCACAGGCAGCACAGCAAGCACAGGCAGCAAGCACAGGCAGCACAGCAAGGACAGGCATCAAGCACAGGCAGCACAGCAAACACAGGCAGCACAGCAAACACAGGCAGCACAGCAAGCACAGGCAGCAAGCACAGGCAGCAAGCACAGGCAGCATAGCAAGCACAGGCAGCACAGCAAGCAGAGACAGCAAGCACAGGCAGCACAGCAAGCACAGGCAGCAAGCACAGGCAGCACAGCAAGCACAGGCATGTTAGAAACCCGCAAAATAGCTCGACGAGTTCGTTTTAGCGATTCTGGGGGAAGTGCAGAGGGGTCAAGCTCCGTCCTCTTTCCAACAGGCAAAGCCTGCTCCGATCTTCTGCGAGATTAACTCTCGCATTTGTTTACAATGCTTACTCTTACTGAGACGCAGGTCAATGCACCGGCCGCCGAGGTAAACATATGATCCGCGACTCTCGGCGCCTCCACAATCAGGTGACACAGTAACGCATTGTCGCGTGCCACTGTCGAATTACCGCGTGTTATGGGCGAAATCAAATGCATCGCTAACAGGCAGCACAGAAAGCACAGGCAGCACAGTGTTACGTCCCAGCGTAACTTTTTGATTTTTCTTTCTCTTTTATTATCTTTCAAATTAAACTCTCTTTCCTTCCCTTCACTCCGGCCGCCGGATGACGAATTACTCATAACGGCTTAGGCTCATCGCATCCGGTGCGCTGTTAGAGTATTAGTTGCAAAATCATGATTATTCTATTTTTCCTCCAGGCCGCGTATACGAATTACTTGTATCACGGTTTAGCCTCATCGTATATGTGGTGCTGTCGAGTTGTTAATATGTAGTGGAATTCCCTCACCGTGGAATCATATTCGTCCCATCGTATATATATAAGTAGATATAAGTAATTATAAGCGTGCGAGCGGGTATGAATGCGTGAATACAGTATGAGTGTGTGTATGCGGTATGGACGTATGTGTGTGTAGGTTAAGGAATTCGCGATGAGGTTCCGCGTGTTAATTTTTAGTTTCTCTCTCTCTCTCAAAAGTAAATTATTATTTTCGTGGCAATAAGGCATTGCCCAGATATCAACCTGATTCTGTTCAAGCATATAAGTCAGGAGCGTGCACTACTAAAGTTTTGAATAGCTGAGTCAAGGCAATCATATTTTATTCGCAATAAAACTGAATAATTAAAGGAGGAAAAATGAACAAACGAAAGTCTCTCGCTGAACATCGAGCGAGCATGGTAACACAATATTTGTACACTGAATCGACCGCTGATCGACCGTTTCCATGGTTAGGGTATGAAAAACTGGCCTAGAGCGAGCCCAGGAGCCGTCTCGCGACGGATTTCTCTGGGCAGTTGGCTGTAAAGTCGTGAGGTACGTAGTCGATTGTCCGAGGGTGTCTTAGTTTTCATTAATTTCTGAGCCTAAAGTGCATATTCTTCTTGCAGTGTGTAGTAATACGGACTCATTAATCCTCGTTAAACAATAGCTTGTAAAATCTAATTATTAAGTGAGACATAGACTCAGTTTTCTTTGATTTAGTGAAAGTGCGAAGGTGTGCGCGTTTGCTTTGCACGTGGCCGACAAAATTGCGTCGGACACGTTAGCTTAAGTTTCCTTTTGATCTCATTTACATTATTCTTTTCATTATTATTTAACTTGAACAGAGCGCGAAGGGTTGTTCCTCGCTCGTATGGCGATTAAAGTCGGAATTAATTATCGAGATATCTGAATAGAAGCACTATCTTCCTGACTTGCCGAACCTTGTAACGGACTAGTTCCCGGCTCAATCATTCAGAGCATAGGCAAATCGAGGAAGCTCAAATTACTAAAATTATCATTCGATTCGAAGGTACTATCATCGATTTAAACCACCAAAAATATTTTGAGAAATTCCACCTTTCCGATACGCCAGAGAGAGAGAGAGAGAGAGAAGGAGGGATAGAGCGAGAGAGCGAAGGAGACAGAGAGAGCGAGAATATCCGAGCGTAACCGAAGACCAGCGACACGGTAGGAACCTCCAGTCGCGATTCACGACGAAATGTTATTCCATTTTATTATATGATCATGCCCGAGCTCAGGCCACGGCAGGATCCCACGGGGGCGGTCATTTGACCGCGCAAGATTCCTTGTTAACGTGTCGATTGTAAAGGCATAACCGTGAATTACCGAGAGCGCATCCGTAATATTGTAAGACCGCTCATATTAAGGCGCATCATTGTCGCGCACTACTCATGAACTTTTCTCAATACTGCGATAATATCTACGCAGTAATTCTCTCATTGTTTATCGAATCCGAACACATCTATGCTACTTTTTCTTTATCTATTCTACTTTTTCTTTATATAATTATTTTTAGATTGAATATATCTACTTTTGTTACCCCTTATACTATTCTTTACTTGCTTTCATCTGTGTTGTGACGTCACACCTCATATACCATAGCATTGTACACCGGCCGAAAACATAACCTCGCGAGAACAATTGAGGACCTGTACGGGTCTTGAGAAGACACACGAATCCTATTAGTCCTGCATACAACTAAACGCGATATTAGATTTTAAATTAACTTCCCCGTTTAGCTTGTACCGAATAAACTAGAAAACCCCTCCTCTTCCAGGAAGGGATTAGAATTCCGCAATAATGATCTTCAGTTAGATTTCCATTGATTTATTGTAATTAAATTAACAAAAATATTCAAGCGTTACGACCGGTCGCACGGCAGGCCGCTCGCGGATTTCTCATCGACCGTCTTGACAAACATCAAAGTCGTGATAAGCCTCGCCCGGACGTAACAACAACAAGCACAGGCAGCAAGCACAGGCAGCACAGCAAGCACAGGCAGCAAGCACAGGCAGCACAGCAAGCACAGGCAGCACAGAAAGCACAGGCAGCAAGCACAGGCAGCACAGCAAGCACAGGCAGCAAGCACAGGCAGCAAGCACAGGCAGCACAGCAAGCACAGGCAGCAAACACAGGCAGCACAGCATGCACAGGCAGCAAGCACAGGCAGCAAACACAGGCAGCACAGCAAGCACAGGCAGCAAGCACAGGCAGCAAAGCAAGCACAGGCAGCACAGCAAGCACAGGCAGCACATCACAGGCAGCACAGCAAGCCCAGGCAGCACAGCAAGCACAGGCAGCAAGCACAGGCAGCACAGGCAGCACAGCAAGCACAGGCAGCACAGGCAGCACAGGCAGCAAGCACAGGCAGCACAGCAAGCACAGGCAGCAAGTACAGGCAGCACAGCAAGCACAGGCATGTTAGAAACCCGCAAAATAGCTCGACAAGTTCGTTTTAGCGATTCTGGGGGAAGTGCAGAGGGGTCAAGCTCCGTCCTCTTTCCAACAGGCAAAGCCTGCTCCGATCTTCTGCGAGATTCACTCTCGCATTTGTTTACAATGCTTACTCTTACTGAGACGCAGGTCAATGCACCTGCCGCCGAGGTAAACATATGATCCGCGACTCTCGGCGCCTCCAAAAACAGGTGACACAGCAACGCACTGTCGTGTGCCACTGTCGAATTACCGCGTGTTATGGGCGAAATCAAATGCATCGCTAACAGGCAGCACAGCAAGCACAGCAAGCATAGGCAGCACAGCACAGGAAGCACAGCAAGCACAGGCAGCAAGCACAGGCAGCAAGCACAGGCAGCACAGCAAGCACAGGCAGTATAGCAAGTACAGCAAGCACAGGCAGCAAGCACAGGCAGCACAGCAAGCACAGGCAGCACAGCAAGCACAGGCAGCACAGCAAACACAGGCAGCACAGCAAGCACAGGCAGCAAGCACAGGCAGCACAGCAAACACAGGCAGCACAGCAAGCACAGGCAGCAAGCACAGGCAACACAGCAAGCACAGGCAGCAAGCACAGGCAGCAAGCACAGGCATGTTAGAAACACGCAAAATAGCTCGACGAGATGTGTTCGTTTTAGTGATTCTGGGGGAAGTGCAGAGGGGTCAAGCTCCGTCCTCTTTCCAACAGGCAAAGCCTGCTCCGATCTTCGGCGAGATTCACTCTCGCATTTGTTTACAATGCTTACTCTTACTGAGACGCAGGTCAATGCACCGGCCGCCGAGGTAAACATACGATCCGCGACTCTCGGCGCCTCCAAAAACTGGTGACACAGCAACGCACTGTCGTGTGCCACTGTCGAATTACCGCGTGTTATGGGCGAAATCAAATGCATCGCTAACAGGCAGCACAGCATGCACAGGCAGCACAGCAAGCACAGGCAGCAAACACAGGCAGCACAGCAAGCACAGGCAGCACAGCAAGCACAGGCAGCAAGCACAGGCAGCACAGCAAGCTCAGGCAGCAAGCACAGGCAGCACAGCAAGCACAGGCAGCACAGCAAGCACAGGCAGCAAGCACAGGCAGCACAGCAAGCACAGGCAGCACAGCAAGCACAGGCAGCACAGCAAACACAGGCAGCACAGCAAGCACAGGCAGCAAGCACAGGCAGCACAGCAAACACAGGCAGCACAGCAAGCACAGGCAGCAAGCACAGGCAACACAGCAAGCACAGGCAGCAAGCACAGGCAGCAAGCACAGGCATGTTAGAAACCCGCAAAATAGCTCGACGAGATGTGTTCGTTTTAGTGATTCTGGGGGAAGTGCAGAGGGGTCAAGCTCCGTCCTCTTTCCAACAGGCAAAGCCTGCTCCGATCTTCGGCGAGATTCACTCTCGCATTTGTTTACAATGCTTACTCTTACTGAGACGCAGGTCAATGCACCGGCCGCCGAGGTAAACATACGATCCGCGACTCTCGGCGCCTCCAAAAACTGGTGACACAGCAACGCAATGTCGTGTGCCACTGTCGAATTACCGCGTGTTATGGGCGAAATCAAATGCATCGCTAACAGGCAGCACAGCATGCACAGGCAGCACAGCAAGCACAGGCAGCAAACACAGGCAGCACAGCAAGCACAGGCAGCACAGCAAGCACTGGCAGCAAGCACGGGCAGCATAGCAAGCTCAGGCAGCAAGCACAGGCAGCACAGCAAGCACAGGCAGCAAGCACAGGCAGCACAGCAAGCACAGGCAGCAAGCACAGGCAGCACAGCAAGCACAGGCAGCACAGCAAACACAGGCAGCAAGCACAGGCAGCAAGCCCAGGCATGTTAGAAACCCGCAAAATAGCTCGACGAGTCCATTTTAGCGATTCTGGGGGAAGTGCAGAGGGGTCAAGCTCCGTCCTCTTTCCAACAGGCAAAGCCTGCTCCGATCTTCTGCGAGATTCACTCTCGCATTTGTTTACAATGCTTACTCTTACTGAGACGCAGGTCAATGCACCTGCCGCCGAGGTAAACATATGATCCGCGACTCTCGGCGCCTCCAAAAACAGGTGACACAGCAACGCACTGTCGTGTGCCACTGTCGAATTACCGCGTGTTATGGGCGAAATCAAATGCATCGCTAACAGGCAGCACAGGCAGCAAACACAGGCAGCACAGCAAGCACAGGCAGCAAACACAGGCAGCACAGCAAGCACAGGCAGCAAGCACAGGCAGCACAGCAAGCACAGGCAGCACAGCAAACACAGGCAGCAAGCACAGGCAGCTCAGCAAGCACAGGCAGCACAGGCAGCAAACACAGGCAGCACAGCAAGCACAGGTAGCAAGCACAGGCAGCACAGCAAGCGCAGGCAGCACAGCAAGCACAGCAAGCACAGGCAGCAAGCACTGGCAGCACAGCAAGCACAGGCAGCAAGCACAGGCAGCACAGCAAACACAGGCAGCAAACACAGGCAGCACAGCAAGCACAGGCAGCACAGCAAACACAGGCAGCACAGCAAGCACAGGCAGCCAGCACAGGCAGCACAGCAAGCACACGCAGCACAGCAAGCACAGGCAGCAAGCACAGGCAGCACAGCAAGCACAGGCAGCACAGAAAGCACAGGCAGCAAGCACAGGCAGCACAGCAAGCACAGGCAGCAAGCACAGGCAGCAAGCACAGGCAGCACAGCAAGCACAGGCAGCAAACACAGGCAGCACAGCATGCACAGGCAGCAAGCACAGGCAGCAAGCACAGGCAGCAAACACAGGCAGCACAGCAAGCACAGGCAGCAAGCACAGGCAGCAAAGCAAGCACAGGCAGCACAGCAAGCACAGGCAGCACATCACAGGCAGCACAGCAAGCCCAGGCAGCACAGCAAGCACAGGCAGCAAGCACAGGCAGCACAGGCAGCACAGCAAGCACAGGCAGCACAGGCAGCACAGGCAGCAAGCACAGGCAGCACAGCAAGCACAGGCAGCAAGTACAGGCAGCACAGCAAGCACAGGCATGTTAGAAACCCGCAAAATAGCTCGACAAGTTCGTTTTAGCGATTCTGGGGGAAGTGCAGAGGGGTCAAGCTTCGTCCTCTTTCCAACAGGCAAAGCCTGCTCCGATCTTCTGCGAGATTCACTCTCGCATTTGTTTACAATGCTTACTCTTACTGAGACGCAGGTCAATGCACCTGCCGCCGAGGTAAACATATGATCCGCGACTCTCGGCGCCTCCAAAAACAGGTGACACAGCAACGCACTGTCGTGTGCCACTGTCGAATTACCGCGTGTTATGGGCGAAATCAAATGCATCGCTAACAGGCAGCACAGGCAGCAAACACAGGCAGCACAGCAAGCACAGGCAGCAAACACAGGCAGCACAGCAAGCACAGGCAGCAAGCACAGGCAGCACAGCAAGCACAGGCAGCACAGCAAACACAGGCAGCAAGCACAGGCAGCACAGCAAGCACAGGCAGCACAGGCAGCAAACACAGGCAGCACAGCAAGCACAGGCAGCAAGCACAGGCAGCACAGCAAGCGCAGGCAGCACAGCAAGCACAGCAAGCACAGGCAGCAAGCACTGGCAGCACAGCAAGCACAGGCAGCAAGCACAGGCAGCACAGCAAACACAGGCAGCAAACACAGGCAGCACAGCAAGCACAGGCAGCACAGCAAACACAGGCAGCACAGCAAGCACAGGCAGCCAGCACAGGCAGCACAGCAAGCACACGCAGCACAGCAAGCACAGGCAGCAAGCACAGGCAGCACAGCAAGCACAGGCAGCACAGAAAGCACAGGCAGCAAGCACAGGCAGCACAGCAAGCACAGGCAGCAAGCACAGGCAGCAAGCACAGGCAGCACAGCAAGCACAGGCAGCAAACACAGGCAGCACAGCATGCACAGGCAGCAAGCACAGGCAGCAAGCACAGGCAGCAAACACAGGCAGCACAGCAAGCACAGGCAGCAAGCACAGGCAGCAAAGCAAGCACAGGCAGCACAGCAAGCACAGGCAGCACATCACAGGCAGCACAGCAAGCCCAGGCAGCACAGCAAGCACAGGCAGCAAGCACAGGCAGCACAGGCAGCACAGCAAGCACAGGCAGCACAGGCAGCACAGGCAGCAAGCACAGGCAGCACAGCAAGCACAGGCAGCAAGTACAGGCAGCACAGCAAGCACAGGCATGTTAGAAACCCGCAAAATAGCTCGACAAGTTCGTTTTAGCGATTCTGGGGGAAGTGCAGAGGGGTCAAGCTCCGTCCTCTTTCCAACAGGCAAAGCCTGCTCCGATCTTCTGCGAGATTCACTCTCGCATTTGTTTACAATGCTTACTCTTACTGAGACGCAGGTCAATGCACCTGCCGCCGAGGTAAACATATGATCCGCGACTCTCGGCGCCTCCAAAAACAGGTGACACAGCAACGCACTGTCGTGTGCCACTGTCGAATTACCGCGTGTTATGGGCGAAATCAAATGCATCGCTAAAAGGCAGCACAGCAAGCACAGGCAGCAAGCACAGGCAGCACAGCAAGCACAGGCAGCAAGCACAGGCAGCACAGCAAGCACAGGCAGCACAGGCAGCAAACACAGGCAGCACAGCAAGCACAGGCAGCAAGCACAGGCAGCACAGCAAGCGCAGGCAGCACAGCAAGCATAGGCAGCAAGCACAGGCAGCAAGCACAGGCAGCACAGAAAGCACAGGCAGCACAGCAAACACACGCAGCACAGCAAGCACAGGCAGCAAACACAGGCAGCACAGCAAGCACAGGCAGCAAGCACAGGCAGCACAGCAAGCACAGGCAGCACAGCAAACACAGGCAGCAAGCACAGGCAACACAGCAAGCACAGGCAGCACAGGCAGCAAACACAGGCAGCACAGCAAGCACAGGCAGCAAGCACAGGCAGCACAGCAAGCGCAGGCAGCACAGCAAGCACAGGCAGCAAGCACTGGCAGCACAGCAAGCACAGGCAGCAAGCACAGGCAGCACAGCAAAAACAGGCAGCAAGCACAGGCAGCACAGCAAGCACAGGCAGCACAGCAAACACAGGCAGCACAGCAAGCACAGGCAGCACAGCAAGCACAGGCAGCAAACACAGGCAGCACAGCAAGCACAGGCAGCCAAACACAGGCAGCACAGCAAGCACAGGCAGCCAGCACAGGCAGCACAGCAAGCACACGCAGCACAGCAAGCACAGGCAGCAAGCACAGGCAGCACAGCAAGCACAGGCAGCACAGAAAGCACAGGCAGCAAGCACAGGCAGCACAGCAAGCACAGGCAGCAAGCACAGGCAGCAAGCACAGGCAGCACACCAAGCACAGGCAGCAAACACAGGCAGCACAGCAAGCACAGGCAGCAAGCACAGGCAGCAAGCACAGGCAGCAAACACAGGCAGCACAGCAAGCACAGGCAGCAAGCACAGGCAGCAAAGCAAGCACAGGCAGCACAGCAAGCACAGGCAGCACATCACAGGCAGCACAGCAAGCACAGGCAGCACAGCAAGCACAGGCAGCACAGCAAGCACAGGCAGCAAGCACAGGCAGCACAGCAAGCACAGGCAGCAAGCACAGGCAGCACAGCAAGCAAGCACAGGCAGCACAGCAAGCACAGGCAGCAAGCACAGGCAGCACAGCAAGCACAGGCAGCAAGCACAGGCAGCACAGTAAGCACAGGCAGCACAGCAAGCACAGGCAGCTCAGCACAGGCAGCACAGCAAGCACAGGCAGCAAGCACAGGCAGCACAGCAAACACAGGCAGCACAGCACAGGCAGCACAGCAAGCACAGGCAGCACAGCAAGCACAGGCAGCAAGCACAGGCAGCACAGCAAGCACAGGCAGCAAGCACAGGCAGCACTGCAAGCACAGGCAGCAAGCAGAGGCAGCACAGCAAGCACAGGCAGCAAGCACAGGGAGCAAGCACAGGCAGCACAGCAAGCACAGGCAGCAAGCACAGGCAGCACAGCAAGCACAGGCATGTTAGAAACCCGCAAAATAGCTCGACGAGTTCGTTTTAGCGATTCTGGGGGAAGTGCAGATGGGTCAAGCTCCGTCCTCTTTCCAACAGGCAAAGCCTGCTCCGATCTTCTGCGAGATTCACTCTCGCATTTGTTTACAATGCTTACTGTTACTGAGACGCAGGTCAATGCACCGGCCGCCGAGGTAAACATATGATCCGCGACTCTCGGCGCCTCCAAAAACAGGTGACACAGCAACGCACTGTCGTGTGCCACTGTCGAATTACCGCGTGTTATGGGCGAAATCAAATGCATCGCTAACAGGCAGCACAGCAAGCACAGCAAGCATAGGCAGCACAGCACAGGAAGCACAGCAAGCACAGGCAGCAAGCACAGGCAGCAAGCACAGGCAGCACAGCAAGCACAGGCAGTATAGCAAGTACAGCAAGCACAGGCAGCAAGCACAGGCAGCACAGCAAGCACAGGCAGCACAGCAAGCACAGGCAGCACAGCAAACACAGGCAGCACAGCAAGCACAGGCAGCAAGCACAGGCAGCACAGCAAACACAGGCAGCACAGCAAGCACAGGCAGCAAGCACAGGCAACACAGCAAGCACAGGCAGCAAGCACAGGCAGCAAGCACAGGCATGTTAGAAACCCGCAAAATAGCTCGACGAGATGTGTTCGTTTTAGTGATTCTGGGGGAAGTGCAGAGGGGTCAAGCTCCGTCCTCTTTCCAACAGGCAAAGCCTGCTCCGATCTTCGGCGAGATTCACTCTCGCATTTGTTTACAATGCTTACTCTTACTGAGACGCAGGTCAATGCACCGGCCGCCGAGGTAAACATACGATCCGCGACTCTCGGCGCCTCCAAAAACTGGTGACACAGCAACGCACTGTCGTGTGCCACTGTCGAATTACCGCGTGTTATGGGCGAAATCAAATGCATCGCTAACAGGCAGCACAGCATGCACAGGCAGCACAGCAAGCACAGGCAGCAAACACAGGCAGCACAGCAAGCACAGGCAGCACAGCAAGCACAGGCAGCAAGCACAGGCAGCACAGCAAGCTCAGGCAGCAAGCACAGGCAGCACAGCAAGCACAGGCAGCAAGCACAGGCAGCACAGCAAGCACAGGCAGCACAGCAAACACAGGCAGCACAGCAAGCACAGGCAGCAAGCACAGGCAGCACAGCAAACACAGGCAGCACAGCAAGCACAGGCAGCAAGCACAGGCAACACAGCAAGCACAGGCAGCAAGCACAGGCAGCAAGCACAGGCATGTTAGAAACCCGCAAAATAGCTCGACGAGATGTGTTCGTTTTAGTGATTCTGGGGGAAGTGCAGAGGGGTCAAGCTCCGTCCTCTTTCCAACAGGCAAAGCCTGCTCCGATCTTCGGCGAGATTCACTCTCGCATTTGTTTACAATGCTTACTCTTACTGAGACGCAGGTCAATGCAGCGGCCGCCGAGGTAAACATACGATCCGCGACTCTCGGCGCCTCCAAAAACTGGTGACACAGCAACGCAATGTCGTGTGCCACTGTCGAATTACCGCGTGTTATGGGCGAAATCAAATGCATCGCTAACAGGCAGCACAGCATGCACAGGCAGCACAGCACAGGCAGCACAGCAAGCACACGCAGCACAGCAAGCACAGGCAGCAAGCACAGGCAGCACAGCAAGCACAGGCAGCACAGAAAGCACAGGCAGCAAGCACAGGCAGCACAGCAAGCACAGGCAGCAAGCACAGGCAGCAAGCCCAGGCATGTTAGAAACCCGCAAAATAGCTCGACGAGTCCATTTTAGCGATTCTGGGGGAAGTGCAGAGGGGTCAAGCTCCGTCCTCTTTCCAACAGGCAAAGCCTGCTCCGATCTTCTGCGAGATTCTCTCTCGCATTTGTTTACAATGCTTACTCTTACTGAGACGCAGGTCAATGCACCTGCCGCCGAGGTAAACATATGATCCGCGACTCTCGGCGCCTCCAAAAACAGGTGACACAGCAACGCACTGTCGTGTGCCACTGTCGAATTACCGCGTGTTATGGGCGAAATCAAATGCATCGCTAACAGGCAGCACAGAAAGCAGAGGCAGCAAGCACAGGCAGCACAGCAAGCACAGGCAGCAAGCACAGGCAGCACAGCAAGCACAGGCAGCACACACAGGCAGCACAGAAAGCATAGGCAGCACAGCAAGCACAGGCAGCAAGCACAGGCAGCAAGCAAGCACAGGCAGCAAGCACAGGCAGCACAGGCAGCACAGCAAGCACAGGCAGCAAGCACAGGCAGCACAGCAAGCACAGGCAGCAAGCACAGGCAGCACAGCAAGCACAGGCACCACAGCAAACACAGGCAGCAAGCACAGGCAGCAAGCCCAGGCATGTTAGAAACCCGCAAAATAGCTCGACGAGTCCATTTTAGCGATTCTGGGGGAAGTGCAGAGGGGTCAAGCTCCGTCCTCTTTCCAACAGGCAAAGCCTGCTCCGATCTTCTGCGAGATTCACTCTCGCATTTGTTTACAATGCTTACTCTTACTGAGACGCAGGTCAATGCACCTGCCGCCGAGGTAAACATATGATCCGCGACTCTCGGCGCCTCCAAAAACAGGTGACACAGCAACGCACTGTCGTGTGCCACTGTCGAATTACCGCGTGTTATGGGCGAAATCAAATGCATCGCTAACAGGCAGCACAGGCAGCAAACACAGGCAGCACAGCAAGCACAGGCAGCAAACACAGGCAGCACAGCAAGCACAGGCAGCAAGCACAGGCAGCACAGCAAGCACAGGCAGCACAGCAAACACAGGCAGCAAGCACAGGCAGCACAGCAAGCACAGGCAGCACAGGCAGCAAACACAGGCAGCACAGCAAGCACAGGCAGCGAGCACAGGCAGCACAGCAAGCGCAGGCAGCACAGCAAGCACAGCAAGCACAGGCAGCAAGCACTGGCAGCACTGCAAGCACAGGCAGCAAGCACAGGCAGCACAGCAAACACAGGCAGCAAACACAGGCAGCACAGCAAGCACAGGCAGCACAGCAAACACAGGCAGCACAGCAAGCACAGGCAGCCAGCACAGGCAGCACAGCAAGCACACGCAGCACAGCAAGCACAGGCAGCAAGCACAGGCAGCACAGCAAGCACAGGCAGCACAGAAAGCACAGGCAGCAAGCACAGGCAGCACAGCAAGCACAGGCAGCAAGCACAGGCAGCAAGCACAGGCAGCACAGCAAGCACAGGCAGCAAACACAGGCAGCACAGCATGCACAGGCAGCAAGCACAGGCAGCAAGCACAGGCAGCAAACACAGGCAGCACAGCAAGCACAGGCAGCAAGCACAGGCAGCAAAGCAAGCACAGGCAGCACAGCAAGCACAGGCAGCACATCACAGGCAGCACAGCAAGCCCAGGCAGCACAGCAAGCACAGGCAGCAAGCACAGGCAGCACAGGCAGCACAGCAAGCACAGGCAGCACAGGCAGCACAGGCAGCAAGCACAGGCAGCACAGCAAGCACAGGCAGCAAGTACAGGCAGCACAGCAAGCACAGGCATGTTAGAAACCCGCAAAATAGCTCGACAAGTTCGTTTTAGCGATTCTGGGGGAAGTGCAGAGGGGTCAAGCTCCGTCCTCTTTCCAACAGGCAAAGCCTGCTCCGATCTTCTGCGAGATTCACTCTCGCATTTGTTTACAATGCTTACTCTTACTGAGACGCAGGTCAATGCACCTGCCGCCGAGGTAAACATATGATCCGCGACTCTCGGCGCCTCCAAAAACAGGTGACACAGCAACGCACTGTCGTGTGCCACTGTCGAATTACCGCGTGTTATGGGCGAAATCAAATGCATCGCTAAAAGGCAGCACAGCAAGCACAGGCAGCAAGCACAGGCAGCACAGCAAGCACAGGCAGCAAGCACAGGCAGCACAGCAAGCACAGGCAGCACAGGCAGCAAACACAGGCAGCACAGCAAGCACAGGCAGCAAGCACAGGCAGCACAGCAAGCGCAGGCAGCACAGCAAGCATAGGCAGCAAGCACAGGCAGCAAGCACAGGCAGCACAGAAAGCACAGGCAGCACAGCAAACACACGCAGCACAGCAAGCACAGGCAGCAAACACAGGCAGCACAGCAAGCACAGGCAGCAAGCACAGGCAGCACAGCAAGCACAGGCAGCACAGCAAGCACAGGCAGCAAGCACAGGGAGCAAGCACAGGCAGCACAGCAAGCACAGGCAGCAAGCACAGGCAGCACAGCAAGCACAGGCATGTTAGAAACCCGCAAAATAGCTCGACGAGTTCGTTTTAGCGATTCTGGGGGAAGTGCAGAGGGGTCAAGCTCCGTCCTCTTTCCAACAGGCAAAGCCTGCTCCGATCTTCTGCGAGATTCACTCTCGCATTTGTTTACAATGCTTACTGTTACTGAGACGCAGGTCAATGCACAGGCCGCCGAGGTAAACATATGATCCGCGACTCTCGGCGCCTCCAAAAACAGGTGACACAGCAACGCACTGTCGTGTGCCACTGTCGAATTACCGCGTGTTATGGGCGAAATCAAATGCATCGCTAACAGGCAGCACAGCAAGCACAGCAAGCATAGGCAGCACAGCACAGGAAGCACAGCAAGCACAGGCAGCAAGCACAGGCAGCAAGCACAGGCAGCACAGCAAGCACAGGCAGTATAGCAAGTACAGCAAGCACAGGCAGCAAGCACAGGCAGCACAGCAAGCACAGGCAGCACAGCAAGCACAGGCAGCACAGCAAGCACAGGCAGCACAGCAAACACAGGCAGCACAGCAAGCACAGGCAGCAAGCACAGGCAGCACAGCAAACACAGGCAGCACAGCAAGCACAGGCAGCAAGCACAGGCAACACAGCAAGCACAGGCAGCAAGCACAGGCAGCAAGCACAGGCATGTTAGAAACCCGCAAAATAGCTCGACGAGATGTGTTCGTTTTAGTGATTCTGGGGGAAGTGCAGAGGGGTCAAGCTCCGTCCTCTTTCCAACAGGCAAAGCCTGCTCCGATCTTCGGCGAGATTCACTCTCGCATTTGTTTACAATGCTTACTCTTACTGAGACGCAGGTCAATGCAGCGGCCGCCGAGGTAAACATACGATCCGCGACTCTCGGCGCCTCCAAAAACTGGTGACACAGCAACGCAATGTCGTGTGCCACTGTCGAATTACCGCGTGTTATGGGCGAAATCAAATGCATCGCTAACAGGCAGCACAGCATGCACAGGCAGCACAGCACAGGCAGCACAGCAAGCACACGCAGCACAGCAAGCACAGGCAGCAAGCACAGGCAGCACAGCAAGCACAGGCAGCACAGAAAGCACAGGCAGCAAGCACAGGCAGCACAGCAAGCACAGGCAGCAAGCACAGGCAGCAAGCCCAGGCATGTTAGAAACCCGCAAAATAGCTCGACGAGTCCATTTTAGCGATTCTGGGGGAAGTGCAGAGGGGTCAAGCTCCGTCCTCTTTCCAACAGGCAAAGCCTGCTCCGATCTTCTGCGAGATTCACTCTCGCATTTGTTTACAATGCTTACTCTTACTGAGACGCAGGTCAATGCACCTGCCGCCGAGGTAAACATATGATCCGCGACTCTCGGCGCCTCCAAAAACAGGTGACACAGCAACGCACTGTCGTGTGCCACTGTCGAATTACCGCGTGTTATGGGCGAAATCAAATGCATCGCTAACAGGCAGCACAGAATGCAGAGGCAGCAAGCACAGGCAGCACAGCAAGCACAGGCAGCAAGCACAGGCAGCACAGCAAGCACAGGCAGCAAACACAGGCAGCACAGCAAGCACAGACAGCAAGCACAGGCAGCACAGCAAACACAGGCAGCACAGCAAGCACAGGCAGCAAGCACAGGCAGCACAGCAAGCACAGGCACCACAGCAAGCAGAGGCAGCACAGGCAGCACCGCAAGCACATGCAGCAAGCACAGGCAGCACAGCAAGCACAGGCAGCATAGCAAGTACAGCAAGCACAGGCAGCAAGCACAGGCAGCAAGCACAGGCAGCACAGCAAGCACAGGCAGCAAGCACAGGCAGCACAGCAAGCACAGGCAGCACAGCAAACACAGGCAGCAAGCACAGGCAGCAAGCCCAGGCATGTTAGAAACCCGCAAAATAGCTCGACGAGTCCATTTTAGCGATTCTGGGGGAAGTGCAGAGGGGTCAAGCTCCGTCCTCTTTCCAACAGGCAAAGCCTGCTCCGATCTTCTGCGAGATTCACTCTCGCATTTGTTTACAATGCTTACTCTTACTGAGACGCAGGTCAATGCACCTGCCGCCGAGGTAAACATATGATCCGCGACTCTCGGCGCCTCCAAAAACAGGTGACACAGCAACGCACTGTCGTGTGCCACTGTCGAATTACCGCGTGTTATGGGCGAAATCAAATGCATCGCTAACAGGCAGCACAGGCAGCAAACACAGGCAGCACAGCAAGCACAGGCAGCAAACACAGGCAGCACAGCAAGCACAGGCAGCAAGCACAGGCAGCACAGCAAGCACAGGCATGTTAGAAACCCGCAAAATAGCTCGACAAGTTCGTTTTAGCGATTCTGGGAGAAGTGCAGAGGGGTCAAGCTCCGTCCTCTTTCCAACAGGCAAAGCCTGCTCCGATCTTCTGCGATATTCACTCTCGCATTTGTTTACAATGCTTACTCTTACTGAGACGCAGGTCAATGCACCTGCCGCCGAGGTAAACATATGATCCGCGACTCTCGGCGCCTCCAAAAACAGGTGACACAGCAACGCACTGTCGTGTGCCACTGTCGAATTACCGCGTGTTATGGGCGAAATCAAATGCATCGCTAAAAGGCAGCACAGCAAGCACAGGCAGCAAGCACAGGCAGCACAGCAAGCACAGGCAGCAAGCACAGGCAGCACAGCAAGCACAGGCAGCACAGGCAGCAAACACAGGCAGCACAGCAAGCACAGGCAGCAAGCACAGGCAGCACAGCAAGCGCAGGCAGCACAGCAAGCATAGGCAGCAAGCACAGGCAGCAAGCACAGGCAGCACAGAAAGCACAGGCAGCACAGCAAACGCAGGCAGCACAGCAAGCACAGGCAGCAAACACAGGCAGCACAGCAAGCACAGGCAGCAAGCACAGGCAGCACAGCAAGCACAGGCAGCACAGCAAACACAGGCAGCAAGCACAGGCAACACAGCAAGCACAGGCAGCACAGGCAGCAAACACAGGCAGCACAGCAAGCACAGGCAGCAAGCACAGGCAGCACAGCAAGCGCAGGCAGCACAGCAAGCACAGGCAGCAAGCACTGGCAGCACAGCAAGCACAGGCAGCAAGCACAGGCAGCACAGCAAAAACAGGCAGCAAGCACAGGCAGCACAGCAAGCACAGGCAGCACAGCAAACACAGGCAGCACAGCAAGCACAGGCAGCACAGCAAGCACAGGCAGCAAACACAGGCAGCACAGCAAGCACAGGCAGCCAGCACAGGCAGCACAGCAAGCACACGCAGCACAGCAAGCACAGGCAGCAAGCACAGGCAGCACAGCAAGCACAGGCAGCACAGAAAGCACAGGCAGCAAGCACAGGCAGCACAGCAAGCACAGGCAGCAAGCACAGGCAGCAAGCACAGGCAGCACAGCAAGCACAGGCAGCAAACACAGGCAGCACAGCAAGCACAGGCAGCAAGCACAGGCAGCAAGCACAGGCAGCAAACACAGGCAGCACAGCAAGCACAGGCAGCAAGCACAGGCAGCACAGGCAGCACAGCAAGCACAGGCAGCACATCACAGGCAGCACAGCAAGCACAGAAAGCACAGGCAGCACAGCAAGCACAGGCAGCACAGCAAGCACAGGCAGCAAGCACAGGCAGCACAGCAAACACAGGCAGCACAGCAAGCACAGGCAGCAAGCACAGGCAGCACAGCAAGCAAGCACAGGCAACACAGCAAGCACAGGCAGCAAGCACAGGCAGCACAGCAAGCACAGGCAGCAAGCACAGGCAGCACAGCAAGCACAGGCAGCAAGCACAGGCAGCACAGCAAGCACAGGCAGCACAGCAAACACAGGCAGCACAGCAAGCACAGGCAGCTCAGCACAGGCAGCACAGCAAGCACAGGCAGCAAGCACAGGCAGCACAGCAAACACAGGCAGCACAGCACAGGCAGCACAGCAAGCACAGGCAGCAAGCACAGGCAGCACAGCAAGCACAGGCAGCAAGCACAGGCAGCACAGCAAGCACAGGCAGCAAGCACAGGGAGCAAGCACAGGCAGCACAGCAAGCACAGGCAGCAAGCACAGGCAGCACAGCAAGCACAGGCATGTTAGAAACCCGCAAAATAGCTCGACGAGTTCGTTTTAGCGATTCTGGGGGAAGTGCAGAGGGGTCAAGCTCCGTCCTCTTTCCAACAGGCAAAGCCTGGTCCGATCTTCTGCGAGATTCACTCTCGCATTTGTTTACAATGCTTACTCTTACTGAGACGCAGGTCAATGCACCGGCCGCCGAGGTAAACATATGATCCGCGACTCTCGGCGCCTCCAAAAACAGGTGACACAGCAACGCACTGTCGTGTGCCACTGTCGAATTACCGCGTGTTATGAGCGAAATCAAATGCATCGCTAACAGGCAGCACAGCAAGCACAGCAAGCATAGGCAGCACAGCACAGGAAGCACAGCAAGCACAGGCATCAAGCACAGGCAGCAAGCACAGGCAGCACAGCAAGCACAGGCAGTATAGCAAGTACAGCAAGCACAGGCATCAAGCACAGGCAGCACAGCAAGCACAGGCAGCACAGCAAGCACAGGCAGCAAACACAGGCAGCACAGCAAGCACAGGCAGCAAGCACAGGCAACACAGCAAGCACAGGCAGCAAGCACAGGCAGCAAGCACAGGCATGTTAGAAACCCGCAAAATAGCTCGACGAGATGTGTTCGTTTTAATGATTCTGGGGGAAGTGCAGAGGGGTCAAGCTCCGTCCTCTTTCCAACAGGCAAAGCCTGCTCCGATCTTCGGCGAGATTCACTCTCGCATTTGTTTACAATGCTTACTCTTACTGAGACGCAGGTCAATGCACCGGCAGCCGAGGTAAACATACGATCCGCGACTCTCGGCGCCTCCAAAAACTGGTGACACAGCAACGCACTGTCGTGTGCCACTGTCGAATTACCGCGTGTTATGGGCGAAATCAAATGCATCGCTAACAGGCAGCACAGCATGCACAGGCAGCACAGCAAGCACAGGCAGCAAACACAGGCAGCACAGCAAGCACAGGCAGCACAGCAAGCACAGGCAGCAAGCACAGGCAGCACAGCAAGCTCAGGCAGCAAGCACAGGCAGCACAGCAAGCACAGGCAGCAAGCACAGGCAGCACAGGCAGCACAGCAAGCACAGGCAGCAAGCACAGGCAGCACAGCAAGCACAGGCAGCAAGCACAGGCAGCAAGCAAGCACAGGCAGCAAGCACAGGCAGCAAGCACAGGCAGCACAGGCAGCACAGCAAGCACAGGCAGCAAGCACAGGCAGCACAGCAAGCACAGGCAGCAAGCACAGGCAGCACAGCAAGCACAGGCAGCACAGCAAACACAGGCAGCAAGCACAGGCAGCAAGCCCAGGCATGTTAGAAACCCGCAAAATAGCTCGACGAGTCCATTTTAGCGATTCTGGGGGAAGTGCAGAGGGGTCAAGCTCCGTCCTCTTTCCAACAGGCAAAGCCTGCTCCGATCTTCTGCGAGATTCACTCTCGCATTTGTTTACAATGCTTACTCTTACTGAGACGCAGGTCAATGCACCTGCCGCCGAGGTAAACATATGATCCGCGACTCTCGGCGCCTCCAAAAACAGGTGACACAGCAACGCACTGTCGTGTGCCACTGTCGAATTACCGCGTGTTATGGGCGAAATCAAATGCATCGCTAACAGGCAGCACAGAAAGCAGAGGCAGCAAGCACAGGCAGCACAGCAAGCACAGGCAGCAAGCACAGGCAGCACAGCAAGCACAGGCAGCAAACACAGGCAGCACAGCAAGCACAGACAGCAAGCACAGGCAGCACAGCAAACACAGGCAGCACAGCAAGCACAGGCAGCAAGCACAGGCAGCACAGCAAGCACAGGCAGCACAGCAAGCAGAGGCAGCACAGGCAACACCGCAAGCACATGCAGCAAGCACAGGCAGCACAGCAAGCACAGGCAGCAAGCACAGGCAGCAAGCACAGGCAGCAAGCACAGGCAGCACAGCAAGCACAGGCACCAAGCACAGGCAGCACAGCAAGCACATGCAGCAAGCACAGGCAGCACAGCAAGCACAGGCAGCAAGCACAGGCAGCAAGCACAGGCATGTTAGAAACCCGCAAAATAGCTCGACGAGTTCGTTTTAGCGATTCTTGGGGAAGTGCAGAGGGGTCAAGCTCCGTCCTCTTTCCAACAGGCAAAGCCTGCTCTGATCTTCTGCGAGATTCACTCTCGCATTTGTTTACAATGCTTACTCTTACTGAGACGCAGGTCAATGCACCTGCCGCCGAGGTAAACATATGATCCGCGACTCTCGGCGCCTCCAAAAACAGGTGACACAGCAACGCACTGTCGTGTGCCACTGTCGAATTACCGCGTGTTATGGGCGAAATCAAATGCATCGCTAACAGGCAGCACAGGCAGCAAACACAGGCAGCACAGCAAGCACAGGCAGCAAACACAGGCAGCACAGCAAGCACAGGCAGCAAGCACAGGCAGCACAGCAAGCACAGGCAGCACAGCAAACACAGGCAGCAAGCACAGGCAGCACAGCAAGCACAGGCAGCACAGGCAGCAAACACAGGCAGCACAGGCAGCAAACACAGGCAGCACAGCAAGCACAGGCAGCAAGCACAGGCAGCACAGCAAGCGCAGGCAGCACAGCAAGCACAGGCAGCAAGCACTGGCAGCACAGCAAGCACAGGCAGAACAGCAAGCACAGGCAGCAAGCACAGGCAGCACAGCAAACACAGGCAGCAAACACAGGCAGCACAGCAAGCACAGGCAGCACAGCAAGCACAGGCAGCCAGCACAGGCAGCACAGCAAGCACATGCAGCACAGCAAGCAGAGGCAGCAAGCACAGGCAGCACAGCAAGCACAGGCAGCACAGAAAGCACAGGCAGCAAGCACAGGCAGCACAGCAAGCACAGGCAGCAAGCACAGGCAGCAAGCACAGGCAGCACAGCAAGCACAGGCAGCAAACACAGGCAGCACAGCAAGCACAGGCAGCAAGCACAGGCAGCAAGCACAGGCAGCAAACACAGGCAGCACAGCAAGCACAGGCAGCAAGCACAGGCAGCAAAGCAAGCACAAGCAGCACAGCAAGCACAGGCAGCACATCACAGGCAGCACAGCAAGCACAGGCAGCACAGCAAGCACAGGCAGCAAGCACAGGCGGCACAGGCAGCACAGCAAGCACAGGCAGCACAGGCAGCACAGGCAGCAAGCACAGGCAGCACAGCAAGCACAGGCAGCAAGTACAGGCAGCACAGCAAGCACAGGCATGTTAGAAACCCGCAAAATAGCTCGACAAGTTCGTTTTAGCGATTCTGGGGGAAGTGCAGAGGGGTCAAGCTCCGTCCTCTTTCCTACAGGGTAAGCCTGCTCCGATCTTCTGCGAGATTCACTCTCGCATTTGTTTACAATGCTTACTCTTACTGAGACGCAGGTCAATGCACCTGCCGCCGAGGTAAACATATGATCCGCGACTCTCGGCGCCTCCAAAAACAGGTGACACAGCAACGCACTGTCGTGTGCCACTGTCGAATTACCGCGTGTTATGGGCGAAATCAAATGCATCGCTAAAAGGCAGCACAGCAAGCACAGGCAGCAAGCACAGGCAGCACAGCAAGCACAGGCAGCAAGCACAGGCAGCACAGCAAGCACAGGCAGCACAGGCAGCAAACACAGGCAGCACAGCAAGCACAGGCAGCAAGCACAGGCAGCACAGCAAGCGCAGGCAGCACAGCAAGCATAGGCAGCAAGCACAGGCAGCAAGCACAGGCAGCACAGAAAGCACAGGCAGCACAGCAAACACAGGCAGCACAGCAAGCACAGGCAGCAAGCACAGGCAGCACAGCAAGCACAGGCAGCAAGCACAGGCAGCAAGCACAGGCAGCACAGCAAGCACAGGCAGCAAGCACAGGCAGCACAGCAAACACAGGCAGCACAGCAAGCACAGGCAGCACAGCAAGCACAGGCAGCACAGCAAGCACAGGCAGCCAGCACAGGCAGCACAGCAAGCACACGCAGCACAGCAAGCAGAGGCAGCAAGCACAGGCAGCACAGCAAGCACAGGCAGCAAGCACAGGCAGCACAGCATGCACAGGCATGTTAGAAACCCGCAAAATAGCTCGACGAGTTCGTTTTAGCGATTCTGGGGGAAGTGCAGAGGGGTCAAGCTCCGTCCTCTTTCCAACAGGCAAAGCCTGCTCCGCTCATCTGCGAGATTCACTCTCGCATTTGTTTACAATGCTTACTCTTACTGAGACGCAGGTCAATGCACCTGCCGCCGAGGTTAACATATGATCCGCGACTCTCGGCGCCTCCAAAAACAGGTGACACAGCAACGCACTGTCGTGTGCCACTGTCGAATTACCGCGTGTTATGGACGAAATCAAATGCATCGCTAACAGGCAGCACAGCAAGCACAGGCAGCAAGCACAGGCAGCACAGCAAGCACAGGCAGCATGCACAGGCAGCACAGCAAGCACAGGCAGCAAACACAGGCAGCACAGCAAGCACAGACAGCAAGCACAGGCAGCACAGCAAACACAGGCAGCACAGCAAGCACAGGCAGCAAGCACAGGCAGCAAGCACAGGCAGCAAGCACAGGCAGCAAGCACAGGCTGCACAGCAAGCACAGGCAGCACAGCAAACACAGGCAGCACAGCAAGCACAGGCAGCAAGCACAGGCAGCACAGCAAGCACAGGCATGTTAGAAACCCGCAAAATAGCTCGACGAGTTCGTTTTAGCGATTCTGGGGGAAGTGCAGAGGGGTCAAGCTCCGTCCTCTTTCCAACACGCAAAGCCTGCTCCGATCTTCTGCGAGGTTCACTCTCGCATTTGTTTACAATGCTTACTCTTACTGAGACGCAGGTCAATGCACCTGCCGCCGAGGTAAACATATGATCCGCGACTCTCGGCGCCTCCAAAAACAGGTGACACAGCAACGCACTGTCGTGTGCCACTGTCGAATTACCGCGTGTTATGGGCGAAATCATATGCATCGCTAAAAGGCAGCACAGCAAGCACAGGCAGCAAGCACAGGCAGCACAGCAAGCACAGGCAGCAAGCACAGGCAGCACAGCAAGCACAGGCAGCACAGGCAGCAAACACAGGCAGCACAGCAAGCACAGGCAGCAAGCACAGGCAGCACAGCAAGCGCAGGCAGCACAGCAGGCATAGGCAGCAAGCACAGGCAGCAAGCACAGGCAGCACAGAAAGCAGAGGCAGCACAGCAAACACAGGCAGCACAGCAAGCACAGGCAGCAAACACAGGCAGCACAGCAAGCACAGGCAGCAAGCACAGGCAGCACAGCAAGCACAGGCAGCACAGCAAGCACAGGCAGCAAGCACTGGCAGCACAGCAAGCACAGGCAGCAAGCACAGGCAGCACAGCAAACACAGGCAGCAAGCACAGGCAGCAAGCCCAGGCATGTTAGAAACCCGCAAAATAGCTCGACGAGTCCATTTTAGCGATTCTGGGGGAAGTGCAGAGGGGTCAAGCTCCGTCCTCTTTCCAACAGGCAAAGCCTGCTCCGATCTTCTGCGAGATTCACTCTCGCATTTGTTTACAATGCTTACTCTTACTGAGACGCAGGTCAATGCACCTGCCGCCGAGGTAAACATATGATCCGCGACTCTCGGCGCCTCCAAAAACAGGTGACACAGCAACGCACTGTCGTGTGCCACTGTCGAATTACCGCGTGTTATGGGCGAAATCAAATGCATCGCTAACAGGCAGCACAGAAAGCAGAGGCAGCAAGCACAGGCAGCACAGCAAGCACAGGCAGCAAGCACAGGCAGCACAGCAAGCACAGGCAGCAAACACAGGCAGCACAGCAAGCACAGGCAGCAAACACAGGCAGCACAGCAAGCACAGGCAGCAAGCACAGGCAGCAAGCACAGGCTGCACAGCAAGCACAGGCAGCACAGCAAACACAGGCAGCACAGCAAGCACAGGCAGCAAGCACAGGCAGCACAGCAAGCACAGGCATGTTAGAAACCCGCAAAATAGCTCGACGAGTTCGTTTTAGCGATTCTGGGGGAAGTGCAGAGGGGTCAAGCTCCGTCCTCTTTCCAACAGGCAAAGCCTGCTCCGATCTTCTGCGAGGTTCACTCTCGCATTTGTTTACAATGCTTACTCTTACTGAGACGCAGGTCAATGCACCTGCCGCCGAGGTAAACATATGATCCGCGACTCTCGGCGCCTCCAAAAACAGGTGACACAGCAACGCACTGTCGTGTGCCACTGTCGAATTACCGCGTGTTATGGGCGAAATCAAATGCATCGCTAAAAGGCAGCACAGCAAGCACAGGCAGCAAGCACAGGCAGCACAGCAAGCACAGGCAGCAAGCACAGGCAGCACAGCAAGCACAGGCAGCACAGGCAGCAAACACAGGCAGCACAGCAAGCACAGGCAGCAAGCACAGGCAGCACAGCAAGCGCAGGCAGCACAGCAGGCATAGGCAGCAAGCACAGGCAGCAAGCACAGGCAGCACAGAAAGCAGAGGCAGCACAGCAAACACAGGCAGCACAGCAAGCACAGGCAGCAAACACAGGCAGCACAGCAAGCACAGGCAGCAAGCACAGGCAGCACAGCAAGCACAGGCAGCACAGCAAGCACAGGCAGCAAGCACTGGCAGCACAGCAAGCACAGGCAGCAAGCACAGGCAGCACAGCAAACACAGGCAGCAAGCACAGGCAGCAAGCCCAGGCATGTTAGAAACCCGCAAAATAGCTCGACGAGTCCATTTTAGCGATTCTGGGGGAAGTGCAGAGGGGTCAAGCTCCGTCCTCTTTCCAACAGGCAAAGCCTGCTCCGATCTTCTGCGAGATTCACTCTCGCATTTGTTTACAATGCTTACTCTTACTGAGACGCAGGTCAATGCACCTGCCGCCGAGGTAAACATATGATCCGCGACTCTCGGCGCCTCCAAAAACAGGTGACACAGCAACGCACTGTCGTGTGCCACTGTCGAATTACCGCGTGTTATGGGCGAAATCAAATGCATCGCTAACAGGCAGCACAGAAAGCAGAGGCAGCAAGCACAGGCAGCACAGCAAGCACAGGCAGCAAGCACAGGCAGCACAGCAAGCACAGGCAGCAAACACAGGCAGCACAGCAAGCACAGGCAGCAAACACAGGCAGCACAGCAAGCACAGGCAGCAAGCACAGGCAGCAAGCACAGGCAGCAAACACAGGCAGCACAGCAAGCACAGGCAGCAAGCACAGGCAGCAAAGCAAGCACAGGCAGCACAGCAAGCACAGGCAGCACAGAAAGCACAGGCAGCACAGCAAGCACAGGCAGCACAGCAAGCACAGGCAGCAAGCACAGGCAGCACAGCAAGCACAGGCAGCACAGCAAACACAGGCAGCACAGCAAGCACAGGCAGCAAGCACAGGCAGCACAGCAAGCACAGGCAGCACAGCAAGCAAGCACAGGCAGCACAGCAAGCACAGGCAGCAAGCACAGGCAGCACAGCAAGCACAGGCAGCAAGCACAGGCAGCACAGCAAGCACAGGCAGCAAGCACAGGTAGCACAGCAAGCACAGGCAGCACAGCAAACACAGGCAGCACAGCACAGGCAGCACAGCAAGCACAGGCAGCACAGCAAGCACAGGCAGCAAGCACAGGCAGCACAGCAAGCACAGGCAGCAAGCACAGGCAGCACTTCAAGCACAGGCAGCAAGCAGAGGCAGCACAGCAAGCACAGGCAGCAAGCACAGGCAGCACAGCAAGCACAGGCAGCAAGCACAGGCAGCACAGCAAGCACAGGCAGCAAGCACAGGGAGCAAGCACAGGCAGCACAGCAAGCACAGGCATGTTAGAAACCCGCAAAATAGCTCGACGAGTTCGTTTTAGCGATTCTGGGGGAAGTGCAGAGGGGTCAAGCTCCGTCCTCTTTCCAACAGGCAAAGCCTGCTCCGATCATCTGCGAGATTCACTCTCGCATTTGTTTACAATGCTTACTCTTACTGAGACGCAGGTCAATGCACCTGCCGCCGAGGTAAACATATGATCCGCGACTCTCGGCGCCTCCAAAAACAGGTGACACAGCAACGCACTGTCGTGTGCCACTGTCGAATTACCGCGTGTTATGGGCGAAATCAAATGCATCGCTAACAGGCAGCACAGAAAGCACAGGCAGCAAGCACAGGCAGCACAGCAAGCACAGGCAGCAAGCACAAGCAGCACAGCAAGCACAGGCAGCAAACACAGGCAGCACAGCAAGCACAGACAGCAAGCACAGGCAGCACAGCAAACACAGGCAGCACAGCAAGCACAGGCAGCAAGCACAGGCAGCAAGCACAGGCAGCAAGCACAGGCTGCACAGCAAGCACAGGCAGCACAGCAAACACAGGCAGCACAGCAAGCACAGGCAGCAAGCACAGGCAGCACAGCAAGCACAGGCATGTTAGAAACCCGCAAAATAGCTCGACGAGTTCGTTTTAGCGATTCTGGGGGAAGTGCAGAGGGGTCAAGCTCCGTCCTCTTTCCAACAGGCAAAGCCTGCTCCGATCTTCTGCGAGATTCACTCTCGCATTTGTTTACAATGCTTACTCTTACTGAGACACAGCAACGCACTGTCGTGTGCCACTGTCGAATTACCGCGTGTTATGGGCGAAATCAAATGCATCGCTAACAGGCAGCACAGCAAGCACAGGCAGCAAGCACAGGCAGCACAGCAAGCACAGGCAGCACAGCAAGGACAGGCAGCACAGCAAGCAGAGGCAGCAAGCACAGGTAGCACAGGCAGCACACCAAGCACAGGTGAGCACAGCAAGCACAGCAAGCGCAGGCAGCAAGCACTGGCAGCACAGCAAGCGCAGGCAGCAAGCACAGGCAGCACAGCAAGCACAGGCAGCAAGCACAGGCAGCACAGCAAGCACAGGCAGCACAGCAAACACAGGCAGCAAGCACAGGCAGCACAGCAAGCACAGGCAGCACAGCAAACACAGGCAGCAAGCACAGGCAGCACAGCAAGCACAGGCAGCAAGCACAGGCAGCACAGCAAGCACAGGCAGCACAGCAAGCACAGGCAGCATTGCAAGTACAGCAAGCACAGGCAGCAAAGACATGCAGCACAGCAAGCACAGGCAGCACAGCAAACACAGGCAGCACAGCAAGCACAGGCAGCAAGCACAGGCAGCAAGCACAGGCAGCAAGCACAGGCAGCAAGCACGGGCAGCACAGCAAGCACAGGCAGCAAGCACAGGCAGCACAGCAAGCACAGTCAGCAAGCACAGGCAGTACAGCAAGCAAGCACAGGCAGCACAGCAAGCACAGGCAGCAAGCACAGGCAGCACAGCAAGCACAGGCATCAAACACAGGCAGCACAGCAAGCACAGGCAGCACAGCAAGCACAAGCAGCACAGGCAGCAAGCACTGGCAGCACAGCAAGCACAGGCAGCAAGCACAGGCGGCACAGCAAACACAGGCAGCACAGCAAGCACAGGCAGCAAGCACAGGCAGCACAGCAAGCACAGGCAGCAAGCACAGGCAGCACAGCAAGCACAGGCAGCAAGCACAGGCAGCACTGCAAGCACAGGCAGCAAGCACAGGCAGCACAGCAAGCACAGGCAGCAAGCACAGGCAGCACAGCAAACACAGGCAGCACAGCAAGCACAGGCAGCAAGCACAGGCAGCACAGCAAGCACAGGCAGCAAGCACAGGCAGCACAGCAAGCACAGGCAGCACAGGCAGCAAACACAGGCAGCACAGCAAGCACAGGCAGCAAGCACAGGCAGCACAGCAAGCGCAGGCAGCACAGCAAGCATAGGCAGCAAGCACAGGCAGCAAGCACAGGCAGCACAGAAAGCAGAGGCAGCACAGCAAACACAGGCAGCACAGCAAGCACAGGCAGCAAACACAGGCAGCACAGCAAGCACAGGCAGCAAGCACAGGCAGCACAGCAAGCACAGGCAGCACAGCAAGCACAGGCAGCAAGCACTGGCAGCACAGCAAGCACAGGCAGCAAGCACAGGCAGCACAGCAAACACAGGCAGCAAGCACAGGCAGCACAGCAAGCACAGGCAGCACAGCAAACACAGGCAGCACAGCAAGCACAGGCAGCACAGCAAGCACAGGCAGCAAACACAGGCAGCACAGCAAGCACAGGCAGCCAGCACAGGCAGCACAGCAAGCACACGCAGCACAGCAAGCACAGGCAGCAAGCACAGGCAGCACAGCAAGCACAGGCAGCACAGAAAGCACAGGCAGCAAGCACAGGCAGCACAGCAAGCACAGGCAGCAAGCGCAGGCAGCAAGCACAGGCAGCACAGCAAGCACAGGCAGCAAACACAGGCAGCACAGCAAGCACAGGCAGCAAGCACAGGCAGCAAGCACAGTCAGCAAACACAGGCAGCACAGCAAGCACAGGCAGCAAGCACAGGCAGCACAGCAAGCACAGGCAGCACATCACAGGCAGCACAGCAAGCACAGGCAGCACAGAAAGCACAGGCAGCACAGCAAGCACAGGCAGCACAGCAAGCACAGGCAGCAAGCACAGGCAGCACAGCAAGCACAGGCAGCACAGCAAACACAGGCAGCACAGCAAGCACAGGCAGCAAGCACAGGCAGCACAGCAAGCACAGGCAGCACAGCAAGCAAGCACAGGCAGCACAGCAAGCACAGGCAGCAAGCACAGGCAGCACAGCAAGCACAGGCAGCAAGCACAGGCAGCACAGCAAGCACAGGCAGCAAGCACAGGTAGCACAGCAAGCACAGGCAGCACAGCAAACACAGGCAGCACAGCACAGGCAGCACAGCAAGCACAGGCAGCACAGCAAGCACAGGCAGCAAGCACAGGCAGCACAGCAAGCACAGGCAGCAAGCACAGGCAGCACTGCAAGCACAGGCAGCAAGCAGAGGCAGCACAGCAAGCACAGGCAGCAAGCACAGGCAGCACAGCAAGCACAGGCAGCAAGCACAGGCAGCACAGCAAGCACAGGCAGCAAGCACAGGGAGCAAGCACAGGCAGCACAGCAAGCACAGGCATGTTAGAAACCCGCAAAATAGCTCGACGAGTTCGTTTTAGCGATTCTGGGGGAAGTGCAGAGGGGTCAAGCTCCGTCCTCTTTCCAACAGGCAAAGCCTGCTCCGATCATCTGCGAGATTCACTCTCGCATTTGTTTACAATGCTTACTCTTACTGAGACGCAGGTCAATGCACCTGCCGCCGAGGTAAACATATGATCCGCGACTCTCGGCGCCTCCAAAAACAGGTGACACAGCAACGCACTGTCGTGTGCCACTGTCGAATTACCGCGTGTTATGGGCGAAATCAAATGCATCGCTAACAGGCAGCACAGAAAGCACAGGCAGCAAGCACAGGCAGCACAGCAAGCACAGGCAGCAAGCACAGGCAGCACAGCAAGCACAGGCAGCAAACACAGGCAGCACAGCAAGCACAGACAGCAAGCACAGGCAGCACAGCAAACACAGGCAGCAGAGCAAGCACAGGCAGCAAGCACAGGCAGCAAGCACAGGCAGCAAGCACAGGCTGCACAGCAAGCACAGGCAGCACAGCAAACACAGGCAGCACAGCAAGCACAGGCAGCAAGCACAGGCAGCACAGCAAGCACAGGCATGTTAGAAACCCGCAAAATAGCTCGACGAGTTCGTTTTAGCGATTCTGGGGGAAGTGCAGAGGGGTCAAGCTCCGTCCTCTTTCCAACAGGCAAAGCCTGCTCCGATCTTCTGCGAGATTCACTCTCGCATTTGTTTACAATGCTTACTCTTACTGAGACACAGCAACGCACTGTCGTGTGCCACTGTCGAATTACCGCGTGTTATGGGCGAAATCAAATGCATCGCTAACAGGCAGCACAGCAAGCACAGGCAGCAAGCACAGGCAGCACAGCAAGCACAGGCAGCACAGCAAGGACAGGCAGCACAGCAAGCAGAGGCAGCAAGCACAGGTAGCACAGGCAGCACACCAAGCACAGTTGAGCACAGCAAGCACAGCAAGCGCAGGCAGCAAGCACTGGCAGCACAGCAAGCACAGGCAGCACAGCAAGCACAGGCAGCACAGAAAGCACAGGCAGCAAGCACAGGCAGCACAGAAAGCACAGGCAGCAAGCACAGGCAGCACAGCAAGCACAGGCAGCAAGCACAGGCAGCACAGCAAGCACAGGCAGCACAGCAAACACAGGCAGCAAGCACAGGCAGCAAAGCAAGCACAGGCAGCACATCACAGGCAGCAAGCAAGCACAGGCAGCACACCAAGCACAGGCAGCACAGGCAGCAAGCACAGGCAGCACAGCAAACACAGGCAGCACAGCAAGCACAGGCAGCAAGCACAGACAGCAAGCACAGGCAGCACAGCAAACACAGGCAGCACAGCAAGCACAGGCAGCAAGCACAGGCAGCACAGCAAACACAGGCAGCACAGCAAGCACAGGCAGCAAGCACAGGCAGCAAGCACAGGCAGCAAGCACAGGCAGCACAGCAAGCACAGGCAGCACAGCAAACACAGGCAGCACAGCAAGCACAGGCAGCAAGCACAGGCAGCACAGCAAGCACAGGCAGCAAGCACAGGCAGCACAGCAAGCACAGGCATGTTAGAAACCCGCAAAATAGCTCGACGAGTTGGTTTTAGCGATTCTGGGGGAAGTGCAGAGGGGTCAAGCTCCGTCCTCTTTCCAACAGGCAAAGCCTGCTCCGATCTTCTGCGAGATTCACTCTCGCATTTGTTTACAATGCTTACTCTTACTGAGACGCAGGTCAATACACTGGCCGCCGAGGTAAACATATGATCCGCGACTCTCGGCGCCTCCAAAAACCGGTGACACAGCAACGCACTGTCGTGTGCCACTGTCGAATTACCGCGTGTAATGGGCGAAATCAAATGCATCGCTAACAGGCAGCACAGCAAGAACAGCAAGCACAGGCAGCACAGCAAGCACAGGCAGCAAGCACTGGCAGCACAGCAAGCACAGGCAGCAAGCACAGGCAGCACAGCAAACACAGGCAGCACAGCAAGCACAGGCAGCAAGCACAGGCAGCACAGCAAGCACAGGCAGCACAGCAAACACAGGCAGCACAGCAAGCACAGGCAGCACAGCAAGCACAGGCAGCAAGCACAGGCAGCTGAGCAAGCACAGGCAGCACAGGCAGCAAGCACTGGCAGCACAGCAAGCACAGGCAGCAAGCACAGGCGGCACAGCAAACACAGGCAGCACAGCAAGCACAGGCGGCACAGCAAACACAGGCAGCACAGCAAGCACAGGCAGCAAGCACAGGCAGCACAGCAAGCACAGGCAGCAAGCACAGGCAGCACAGCAAGCACAGGCAGCAAGCACAGGCAGCACTGCAAGCACAGGCAGCAAGCACAGGCAGCACAGCAAGCACAGGCAGCAAGCACAGGCAGCACAGCAAACACAGGCAGCACAGCAAGCACAGGCAGCACAGCAAGCAGAGGCAGCACAGCAAGCACAGGCAGCAAGCACAGGCAGCACAGCAAGCACAGGCAGCACAGCAAGGACAGGCAGCAAGCACGGGCAGCATAGCAAGTACAGCAAGCACAGGCAGCAAGCACAGGCAGCAAGCACAGGCAGCACAGCAAGCACAGGCAGCAAGCACAGGCAGCACAGCAAGCACAGGCAGCAAGCACAGGCAGCACAGCAAGCACAGGCAGCAAGCACAGGCAGCACAGCAAGCACAGCACAGCAAGCACAGGCAGCACAGCACAGGCAGCACAGCAAGCACAGGCAGCAAGCACAGGCAGCACAGCAAGCACAGGCAGCAAGCACAGGCAGCAAGCAAGCACAGGCAGCACACCAAGCACAGGCAGCACAGGCAGCAAGCACAGGCAGCACAGCAAACACAGGCAGCACAGCAAACACAGGCAGCACAGCAAGCACAGGCAGCAAGCACAGACAGCAAGCACAGGCAGCACAGCAAGCACAGGCAGCAAACACAGGCAGCACAGCAAGCACAGGCAGCAAGCACAGGCAGCAAGCACAGGCAGCAAGCACAGGCAGCACAGCAAACACAGGCAGCACAGCAAGCACAGGCAGCAAGCACAGGCAGCACAGCAAGCACAGGCAGCAAGCACAGGCAGCACAGCAAGCACAGGCATGTTAGAAACCCGCAAAATAGCTCGACGAGTTGGTTTTAGCGATTCTGGGGGAAGCGCAGAGGGGTCAAGCTCCGTCCTCTTTCCAACAGGCAAAGCCTGCTCCGATCTTCTGCGAGATTCACTCTCGCATTTGTTTACAATGCTTACTCTTACTGAGACGCAGGTCAATACACTGGCCGCCGAGGTAAACATATGATCCGCGACTCTCGGCGCCTCCAAAAACCGGTGACACAGCAACGCACTGTCGTGTGCCACTATCGAATTACCGCGTGTTATTGGCGAAATCAAATGCATCGCTAACAGGCAGCACAGCAAGCACAGGCAGCAAGCACAGGCAGCACAGCAAGCACAGGCAGCACAGCAAGAACAGGCAGCACAGCAAGGACAGGCAGCACAGCAAGCAGAGGCAGCAAGCACAGGCAGCACAGGCAGCACACCAAGCACAGGTGAGCACAGCAAGCACAGGCAGCAAGCACAGGCAGCAAGCACAGGCAGCAAGCACGGGCAGCACAGCAAGCACAGGCAGCACAGCAAGCACAGTCAGCAAGCACAGGCAGCACAGCAAGCAAGCACAGGCAGCACAGCAAGCACAGGCAGCAAGCACAGGCAGCACAGCAAGCACAGGCATCAAACACAGGCAGCACAGCAAGCACAGGCAGCACAGCAAGCACAGGCAGCAAGCACAGGCAGCTGAGCAAGCACAGGCAGCACAGGCAGCAAACACAGGCAGCACAGCAAGCACAGGCAGCAAGCACAGGCAGCACAGCAAGCACAGGCAGCAAGCACAGGCAGCACAGCAAGCACAGGCAGCAAGCACAGGCAGCACTGCAAGCACAGGCAGCAAGCACAGGCAGCACAGCAAGCACAGGCAGCAAGCACAGGCAGCACAGCAAACACAGGCAGCACAGCAAGCACAGGCAGCACAGCAAGCAGAGGCAGCACAGCAAGCACAGGCAGCAAGCACAGGCAGCACAGCAAGCACAGGCAGCACAGCAAGGACAGGCAGCAAGCACGGGCAGCATAGCAAGTACAGCAAGCACAGGCAGCAAGCACAGGCAGCAAGCACAGGCAGCACAGCAAGCACAGGCAGCAAGCACAGGCAGCACAGCAAGCACAGGCAGCAAGCACAGGCAGCACAGCAAGCACAGGCAGCAAGCACAGGCAGCACAGCAAGCACAGCACAGCAAGCACAGGCAGCACAGCACAGGCAGCACAGCAAGCACAGGCAGCAAGCACAGGCAGCACAGCAAGCACAGGCAGCAAGCACAGGCAGCAAGCAAGCACAGGCAGCACACCAAGCACAGGCAGCACAGGCAGCAAGCACTGGCAGCACAGCAAGCACAGGCAGCACAGCAAACACAGGCAGCACAGCAAGCACAGGCAGCACAGCAAGCACAGGCAGCAAGCACAGGCAGCACAGCAAGCACAGGCAGCACAGCAAACACAGGCAGCGCAGCAAGCACAGGCAGCAAGCACAGGCAGCAAGCACAGGCAGCAAGCACGGGCAGCACAGCAAGCACAGTCAGCACAGCAAGCACAGTCAGCAAGCACAGGCAGCACAGCAAGCAAGCACAGGCAGCACAGCAAGCACAGGCAGCAAGCACAGGCAGCACAGCAAGCACAGGCATCAAACACAGGCAGCACAGCAAGCACAGGCAGCACAGCAAGCACAGGCAGCAAGCACAGGCAGCTGAGCAAGCACAGGCAGCACAGGCAGCAAGCACTGGCAGCACAGCAAGCACAGGCAGCAAGCACAGGCGGCACAGCAAACACAGGCAGCACAGCAAGCACAGGCAGCAAGCACAGGCAGCACAGCAAGCACAGGCAGCAAGCACAGGCAGCACAGCAAGCACAGGCAGCAAGCACAGGCAGCACTGCAAGCACAGGCAGCAAGCACAGGCAGCACAGCAAGCACAGGCAGCAAGCACAGGCAGCACAGCAAACACAGGCAGCACAGCAAGCACAGGCAGCACAGCAAGCAGAGGCAGCACAGCAAGCACAGGCAGCAAGCACAGGCAGCACAGCAAGCACAGGCAGCACAGCAAGGACAGGCAGCAAGCACGGGCAGCATAGCAAGTACAGCAAGCACAGGCAGCAAGCACAGGCAGCAAGCACAGGCAGCACAGCAAGCACAGGCAGCAAGCACAGGCAGCACAGCAAGCACAGGCAGCAAGCACAGGCAGCACAGCAAGCACAGGCAGCAAGCACAGGCAGCACAGCAAGCACAGCACAGCAAGCACAGGCAGCACAGCACAGGCAGCACAGCAAGCACAGGCAGCAAGCACAGGCAGCAAGCACAGGCAGCACAGCAAACACAGGCAGCACAGCAAGCACAGGCAGCAAGCACAGGCAGCACAGCAAGCACAGGCAGCAAGCACAGGCAGCACAGCAAGCACAGGCATGTTAGAAACCCGCAAAATAGCTCGACGAGTTGGTTTTAGCGATTCTGGGGGAAGCGCAGAGGGGTCAAGCTCCGTCCTCTTTCCAACAGGCAAAGCCTGCTCCGATCTTCTGCGAGATTCACTCTCGCATTTGTTTACAATGCTTACTCTTACTGAGACGCAGGTCAATACACTGGCCGCCGAGGTAAACATATGATCCGCGACTCTCGGCGCCTCCAAAAACCGGTGACACAGCAACGCACTGTCGTGTGCCACTATCGAATTACCGCGTGTTATTGGCGAAATCAAATGCATCGCTAACAGGCAGCACAGCAAGCACAGGCAGCAAGCACAGGCAGCACAGCAAGCACAGGCAGCACAGCAAGAACAGGCAGCACAGCAAGGACAGGCAGCACAGCAAGCAGAGGCAGCAAGCACAGGCAGCACAGGCAGCACACCAAGCACAGGTGAGCACAGCAAGCACAGCAAGCACAGGCAGCAAGCACTGGCAGCACAGCAAGCGCAGGCAGCAAGCACAGGCAGCACAGCAAACACAGGCAGCACAGCAAGCACAGGCAGCAAGCACAGGCAGCAAGCACAGGCACCACAGCAAGCACAGGCAGCAAGCACAGGCAGCAAGCACACGCAGCAAGCACAGGCATGTTAGAAACCCGCAAAATAGCTCGACGAGATGTGTTCGTTTTAGCGATTCTGGGTGAAGTGCAGAGGGGTCAAGCTCCGTCCTCTTTCCAACAGGCAAAGCCTGCTCCGATCTTCTGCGAGATTCACTCTCGTATTTGTTTACAATGCTTACTCTTACTGAGACGCAGGTCAATACACTAGCCGCCGAGGTAAACATATGATCCGCGACTCTCGGCGCCTCCAAAAACCGGTGACACAGCAACGCACTGTCGTGTGCCACTGTCGAATTACCGCGTGTTATGGGCGAAATCAAATGCATCGCTAACAGGCAGCACAGCAAGAACAGCAAGCACAGGCAGCACAGCAAGCACAGGCAGCAAGCACTGGCAGCACAGCAAGCACAGGCAGCAAGCACAGGCAGCACAGCAAACACAGGCAGCACAGCAAGCACAGGCAGCAAGCACAGGCAGCACAGCAAGCACAGGCAGCACAGCAAACACAGGCAGCACAGCAAGCACAGGCAGCACAGCAAGCACAGGCAGCAAGCACAGGCAGCTGAGCAAGCACAGGCAGCACAGGCAGCAAGCACTGGCAGCACAGCAAGCACAGGCAGCAAGCACAGGCGGCACAGCAAACACAGGCAGCACAGCAAGCACAGGCAGCAAGCACAGGCAGCAGAGCAAGCACAGGCAGCAAGCACAGGCAGCACAGCAAGCACAGGCAGCAAGCACAGGCAGCAAGCACAGGCAGCACAGCAAGCACAGGCAGCAAACACAGGCAGCACAGCAAGCACAGACAGCACAGCAAGCACAGGCAGCACAGCAAGCAGAGGCAGCACAGCAAGCACAGGCAGCAAGCACAGGCAGCACAGGCAGCAAGCACAGGCAGCACAGCAAGCACATGCAGCAAGCACAGGCAGCACAGCAAGCACAGGCGGCAAACACAGGCAGCACAGCAAGCACCGGCAGCAAGCACAGGTAGCACAGCAAGCACAGGCAGCACAGCAAACACAGGCAACACAGCACAGGCAGAACAGCAAGCACAGGCAGCACAGCAAGCACAGGCAGCAAGCACAGGCAGCACAGCAAGCACAGGCAGCACACCAAGCACAGGCAGCACACCAAGCACAGGCAGCAAGCACAGGCAGCACAGCAAGCACAGGCAGCAAACACAGGCAGCACAGCAAGCACAGACAGCACAGCAAGCACAGGCAGCACAGCAAGCAGAGGCAGCACAGCAAGCACAGGCAGCAAGCACAGGCAGCACAGCAAGCACAGGCAGCACAGCAAGGACAGGCAGCACACCAAGCACAGGCAGCAAGCACAGGCAGCACAGCAAGCACAGGCAGCACAGCAAGAACAGGCAGCACAGCAAGGACAGGCAGCACAGCAAGCAGAGGCAGCAAGCACAGGCAGCACAGGCAGCACACCAAGCACAGGTGAGCACAGCAAGCACAGCAAGCACAGGCAGCAAGCACAGGCAGCACAGCAAGCACAGGCAGCAAGCACAGGCAGCACAGCAAGCACAGGCAGCAAGCACAGGCAGCACAGCAAGCACAAGCATGTTAGAAACCCGCAAAATAGCTCGACGAGTTCGTTTTAGCGATTCTGGGGGAAGTGCAGAGGGGTCAAGCTCCGTCCTCTTTCCAACAGGCAAAACCTGCTCCGATCTTCTGCGAGATTCACTCTCGCATTTGTTTACAATGCTTACTCTTACTGAGACGCAGGCCAATGCACCGGCCGCCGAGGTAAACATATGATCCGCGATTCTCGGCGCCTCCAAAAACCGGTGACACAGCAACGCACTGTCGTGTGCCACTGTCGAATTACCGCGTATTATGGGCGAAATCAAATGCATCACTAACAGGCAGCACAGCAAGCACAGCAAGCATAGGCAGCACAGCACAGGCAGCACAGCACAGGCAGCACAGCAAGCACAGGCAGCAAGCACAGGCAGCACAGCAAGCACAGGCAGCAAAGCAAGCACAGGCAGCAAGCACAGGCAGCACAGCAAGCACAGGCAGCAAGCACAGGCAGCACACCAAGCACAGGCAGCACAGCAAGCACAGGCAGCAAGCACAGGCAGCACAGCAAGCACAGGCAGCAAGCACAGGCAGCACAGCAAGCACAGGCAGCAAGCACAGGCAACACAGCAAGCACAGCACAGCAAGCACAGGCAGCACAGCAAGGACAGGCAGCAAGCACAGGCAGCACAGCAAGCACAGGCAGCATAGCAAGTACAGCAAGCACAGGCAGCAAGCACAGGCAGCACAGCAATCACAGGCAGCATAGCAAGTACAGCAAGCACAGGCAGCAAGCACAGGCAGCACAGCAATCACAGGCAGCAAGCGCAGGCAGCACAGCAAGCACAGGCAGCAAGCACAGGCAGCACAGCAAGCACAGGCATGTTAGAAACCTGCAAAATAGCTCGACGAGTTCGTTTTAGCGATTCTGGGGAAAGTGCAGAGGATTCAAGCTCCGTCCTCTTTCCAACAGGCAAAGCCTGCTCCGATCTTCTGCGAGATTCACTCTCGCATTTGTTTACAATGCTTACTCATACTGAGACGCAGGTCAATGCACCGGCCGCCGAGGTAAACATATGATCCGCGATTCTCGGCGCCTCCAAAAACCGGTGACACAGCAACGCACTGACGTGTGCCACTGTCGAATTACCGCGTGTTATGGGCGAAATCAAATGCATCGCAAACAGGCAGCACAGCAAGCACAGGCAGCAAGCACAGGCAGCACAGCAAGCACAGGCAGCAAGCACAGGCAGCACAGCAAGCACAGGCAGCAAACACAGGCAGCACAGCAAGCACAGACAGCAAGCACAGGCAGCACAGCAAACACAGGCAGCACAGCAAGCACAGGCAGCAAGCACAGGCAGCGAGCACAGGCAGCACAGCAAACACAGGCAGCACAGCAAGCACAGGCAGCAAACACAGGCAGCACAACAAGCACAGGCAGCACAGCAAGCACAGGCATTAAGCACAGGCAGCACAGCCAGCAAGCACAGGCAGCACAGCAAGCACAGGCAGCACAGCAAACACAGGCAGCAAGCACAGGCAGCACAGCAAGCACAGGCAGCACAGGCAGCAAGCACAGGCAGCACAGCAAGCACAGGCAGCAAGCACAGGCAGCACAGCAAGCACAGGCAGCACACCAAGCACAGGCAGCACAGCAAGCACAGGCAGCAAGCACTGGCAGCACAGCAAGCACAGGCAGCACAGCAAGCACAGGCAGCAAGCACAGGCAGCACAGCAAACACAGGCAGCAAACACAGGCAGCACAGCAAGCACAGGCAGCACAGCAAGAACAGGCAGCAAGCACAGGCAGCACAGCAAGCACAGGCAGCAAACTCAGGCAGCACAGCAAGCACAGGCAGCCAGCACAGGCAGCACAGCAAGCACAGGCAGTACAGCAAACACAGGCAGCACAGCAAGCACAGGCAGCAAGCACAGGCAGCACAGCAAGCACAGGCAGCAAACACAGGCAGCACAGCAAGCACAGGCAGCAAGCACAGGCAGCACAGCAAGCACAGGCAGCACAGCAAACACAGGCAGCACAGCAAGCACATGCAGCAAACACAGGCAGCAAGCACAGGCAGCACAGCAAGCACAGGCAGCACAGCAAACACAGGCAGCACAGCAAGCACAGGCAGCAAAGCAAGCACACGCAGCACAGGCAGCAAGCACAGGCAGCACAGGCAGCAAGCACAGGCAGCACAGCTAGCACAGGCAGCAAACACAGGCAGCACAGCGAGCAGAGGCAGCACAGCAAGCACAGGCAGCAAACCAAGCACAGGTGAGCACAGCAAGCACAGGCAGCAAGCACTGGCAGCACAGCAAGCGCAGGCAGCACAGCAAACACAGGCAGCACAGCAAGCACAGGCAGCAAGCACAGGCAGCACAGCAAGCACAGGCAGCACAGCAAGCGCAGGCAGCAAACGCAGGCAGCACTGCAAGCACAGGCAGCACAGCAAACACAGGCAGCACAGCAAGCACAGGCAGCAAGCACAGGCTGCACAGCAAGCACAGGCATGTTAGAAACACGCAACATAGCTCGACGATTTCGTTTTAGCGATTCTGGGGGAAGTGCAGAGCGGTCAATCTCCGTCCTCTTTCCAACAGGCAAAGCCTGCTCCGATCTTCTGCGAGATTCACTCTCGCATTTGTTTACAATGCTTACTCTTACTGAGACGCAGGTCAATGCACCGGCCGCCGAGGTAAACATATGATCCGCGACTCTCGGCGCCTCCAAAAACAGGTGACACAGCAACGCACTGTCGTGTGCCACTGTCGAATTACCACGTGTTATGGGCGAAATCAAATGCATCGCTAACAGGCAGCACAGCAAGCACAGGCAGCACAGCAAGCACAGGCAGCAAGCACAGGCAGCACAGCAAGCACAGGCAGCAAGCACAGGCAGCAAGCACAGGCAGCACAGCAAGCACAGGCAGCAAGCACAGGCAGCACAGCAAGCACAGGCAGCACAGCAAGCACAGGAAGCAAGCACAGGCAGCAAGCACAGGCAGCACAGCAAGCACAGGCAGCAAGCACAGGCAGCAAGCACAGGCAGCCCAGCAAGCACAGGCAGCAAGCACAGGCAGCACAGCAAGCACAGGCAGCAAACACAGGCAGCACAGCAAGCACAGGTGAGCACAGCAAGCACAGCAAGCACTGGCAGCACAGCAAGCGCAGGCAGCAAGCACAGGCAGCACAGCAAACACTGGCAGCACAGCAAGCACAGGCAGCAAGCACAGGCAGCAAGCACAGGCAACACAGCAAGCACAAGCAGCACAGCAAACACAGGCAGCACAGCAAGCACAGGCAGCAAGCACAGGCAGCACAGCAACCACAGGCAGCAAGCACAGGCAGCACAGCAAGCACAGGCAGCAAGCACAGGCAGCAAACACAGGCAGCACAGCAAGCACAGGCAGCCAGCACAGGCAGCACAGCAAGCACAGGCAGCACAGCAAACACAGGTAGCACAGCAAGCACAGGCAGCAAGCACAGGCAGCACAGCAAACACAGGCAGCACAGCACAGGCAGCACAACAAGCACAGGCAGCACAGCAAGCACAGCAAGCACAGGCAGCAAACACAGGCAGCACAGCAAGCACAGGCAGCCAGCACAGGCAGCACAGCAAGCACAGGCAGCACAGCAAGCACAGGCAGCACAGAAAGCACAGGCAGCAAGCACAGGCAGCACAGCAAGCAGAGGCAGCAAGCACAGGCAGCACAGCAAGCACAGGCAGCACACCAAGCACTGGTGAGCACAGCAAGCACAGGCAGCAAGCACTGGCAGCACAGCAAGCGCAGGCAGCACAGCAAGCACAGGCAGCACAGCAAGCACAGGCAGCAAGCACAGGCAGCAAGCACAGGCAGCACTGCAAGCACAGGCAGCATAGCAAGTACAGCAAGCACAGGCAGCAAGCACAGGCAGCACAGCAAGCACAGGCAGCAAGCACAGGCAGCACAGCAAGCACAGGCAGCAAGCACAGGCAGCACAGGCAGCAAGCACAGGCAGCACAGCAATCACAGGCAGCAAGCACAGGCAGCACAGCAAGCACAGGCAGCACAGCAAACACACGCAACACAGGAAGCACAGGCAGCAAGCACAGGCAGCACAGCAAATACAGGCAGCAAGCACAGGCAGCAAGCACAGGCAGCACTGCAAGCACAGGCAGCAAGCACAGGCAGCACAGCAATCACAGGCAGCAAGCACAGGCAGCACAGCAAGCACAGGCAGCAAGAACAGGCAGCACAGCAAGCACAGGCAGCAAGCAGAGGCAGCACAGGCAGCAAGCACAGGCAGCAAGCACAGGCAGCACAGCAAGCACAGGCAGCAAGCACAGGCAGCACAGCAAGCACAGGCAGCACACCAAGCACAGGCAGCACAGCAAGCACAGGCAGCACAGGCAGTAAGCACAGGTAGCAAGCACAGGCAGCACAGCAAGCACAGGCAGCAAGCACAGGCAACACAGCAAGCACAGGCAGCAAGCACAGGCAGCACAGCAAGCACAGGCAGCAAACACAGGCAGCACAGCAAGCACAGACAGCAAGCACAGGCAGCACAGCAAACACAGGCCGCACAGCAAGCACAGGCAGCTAAGCAAACATAGGCAGCACAGCAAGCACAGGCAGCAAACACAGGCAGCACAGCAAGCACAGGCAAAAAGCACAGACAGCACAGCAAGCACAGGCAGCACAGCAAGTACAGCAAGCACAGACAGCAAGCACAGGCAGCACAGGCAGCAAGCACAGGCAGCACAGCAAGCACATGCAGCAAGCACAGGCAGCACAGCAAGCACAGGCGGCAAACACAGGCAGCACAGCAAGCACCGGCAGCAAGCACAGGTAGCACAGCAAGCACAGGCAGCACAGCAAACACAGGCAACACAGGAAGCACAGGCAGCAAGCACAGGCAACACAGCACAGGCAGCACTGCAAGCACAGGCAGCAAGCACAGGCAGCACAGCAAACACAGGCAGCACAGCACAGGCAGAACAGCAAGCACAGGCAGCACAGCAAGCACAGGCAGCAAGCACAGGCAGCAAGCACAGGCAGCACAGCACAGGCAGCACAGCAAGCACAGGCAGCAAGCACAGGCAGCACAGCAAACACAGGCAGCACAGCACAGGCAGAACAGCAAGCACAGGCAGCACAGCAAGCACAGGCAGCAAGCACAGGCAGCACAGCAAGCACAGGCAGCACACCAAGCACAGGCAGCACAGCAAGCACAGGCAGCACACCAAGCACAGGCAGCAAGCACAGGCAGCACAGCAAGCACAGGCAGCACAGCAAGAACAGGCAGCACAGCAAGGACAGGCAGCACAGCAAGCAGAGGCAGCAAGCACAGGCAGCACAGGCAGCACACCAAGCACAGGTGAGCACAGCAAGCACAGCAAGCACAGGCAGCAAGCACTGGCAGCACAGCAAGCGCAGGCAGCAAGCACAGGCAGCACAGCAAACACAGGCAGCACAGCAAGCACAGGCAGCAAGCACAGGCAGCAAGCACAGGCACCACAGCAAGCACAGGCAGCAAGCACAGGCAGCAAGCACAGGCAGCACAGCAAGCACACGCAGCAAGCACAGGCATGTTAGAAACCCGCAAAATAGCTCGACGAGATGTGTTCGTTTTAGCGATTCTGGGTGAAGTGCAGAGGGGTCAAGCTCCGTCCTCTTTCCAACAGGCAAAGCCTGCTCCGATCTTCTGCGAGATTCACTCTCGTATTTGTTTACAATGCTTACTCTTACTGAGACGCAGGTCAATACACTGGCCGCCGAGGTAAACATATGATCCGCGACTCTCGGCGCCTCCAAAAACCGGTGACACAGCAACGCACTGTCGTGTGCCACTGTCGAATTACCGCGTGTTATGGGCGAAATCAAATGCATCGCTAACAGGCAGCACAGCAAGAACAGCAAGCACAGGCAGCACAGCAAGCACAGGCAGCAAGCACTGGCAGCACAGCAAGCTCAGGCAGCAAGCACAGGCAGCACAGCAAACACAGGCAGCACAGCAAGCACAGGCAGCAAGCACAGGCAGCACAGCAAGCACAGGCAGCACAGCAAACACAGGCAGCACAGCAAGCACAGGCAGCAAGCACAGGCAGCTGAGCAAGCACAGGCAGCACAGGCAGCAAGCACTGGCAGCACAGCAAGCACAGGCAGCAAGCACAGGCGGCACAGCAAGCACAGGCAGCAAGCACAGGCAGCACAGCAAGCACAGGCAGCAAGCACAGGCAGCACTGCAAGCACAGGCAGCAAGCACAGGCAGCACAGCAAGCACAGGCAGCAAACACAGGCAGCACAGCAAGCACAGACAGCACAGCAAGCACAGGCAGCACAGCAAGCAGAGGCAGCACAGCAAGCACAGGCAGCAAGCACAGGCAGCACAGCAAGCACAGGCAGCACAGCAAGGACAGGCAGCAAGCACGGGCAGCATAGCAAGTACAGCAAGCACAGGCAGCAAGCACAGGCAGCAAGCACAGGCAGCACAGCAAGCACAGGCAGCAAGCACAGGCAGCACAGCAAGCACAGGCAGCAAGCACAGGCAGCACAGCAAGCACAGGCAGCAAGCACAGGCAGCACAGCAAGCACAGGCAGCAAGCACAGGCAGCACAGCAAGCACAGGCAGCAAGCACAGGCAGCACAGCAAGCACAGGCAGCAAGCACAGGCAGCATAGGCAGCACAGCAAGCACAGGCAGCACAGCACAGGCAGCACAGCAAGCACAGGCAGCACAGCAAGCACAGGCAGCAAGCAAGCACAGGCAGCACACCAAGCACAGGCAGCACAGGCAGCAAGCACAGGCAGCACAGCAAACACAGGCAGCACAGCAAGCACAGGCAGCAAGCACAGACAGCAAGCACATGCAGCACAGCAAACACAGGCAGCACAGCAAGCACAGACAGCAAGCACAGGCAGCACAGCAAACACAGGCAGCTCAGCAAGCACAGGCAGCAAGCACAGGCAGCAAGCACAGGCAGCACAGCAAGCACAGGCAGCACAGCAAGTACAGCAAGCACAGGCAGCAAGCACAGGCAGCACAGCAAGCACAGGCAGCAAGCACAGGCAGCAAGCACAGGCAGCACAGCAAGCACAGGCAGCACAGCAAGCACAGGCAGCAACCACAGGCAGCACAGCAAACACAGGCAACAAGAACAGGCAGCACAGCAAGCACAGGCAGCAAGCACCGGCAGCAAAGCAAGCACAGGCAGCAAGCACAGGCAGCAAGCACAGGCAGCAAGCACAGGCAGCACAGCAAGCACAGGCATGTTAGAAACCCGCAAAATAGCTCGACCAGATGTGTTCGTTTTAGCGATTCTGGGGGAAGTGCAGAGGAGTCAAGCTCCGTCCTCTTTCCAACAGGCAAAGCCTGCTCCGATCTTCTGCGAGATTCACTCTCGTATTTGTTTACAATGCTTACTCTTACTGAGACGCAGGTCAATGCACCGGCCGCCTAGGTAAACATATGATCCGCGATTCTCGGCGCCTCCAAAAACCGGTGACACAGCAACGCACTGTCGTGTGCCACTGTCGAATTACCGCGTGTTATGGGCGAAATCAAATGCATCGCTAACAGGCAGCACAGCAAGCACAGCAAGCATAGGCAGCACAGCACAGGCAGCACAGCAAGCACAGGCAGCAAGCACAGGCAGCAAGCACAGGCAGCACAGCAAGCACAGGCAGCACAGCAAGCACAGGCAGCAAGGACAGGCAGCAAGCACAGGCAGCACAGCAAGCACAGGCAGCAAGCACAGGCAGCAAGCACAGGCAGCACAGCAAGCACAAGCATGTTAGAAACCCGCAAAATAGCTCGACGAGTTCGTTTTAGCGATTCTGGGGGAAGTGCAGAGGGGTCAAGCTCCGTCCTCTTTCCAACAGGCAAAACCTGCTCCGATCTTCTGCGAGATTCACTTTCGCATTTGTTTACAATGCTTACTCTTACTGAGACGCAGGCCAATGCACCGGCCGCCGAGGTAAACATATGATCCGCGATTCTCGGCGCTTCCAAAAACCGGTGACACAGCAACGCACTGTCGTGTGCCACTGTCGAATTACCGCGTGTTATGGGCGAAATCAAATGCATCACTAACAGGCAGCACAGCACAGGCAGCACAGCAAGCACAGGCAGCAAGCACAGGCAGCACAGCAAGCACAGGCAGCAAAGCAAGCACAGGCAGCAAGCACAGGCAGCACAGCAAGCACAGGCAGCAAGCACAGGCAGCACACCAAGCACAGGCAGCACAGCAAGCACAGGCAGCAAGCACAGGCAGCACAGCAAGCACAGGCAGCAAGCACAGGCAGCACAGCAAGCACAGGCAGCAAGCACAGGCAACACAGCAAGCACAGCACAGCAAGCACAGGCAGCACAGCAAGGACAGGCAGCAAGCACAGGCAGCACAGCAAGCACAGGCAGCATAGCAAGTACAGCAAGCACAGGCAGCAAGCACAGGCAGCACAGCAATCACAGGCAGCATAGCAAGTACAGCAAGCACAGGCAGCAAGCACAGGCAGCACAGCAATCACAGGCAGCAAGCGCAGGCAGCACAGCAAGCACAGGCAGCAAGCACAGGCAGCACAGCAAGCACAGGCATGTTAGAAACCTGCAAAATAGCTCGACGAGTTCGTTTTAGCGATTCTGGGGAAAGTGCAGAGGATTCAAGCTCCGTCCTCTTTCCAACAGGCAAAGCCTGCTCCGATCTTCTGCGAGATTCACTCTCGCATTTGTTTACAATGCTTACTCTTACTGAGACGCAGGTCAATGCACCGGCCGCCGAGGTAAACATATGATCCGCGATTCTCGGCGCCTCCAAAAACCGGTGACACAGCAACGCACTGACGTGTGCCACTGTCGAATTACCGCGTGTTATGGGCGAAATCAAATGCATCGCAAACAGGCAGCACAGCAAGCACAGGCTTGCTGTGCTTGCTGCACAGGCAGCACAGCAAGCACAGGCAGCAAGCACAGGCAGCACAGCAAGCACAGGCAGCAAACACAGGCAGCACAGCAAGCACAGACAGCAAGCACAGGCAGCACAGCAAACACAGGCAGCACAGCAAGCACAGGCAGCAAGCACAGGCAGCGAGCACAGGCAGCACAGCAAACACAGGCAGCACAGCAAGCACAGGCAGCAAACACAGGCAGCACAACAAGCACAGGCAGCACAGCAAGCACAGGCATTAAGCACAGGCAGCACAGCCAGCAAGCACAGGCAGCACAGCAAGCACAGGCAGCACAGCAAACACAGGCAGCAAGCACAGGCAGCACAGCAAGCACAGGCAGCACAGGCAGCAAGCACAGGCAGCACAGCAAGCACAGGCAGCAAGCACAGGCAGCACAGCAAGCACAGGCAGCACACCAAGCACAGGCAGCACAGCAAGCACAGGCAGCAAGCACTGGCAGCACAGCAAGCACAGGCAGCACAGCAAGCACAGGCAGCAAGCACAGGCAGCACAGCAAACACAGGCAGCAAACACAGGCAGCACAGCAAGCACAGGCAGCACAGCAAGAACAGGCAGCATGCACAGGCAGCACAGCAAGCACAGGCAGCAAACTCAGGCAGCACAGCAAGCACAGGCAGCCAGCACAGGCAGCACAGCAAGCACAGGCAGCACAGCAAACACAGGCAGCACAGCAAGCACAGGCAGCAAGCACAGGCAGCACAGCAAGCACAGGCAGCAAACACAGGCAGCACAGCAAGCACAGGCAGCAAGCACAGGCAGCACAGCAAGCACAGGCAGCACAGCAAACACAGGCAGCACAGCAAGCACATGCAGCAAACACAGGCAGCAAGCACAGGCAGCACAGCAAGCACAGGCAGCACAGCAAACACAGGCAGCACAGCAAGCACAGGCAGCAAAGCAAGCACAGGCAGCACAGGCAGCAAGCACAGGCAGCACAGGCAGCAAGCACAGGCAGAACAGCTAGCACAGGCAGCAAACACAGGCAGCACAGCGAGCAGAGGCAGCACAGCAAGCACAGGCAGCAAACCAAGCACAGGTGAGCACAGCAAGCACAGGCAGCAAGCACTGGCAGCACAGCAAGCGCAGGCAGCACAGCAAACACAGGCAGCACAGCAAGCACAGGCAGCAAGCACAGGCAGCACAGCAAGCACAGGCAGCACAGCAAGCACAGGCAGCAAACGCAGGCAGCACTGCAAGCACAGGCAGCACAGCAAACACAGGCAGCACAGCAAGCACAGGCAGCAAGCACAGGCAGCAAGCACAGGCAGCACAGCAAGCACAGGCAGCAAGCACAGGCAGCACTGCAAGCACAGGCAGCAAGCACAGGCAGCACTGCAAGCACAGGCAGCAAGCACAGGCAGCACAGCAAGCACAGGCAGCAAACACAGGCAGCACAGCAAGCACAGGCAGCAAGCACAGGCAGCACTGCAAGCACAGGCAGCAAGCACAGGCAGCACAGCAAGCACAGGCAGCAAACACAGGCAGCACAGCAAGCACAGACAGCACAGCAAGCACAGGCAGCACAGCAAGCACAGGCAGCAAGCACAGGCAGCAAGCACAGGCAGCACAGCAAGCACAGGCAGCACAGCAAGTACAGCAAGCACAGGCAGCAAGCACAGGCAGCACAGCAAGCACAGGCAGCAAGCACAGGCAGCAAGCACAGGCAGCACAGCAAGCACAGGCAGCACAGCAAGCACAGGCAGCAAGCACAGGCAGCACAGCAAACACAGGCAACAAGAACAGGCAGCACAGCAAGCACAGGCAGCAAGCACCGGCAGCAAAGCAAGCACAGGCAGCACAGCAAGCACAGGCAGCAAGCACAGGCAGCACAGCAAGCACAGGCAGCACAGCAAGCACAGACAGCAAGCACAGGCAGCAAGCACAGGCAGCACAGCAAGCACAGGCAGCAAGCACAGGCAGCACTGCAAGCACAGGCAGCAAGCACAGGCAGCACAGCAAGCACAGGCAGCAAACACAGGCAGCACAGCAAGCACAGACAGCACAGCAAGCACAGGCAGCACAGCAAGCACAGGCAGCAAGCACAGGCAGCACAGCAAGCACAGGCAGCACAGCAAGGACAGGCAGCAAGCACGGGCAGCATAGCAAGTACAGCAAGCACAGGCAGCAAGCACAGGCAGCAAGCACAGGCAGCACAGCAAGCACAGGCAGCAAGCACAGGCAGCACAGCAAGCACAGGCAGCAAGCACAGGCAGCACAGCAAGCACAGGCAGCAAGCACAGGCAGCACAGCAAGCACAGGCAGCAAGCACAGGCAGCACAGCAAGCACAGGCAGCAAGCACAGGCAGCACAGCAAGCACAGGCAGCAAGCACAGGCAGCATAGGCAGCACAGCAAGCACAGGCAGCACAGCACAGGCAGCACAGCAAGCACAGGCAGCACAGCAAGCACAGGCAGCAAGCAAGCACAGGCAGCACACCAAGCACAGGCAGCACAGGCAGCAAGCACAGGCAGCACAGCAAACACAGGCAGCACAGCAAGCACAGGCAGCAAGCACAGACAGCAAGCACATGCAGCACAGCAAACACAGGCAGCACAGCAAGCACAGACAGCAAGCACAGGCAGCAAGCACAGGCAGCACAGCAAGCACAGGCAGCAAGCACAGGCAGCACTGCAAGCACAGGCAGCAAGCACAGGCAGCACAGCAAGCACAGGCAGCAAACACAGGCAGCACAGCAAGCACAGACAGCACAGCAAGCACAGGCAGCACAGCAAGCAGAGGCAGCACAGCAAGCACAGGCAGCAAGCACAGGCAGCACAGCAAGCACAGGCAGCACAGCAAGGACAGGCAGCAAGCACGGGCAGCATAGCAAGTACAGCAAGCACAGGCAGCAAGCACAGGCAGCAAGCACAGGCAGCAAGCACAGGCAGCACAGCAAGCACAGGCAGCAAGCACAGGCAGCACAGCAAGCACAGGCAGCAAGCACAGGCAGCACAGCAAGCACAGGCAGCAAGCACAGGCAGCACAGCAAGCACAGGCAGCAAGCACAGGCAGCATAGGCAGCACAGCAAGCACAGGCAGCACAGCACAGGCAGCACAGCAAGCACAGGCAGCACAGCAAGCACAGGCAGCAAGCAAGCACAGGCAGCACACCAAGCACAGGCAGCACAGGCAGCAACCACAGGCAGCACAGCAAACACAGGCAGCACAGCAAGCACAGGCAGCAAGCACAGACAGCAAGCACATGCAGCACAGCAAACACAGGCAGCACAGCAAGCACAGACAGCAAGCACAGGCAGCACAGCAAACACAGGCAGCTCAGCAAGCACAGGCAGCAAGCACAGGCAGCAAGCACAGGCAGCACAGCAAGCACAGGCAGCACAGCAAGTACAGCAAGCACAGGCAGCAAGCACAGGCAGCACAGCAAGCACAGGCAGCAAGCACAGGCAGCAAGCACAGGCAGCACAGCAAGCACAGGCAGCACAGCAAGCACAGGCAGCAAGCACAGGCAGCACAGCAAACACAGGCAACAAGAACAGGCAGCACAGCAAGCACAGGCAGCAAGCACCGGCAGCAAAGCAAGCACAGGCAGCAAGCACAGGCAGCAAGCACAGGCAGCAAGCACAGGCAGCACAGCAAGCACAGGCAGCAAGCACAGGCAGCACAGCAAGCACAGGCAGCAAAGCAAGCACAGGCAGCAAGCACAGGCAGCACAGCAAGCACAGGCAGCAAGCACAGGCAGCACACCAAGCACAGGCAGCACAGCAAGCACAGGCAGCAAGCACAGGCAGCACAGCAAGCACAGGCAGCAAGCACAGGCAGCACAGCAAGCACAGGCAGCAAGCACAGGCAACACAGCACAGCAAGCACAGGCAGCACAGCAAGGACAGGCAGCAAGCACATGCAGCACAGCAAGCACAGGCAGCAAGCACAGGCAGCACAGCAAGCACAAGCATGTTAGAAACCCGCAAAATAGCTCGACGAGTTCGTTTTAGCGATTCTGGGGGAAGTGCAGAGGGGTCAAGCTCCGTCCTCTTTCCAACAGGCAAAACCTGCTCCGATCTTCTGCGAGATTCACTCTCGCATTTGTTTACAATGCTTACTCTTACTGAGACGCAGGCCAATGCACCGGCCGCCGAGGTAAACATATGATCCGCGATTCTCGGCGCCTCCAAAAACCGGTGACACAGCAACGCACTGTCGTGTGCCACTGTCGAATTACCGCGTGTTATGGGCGAAATCAAATGCATCACTAACAGGCAGCACAGCAAGCACAGCAAGCATAGGCAGCACAGCACAGGCAGCACAGCACAGGCAGCACAGCAAGCACAGGCAGCAAGCACAGGCAGCACAGCAAGCACAGGCAGCAAAGCAAGCACAGGCAGCAAGCACAGGCAGCACAGCAAGCACAGGCAGCAAGCACAGGCAGCACACCAAGCACAGGCAGCACAGCAAGCACAGGCAGCAAGCACAGGCAGCACAGCAAGCACAGGCAGCAAGCACAGGCAGCACAGCAAGCACAGGCAGCAAGCACAGGCAACACAGCAAGCACAGCACAGCAAGCACAGGCAGCACAGCAAGGACAGGCAGCAAGCACAGGCAGCACAGCAAGCACAGGCAGCATAGCAAGTACAGCAAGCACAGGCAGCAAGCACAGGCAGCACAGCAATCACAGGCAGCATAGCAAGTACAGCAAGCACAGGCAGCAAGCACAGGCAGCACAGCAATCACAGGCAGCAAGCGCAGGCAGCACAGCAAGCACAGGCAGCAAGCACAGGCAGCACAGCAAGCACAGGCATGTTAGAAACCTGCAAAATAGCTCGACGAGTTCGTTTTAGCGATTCTGGGGAAAGTGCAGAGGATTCAAGCTCCGTCCTCTTTCCAACAGGCAAAGCCTGCTCCGATCTTCTGCGAGATTCACTCTCGCATTTGTTTACAATGCTTACTCTTACTGAGACGCAGGTCAATGCACCGGCCGCCGAGGTAAACATATGATCCGCGATTCTCGGCGCCTCCAAAAACCGGTGACACAGCAACGCACTGACGTGTGCCACTGTCGAATTACCGCGTGTTATGGGCGAAATCAAATGCATCGCAAACAGGCAGCACAGCAAGCACAGGCAGCAAGCACAGGCAGCACAGCAAGCACAGGCAGCAAGCACAGGCAGCACAGCAAGCACAGGCAGCAAACACAGGCAGCACAGCAAGCACAGACAGCAAGCACAGGCAGCACAGCAAACACAGGCAGCACAGCAAGCACAGGCAGCAAGCACAGGCAGCGAGCACAGGCAGCACAGCAAACACAGGCAGCACAGCAAGCACAGGCAGCAAACACAGGCAGCACAACAAGCACAGGCAGCACAGCAAGCACAGGCATTAAGCACAGGCAGCACAGCCAGCAAGCACAGGCAGCACAGCAAGCACAGGCAGCACAGCAAACACAGGCAGCAAGCACAGGCAGCACAGCAAGCACAGGCAGCACAGGCAGCAAGCACAGGCAGCACAGCAAGCACAGGCAGCAAGCACAGGCAGCACAGCAAGCACAGGCAGCACACCAAGCACAGGCAGCACAGCAAGCACAGGCAGCAAGCACTGGCAGCACAGCAAGCACAGGCAGCACAGCAAGCACAGGCAGCAAGCACAGGCAGCACAGCAAACACAGGCAGCAAACACAGGCAGCACAGCAAGCACAGGCAGCACAGCAAGAACAGGCAGCAAGCACAGGCAGCACAGCAAGCACAGGCAGCAAACTCAGGCAGCACAGCAAGCACAGGCAGCCAGCACAGGCAGCACAGCAAGCACAGGCAGCACAGCAAACACAGGCAGCCCAGCAAGCACAGGCAGCAAGCACAGGCAGCACAGCAAGCACAGGCAGCAAACACAGGCAGCACAGCAAGCACAGGCAGCAAGCACAGGCAGCACAGCAAGCACAGGCAGCACAGCAAACACAGGCAGCACAGCAAGCACATGCAGCAAACACAGGCAGCAAGCACAGGCAGCACAGCAAGCACAGGCAGCACAGCAAACACAGGCAGCACAGCAAGCACAGGCAGCAAAGCAAGCACAGGCAGCACAGGCAGCAAGCACAGGCAGCACAGCTAGCACAGGCAGCAAACACAGGCAGCACAGCGAGCAGAGGCAGCACAGCAAGCACAGGCAGCAAACCAAGCACAGGTGAGCACAGCAAGCACAGGCAGCAAGCACTGGCAGCACAGCAAGCGCAGGCAGCACAGCAAACACAGGCAGCACAGCAAGCACAGGCAGCAAGCACAGGCAGCACAGCAAGCACAGGCAGCACAGCAAGCACAGGCAGCAAACGCAGGCAGCACTGCAAGCACAGGCAGCACAGCAAACACAGGCAGCACAGCAAGCACAGGCAGCAAGCACAGGCTGCACAGCAAGCACAGGCATGTTAGAAACCCGCAACATAGCTCGACGATTTCGTTTTAGCGATTCTGGGGGAAGCGCAGAGCGGTCAATCTCCGTCCTCTTTCCAACAGGCAAAGCCTGCTCCGATCTTCTGCGAGATTCACTCTCGCATTTGTTTACAATGCTTACTCTTACTGAGACGCAGGTCAATGCACCGGCCGCCGAGGTAAACATATGATCCGCGACTCTCGGCGCCTCCAAAAACAGGTGACACAGCAACGCACTGTCGTGTGCCACTGTCGAATTACCACGTGTTATGGGCGAAATCAAATGCATCGCTAACAGGCAGCACAGCAAGCACAGGCAGCACAGCAAGCACAGGCAGCAAGCACAGGCAGCACAGCAAGCACAGGCAGCAAGCACAGGCAGCAAGCACAGGCAGCACAGCAAGCACAGGCAGCAAGCACAGGCAGCACAGCAAGCACAGGCAGCACAGCAAGCACAGGAAGCAAGCACAGGCAGCAAGCACAGGCAGCACAGCAAGCACAGGCAGCAAGCACAGGCAGCAAGCACAGGCAGCACAGCAAGCACAGGCAGCAAGCACAGGCAGCACAGCAAGCACAGGCAGCAAACACAGGCAGCACAGCAAGCACAGGTGAGCACAGCAAGCACAGCAAGCACTGGCAGCACAGCAAGCGCAGGCAGCAAGCACAGGCAGCACAGCAAACACTGGCAGCACAGCAAGCACAGGCAGCAAGCACAGGCAGCAAGCACAGGCAACACAGCAAGCACAAGCAGCACAGCAAACACAGGCAGCACAGCAAGCACAGGCAGCAAGCACAGGCAGCACAGCAACCACAGGCAGCAAGCACAGGCAGCACAGCAAGCACAGGCAGCAAGCACAGGCAGCAAACACAGGCAGCACAGCAAGCACAGGCAGCCAGCACAGGCAGCACAGCAAGCACAGGCAGCACAGCAAACACAGGTAGCACAGCAAGCACAGGCAGCAAGCACAGGCAGCACAGCAAACACAGGCAGCACAGCACAGGCAGCACAACAAGCACAGGCAGCACAGCAAGCACAGCAAGCACAGGCAGCAAACACAGGCAGCACAGCAAGCACAGGCAGCCAGCACAGGCAGCACAGCAAGCACAGGCAGCACAGCAAGCACAGGCAGCAAACACAGGCAGCACAGCAAGCACAGGCAGCCAGCACAGGCAGCACAGCAAGCACAGGCAGCAAGCACAGGCAGCACAACAAACACAGGCCGCACAGCAAGCACAGGCAGCACAGCAAGCACAGGCAGCAAGCACAGGCAGCACAGCAAGCACAGGCAGCACAGAAAGCACAGGCAGCAAGCACAGGCAGCACAGCAAGCAGAGGCAGCAAGCACAGGCAGCACAGCAAGCACAGGCAGCACACCAAGCACAGGTGAGCACAGCAAGCACAGGCAGCAAGCACTGGCAGCACAGCAAGCGCAGGCAGCACAGCAAGCACAGGCAGCAAGCACAGGCAGCACAGCAAGCACAGGCAGCAAGCACAGGCAGCACAGCAAGCACAGGCAGCAAACACAGGCAGCACAGCAAGCACAGGTGAGCACAGCAAGCACAGCAATCACAGGCAGCAAGCACTGACAGCACAGCAAGCGCAGGCAGCAAGCACAGGCAGCACAGCAAGCACAGGCAGCACAGAAAGCACAGGCAGCAAGCACAGGCAGCACAGCAAGCAGAGGCAGCAAGCAGAGGCAGCACAGCAAGCACAGGCAGCACACCAAGCACAGGTGAGCACAGCAAGCACAGGCAGCAAGCACTGGCAGCACAGCAAGCGCAGGCAGCACAGCAAGCACAGGCAGCACAGCAAGCACAGGCAGCAAGCACAGGCAGCAAGCACAGGCAGCACTGCACCCACAGGCAGCATAGCAAGTACAGCAAGCACAGGCAGCAAGCACAGGCAGCACAGCAAGCACAGGCAGCAAGCACAGGCAGCACAGCAAGCACAGGCAGCAAGCACAGGCAGCACAGCAAGCACAGGCAGCATAGCAACTACAGCAAGCACAGGCAGCAAGCACAGGCAGCACAGCACAGGCAGCACAGCAAGCACAGGCAGCAAGCACAGGCAGAACAGCAAGCACAGGCAGCATAGCAACTACAGCAAGCACAGGCAGCAAGCACAGGCAGCACAGCAATCACAGGCAGCAAGCACAGGCAGCACAGGAAGCACAGGCAGCACAGCAAGCACAGGCAGCAAGCACAGGCAGCAAGCACAGGCAGCACTGCAAGCACAGGCAGCATAGCAAGTACAGCAAGCACAGGCAGCAAGCACAGGCAGCACAGGCAGCAAGCACAGGCAGCACAGCAAGCACAGACAGCATAGCAACTACAGCAAGCACAGGCAGCAAGCACAGGCAGCACAGCAATCACAGGCAGCAAGCACAGGCAGCACAGCAAGCACAGGCAGCACAGCAAACACACGCAACACAGGAAGCACAGGCAGCAAGCACAGGCAGCACAGCAAATACAGGCAGCAAGCACAGGCAGCACTGCAAGCACAGGCAGCAAGCAGAGGCAGCACAGCAAGCACAGGCAGCACAGCAAGCACAGGCAGCAAGCACAGGCAGCACAGGAAGCACAGGCAGCAAGCACAGGCAGCACAGCAAGGACAGGCAGCAAGCACAGGCAGCAAGCACAGGCAGCACAGCAAGCACAGGCAGCAAGCACAAGCAGCACAGGCAGCAAGCACAGGCAGCACAGCAAGCACAGGCATGTTAGAAACCCGCAAAATAGCTCGACGAGTTCGTTTTAGCGATTCTGGGGGAAGTGCAGAGGGTTCAATCTCCGTCCTCTTTCCAACAGGCAAAGCCTGCTCCGATCTTCTGCGAGATTTACTCTCGCATTTGTTTACAATGCTTACTCTTACTGAGACGCAGGTCAATGCACCGGCCGCCGAGGTAAACATATGATCCGCGACTCTCGGCGCCTCCAAAAACAGGTGACACAGCAACGCACTGTCGTGTGCCACTGTCGAATTACCGCGTGTTATGGGCGAAATCAAATGCATCGCTAACAGGCAGCACAGCAAGCACAGGCAGCAAGCACAGGCAGCACAGCAAGCACAGGCAGCACACCAAGCACAGGCAGCACAGCAAGCACAGGCAGCACAGCAAGCACAGGCAGCAAGAACAGGCAGCACAGCAAGCACAGGCAGCAAGCACAGGCAGCACAGCAAGCACAGGCAGCATAGCAAACACAGGCAACACAGGAAGCACAGGCAGCAAGCACAGGCAGCAAGCACAGGCAGCACAGCAAGCACAGGCAGCAAGCACAGGCAGCACAGCAAGCACAGGCAGCAAGCACAGGCAGCACAGCAAGCACAGGCAGCATAGCAACTACAGCAAGCACAGGCAGCAAGCACAGGCAGCACAGCACAGGCAGCACAGCAAGCACAGGCAGCAAGCACAGGCAGAACAGCAAGCACAGGCAGCATAGCAACTACAGCAAGCACAGGCAGCAAGCACAGGCAGCACAGCAATCACAGGCAGCAAGCACAGGCAGCACAGGAAGCACAGGCAGCAAGCACAGGCAGCAAGCACAGGCAGCACTGCAAGCACAGGCAGCATAGCAAGTACAGCAAGCACAGGCAGCAAGCACAGGCAGCACAGGCAGCAAGCACAGGCAGCACAGCAAGCACAGACAGCATAGCAACTACAGCAAGCACAGGCAGCAAGCACAGGCAGCACAGCAATCACAGGCAGCAAGCACAGGCAGCACAGCAAGCACAGGCAGCACAGCAAACACACGCAACACAGGAAGCACAGGCAGCAAGCACAGGCAGCACAGCAAATACAGGCAGCAAGCACAGGCAGCACTGCAAGCACAGGCAGCAAGCAGAGGCAGCACAGCAAGCACAGGCAGCACAGCAAGCACAGGCAGCAAGCACAGGCAGCACAGGAAGCACAGGCAGCAAGCACAGGCAGCACAGCAAGGACAGGCAGCAAGCACAGGCAGCAAGCACAGGCAGCACAGCAAGCACAGGCAGCAAGCACAAGCAGCACAGGCAGCAAGCACAGGCAGCACAGCAAGCACAGGCATGTTAGAAACCCGCAAAATAGCTCGACGAGTTCGTTTTAGCGATTCTGGGGGAAGTGCAGAGGGTTCAATCTCCGTCCTCTTTCCAACAGGCAAAGCCTGCTCCGATCTTCTGCGAGATTTACTCTCGCATTTGTTTACAATGCTTACTCTTACTGAGACGCAGGTCAATGCACCGGCCGCCGAGGTAAACATATGATCCGCGACTCTCGGCGCCTCCAAAAACAGGTGACACAGCAACGCACTGTCGTGTGCCACTGTCGAATTACCGCGTGTTATGGGCGAAATCAAATGCATCGCTAACAGGCAGCACAGCAAGCACAGGCAGCAAGCACAGGCAGCACAGCAAGCACAGGCAGCACACCAAGCACAGGCAGCACAGCAAGCACAGGCAGCACAGCAAGCACAGGCAGCAAGAACAGGCAGCACAGCAAGCACAGGCAGCAAGCACAGGCAGCACAGCAAGCACAGGCAGCATAGCAAACACAGGCAACACAGGAAGCACAGGCAGCAAGCACAGGCAGCAAGCACAGGCAGCACAGCAAGCACAGGCAGCAAGCACAGGCAGCACAGCAAGCACAGGCAGCAAGCACAGGCAGCAAGCACAGGCAGCACAGCAAGCACAGGCAGCAAGCACAGGCAGCCCAGCAAGCACAGGCAGCAAGCACAGGCAGCACAGCAAACACAGGCAGCACAGCAAGCACAGGCAGCAAGCACAGGCAGCACAGCAAGCACAGGCAGCAAGCACAGGCAGCACAGCAAGCACAGGCAGCAAGCACAGGCAGCACAGCAAGCACAGGCAGCACAGCAAGCACAGGCAGCAAGTACAGGCAGCACAGCAAACACAGGCAGCACAGCAAGCACAGGCAGCACAGCACAGGCAGCACAGCAAGCACAGGTAGCAAGCACAGGCAGCCCAGCAAGCACAGGCAGCAAGCACAGGCAGCACAGCAAACACAGGCAGCACAGCAAGCACAGGCAGCACAGCAAGCACAGGCAGCAAGCACAGGCAGCACAGCAAGCACAGGCAGCAAGCACAGGCAGCAAGCACAGGCAGCAAGCACAGGCAGCACAGCAAGCACAGGCAGCAAGCACAGGCAGCAAGCACAGGCAGCACAGCAAGCACAGGCAGCAAGCACAGGCAGCACAGCAAGCACAGGCAGCAAACACAGGCAGCAAAGCAAGCACAGGTGAGCACAGCAAGCACAGCAATCACAGGCAGCAAGCACTGACAGCACAGCAAGCGCAGGCAGCAAGCACAGGCAGCACAGCAAACACTGGCAGCACAGCAAGCACAGGCAGCAAGCACAGGCAGCAAGCACAGGCAACACAGCAAGCACAAGTAGCACAGCAAACACAGGCAGCACAGCAAGCACAGGCAGCAAGCACAGGCAGCACAGCAAGCACAGGCAGCAAGCACAGGCAGCACAGCAAGCACAGGCAGCCAGCACAGGCAGCACAGCAAGCACAGGCGGCACAGCAAACACAGGTAGCACAGCAAGCACAGGCAGCAAGCACAGGCAGCACAGCAAACACAGGCAGCACAGCAAGCACAGGCAGCACAGCACAGGCAGCACAACAAGCACAGGCAGCACAGCAAGCACAGCAAGCACAGGCAGCAAACACAGGCAGCACAGCAAGCACAGGCAGCCAGCACAGGCAGCACAGCAAGCACAGGCAGCAAGCACAGGCAGCACAGCAAACACAGGCCGCACAGCAAGCACAGTCAGCACAGCACAGGCAGCACAGCAAGCACAGGCAGCAAGCACAGGCAGCACAGCAAGCACAGGCAGCACAGCAAGCACAGGCAGCAAGCACAGGCAGCACAGCAAGCACAGGCAGCACAGCAAACGCAGGCAGCACAGCAAGCACAGGCAGCAAGCACAGGCAGCACAGCAAGCACAGGCAGCACAGAAAGCACAGGCAGCAAGCACAGGCAGCACAGCAAGCACAGGTGAGCACAGCAAGCACAGCAATCACAGGCAGCAAGCACTGACAGCACAGCAAGCGCAGGCAGCAAGCACAGGCAGCACAGCAAGCACAGAAAGCACAGGCAGCAAGCACAGGCAGCACAGCAAGCAGAGGCAGCAAGCAGAGGCAGCACAGCAAGCACAGGCAGCACACCAAGCACAGGTGAGCACAGCAAGCACAGGCAGCAAGCACTGGCAGCACAGCAAGCGCAGGCAGCACAGCAAGCACAGGCAGCAAGCACAGGCAGCACAGCAAGCACAGGCAGCAAGCACAGGCAGCAAGCACAGGCAGCACTGCAAGCACAGGCAGCATAGCAAGTACAGCAAGCACAGGCAGCAAGCACAGGCAGCACAGCAAGCACAGGCAGCAAGCACAGGCAGCACAGCAAGCACAGGCAGCACAGCAAGCACAGGCAGCACAGCAAACACAGGCAGCACAGCAAGCACAGGCAGCAAGCACAGGCAGCACAGCAAGCACAGGCAGCAAGCACAGGCAGCACAGCAAGCAGAGGCAGCAAGCACAGGCAGCACAGCAAGCACAGGCAGCACACCAAGCACAGGTGAGCACAGCCAGCACAGGCAGCAAGCACTGGCAGCACAGCAAGCGCAGGCAGCACAGCAAGCACAGGCAGCAAGCACAGGCAGCACAGCAAGCACAGGCAGCAAGCACAGGCAGCACAGCAAGCACAGGCAGCAAACACAGGCAGCATAGCAAGCACAGGTGAGCACAGCAAGCACAGCAATCACAGGCAGCAAGCACTGACAGCACAGCAAGCGCAGGCAGCAAGCACAGGCAGCACAGCAAGCACAGAAAGCACAGGCAGCAAGCACAGGCAGCACAGCAAGCAGAGGCAGCAAGCAGAGGCAGCACAGCAAGCACAGGCAGCACGCCAAGCACAGGTGAGCACAGCAAGCACAGCAAGCACAGGCAGCAAGCACTGGCAGCACAGCAAGCGCAGGCAGCACAGCAAGCACAGGCAGCAAGCACAGGCAGCACAGCAAGCACAGGCAGCAAGCACAGGCAGCAAGCACAGGCAGCACTGCAAGCACAGGCAGCATAGCAAGTACAGCAAGCACAGGCAGCACAGCAAGCACAGGCAGCAAGCACAGGCAGCACAGCAAGCACAGGCAGCAAGCACAGGCAGCACAGCAAGCACAGGCAGCATAGCAACTACAGCAAGCACAGGCAGCAAGCACAGGCAGCACAGCAAGCACAGGCAGCACAGCACAGGCAGCACAGCAAGCACAGGCAGCAAGCACAGGCAGAACAGCAAGCACAGGCAGCATAGCAACTACAGCAAGCACAGGCAGCAAGCACAGGCAGCACAGCAATCACAGGCAGCAAGCACAGGCAGCACAGCACGCACAGGCAGCACAGCAAGCACAGGCAGCAAGCACAGGCAGCAAGCACAGGCAGCACTGCAAGCACAGGCAGCATAGCAAGTACAGCAAGCACAGGCAGCAAGCACAGGCAGCACAGCAAGCACAGGCAGCAAGCACAGGCAGCACAGCAAGCACAGGCAGCAAGCACAGGCAGCACAGCAAGCACAGGCAGCATAGCAACTACAGCAAGCACAGGCAGCAAGCACAGGCAGCACAGAAAGCACAGGCAGCACAGCACAGGCAGCACAGCAAGCACAGGCAGCAAGCACAGGCAGAACAGCAAGCACAGGCAGCATAGCAACTACAGCAAGCACAGGCAGCAAGCACAGGCAGCACAGCAATCACAGGCAGCAAGCACAGGCAGCACAGCACGCACAGGCAGCACAGCAAGCACAGGCAGCAAGCACAGGCAGCAAGCACAGGCAGCACAGCAAGCACAGGCAGCAAGCACAAGCAGCACAGCAAGCACAGGCAGCATAGCAACTACAGCAAGCACAGGCAGCAAGCACAGGCAGCACAGCAATCACAGGCAGCAAGCACAGGCAGCACAGCAAGCACAGGCAGCACAGCAAACACAGGCAACACAGGAAGCACAGGCAGCAAGCACAGGCAGCACAGCAAATACAGGCAGCAAGCACAGGCAGCAAACACAGGCAGCACTGCAAGCACAGGCAGCAAGCAGAGGCAGCACAGCAAGCACAGGCAGCACAGCAAGCACAGGCAGCAAGCACAGGCAGCACAGGAAGCACAGGCAGCAAGCACAGGCAGCACAGCAAGGACAGGCAGCAAGCACAGGCAGCAAGCACAGGCAGCACAGCAAGCACAGGCAGCAAGCACAGGCAGCACAGCAAGCACAGGCAGCAAGCACAGGCAGCACAGCAAGCACAGGCATGTTAGAAAACCGCAAAATAGCTCGACGAGTTCGTTTTAGCGATTCTGGGGGAAGTGCAGAGGGTTCAATCTCCGTCCTCTTTCCAACAGGCAAAGCCTGCTCCGATCTTCTGCGAGATTTACTCTCGCATTTGTTTACAATGCTTACTCTTACTGAGACGCAGGTCAATGCACCGGCCGCCGAGGTAAACATATGATCCGCGACTCTCGGCGCCTCCAAATACAGGTGACACAGCAACGCATTGTCGCGTGCCACTGTCGAATTACCGCGTGTTATGGGCGAAATCAAATGCATCGCTAACAGGCAGCACAGCAAGCACAGGCAGCACAGCAAGCACAGGCAGCAAACACAGGCAGCACAGCAAGCACAGGCAGCAAGTACAGGCAGCACAGCAAACACAGGCAGCACAGCAAGCACAGGCAGCACAGCACAGGCAGCACAGCAAGCACAGGCAGCAAGCACAGGCAGCCCAGCAAGCACAGGCAGCAAGCACAGGCAGCACAGCACACACAGGCAGCACAGCAAGCACAGGCAGCAAGCACAGGCAGCACAGCAAGCACAGGCAGCAAGCACAGGCAGCACAGCAAGCACAGGCAGCAAGCACAGGCAGCAAGCACAGGCAGCACAGCAAGCACAGGCAGCAAGCACAGGCAGCAAGCACAGGCAGCACAGCAAACACAGGCAGCAAGCACAGGCAGCACAGCAAGCACAGGCAGCAAACACAGGCAGCACAGCAAGCACAGGTGAGCACAGCAAGCACAGCAATCACAGGCAGCAAGCACTGGCAGCACAGCAAGCGCAGGCAGCAAGCACAGGCAGCACAGCAAACACTGGCAGCACAGCAAGCACAGGCAGCAAGCACAGGCAGCACAGCAAGCACAGGCAGCAAGCACAGGCAGCACAGCAAGCACAGGCAGCAAGCACAGGCAGCACAGCAAGCACAGGCAGCATAGCAACTACAGCAAGCACAGGCAGCAAGCACAGGCAGCACAGAAAGCACAGGCAGCACAGCACAGGCAGCACAGCAAGCACAGGCAGCAAGCACAGGCAGAACAGCAAGCACAGGCAGCATAGCAACTACAGCAAGCACAGGCAGCAAGCACAGGCAGCACAGCAATCACAGGCAGCAAGCACAGGCAGCACAGCACGCACAGGCAGCACAGCAAGCACAGGCAGCAAGCACAGGCAGCAAGCACAGGCAGCACAGCAAGCACAGGCAGCAAGCACAAGCAGCACAGCAAGCACAGGCAGCATAGCAACTACAGCAAGCACAGGCAGCAAGCACAGGCAGCACAGCAATCACAGGCAGCAAGCACAGGCAGCACAGCAAGCACAGGCAGCACAGCAAACACAGGCAACACAGGAAGCACAGGCAGCAAGCACAGGCAGCACAGCAAATACAGGCAGCAAGCACAGGCAGCAAACACAGGCAGCACTGCAAGCACAGGCAGCAAGCAGAGGCAGCACAGCAAGCACAGGCAGCACAGCAAGCACAGGCAGCAAGCACAGGCAGCACAGGAAGCACAGGCAGCAAGCACAGGCAGCACAGCAAGGACAGGCAGCAAGCACAGGCAGCAAGCACAGGCAGCACAGCAAGCACAGGCAGCAAGCACAGGCAGCACAGCAAGCACAGGCAGCAAGCACAGGCAGCACAGCAAGCACAGGCATGTTAGAAAACCGCAAAATAGCTCGACGAGTTCGTTTTAGCGATTCTGGGGGAAGTGCAGAGGGTTCAATCTCCGTCCTCTTTCCAACAGGCAAAGCCTGCTCCGATCTTCTGCGAGATTTACTCTCGCATTTGTTTACAATGCTTACTCTTACTGAGACGCAGGTCAATGCACCGGCCGCCGAGGTAAACATATGATCCGCGACTCTCGGCGCCTCCAAATACAGGTGACACAGCAACGCATTGTCGCGTGCCACTGTCGAATTACCGCGTGTTATGGGCGAAATCAAATGCATCGCTAACAGGCAGCACAGCAAGCACAGGCAGCACAGCAAGCACAGGCAGCAAACACAGGCAGCACAGCAAGCACAGGCAGCAAGTACAGGCAGCACAGCAAACACAGGCAGCACAGCAAGCACAGGCAGCACAGCACAGGCAGCACAGCAAGCACAGGCAGCAAGCACAGGCAGCCCAGCAAGCACAGGCAGCAAGCACAGGCAGCACAGCACACACAGGCAGCACAGCAAGCACAGGCAGCAAGCACAGGCAGCACAGCAAGCACAGGCAGCAAGCACAGGCAGCACAGCAAGCACAGGCAGCAAGCACAGGCAGCAAGCACAGGCAGCACAGCAAGCACAGGCAGCAAGCACAGGCAGCAAGCACAGGCAGCACAGCAAACACAGGCAGCAAGCACAGGCAGCACAGCAAGCACAGGCAGCAAACACAGGCAGCACAGCAAGCACAGGTGAGCACAGCAAGCACAGCAATCACAGGCAGCAAGCACTGGCAGCACAGCAAGCGCAGGCAGCAAGCACAGGCAGCACAGCAAACACTGGCAGCACAGCAAGCACAGGCAGCAAGCACAGGCAGCAAGCACAAGCAACACAGCAAGCACAAGCAGCACAGCAAACACAGGCGGCACAGCAAGCACAGGCAGCAAGCACAGGCAGCACAGCAAGCACAGGCAGCAAGCACAGGCAGCACAGCAAGCACAGGCAGCCAGCACAGGCAGCACAGCAAGCACAGGCAGCACAGCAAACACAGGTAGCACAGCAAGCACAGGCAGCAAGCACAGGCAGCACAGCAAACACAGGCAGCACAGCAAGCACAGGCAGCACAGCACAGGCAGCACAACAAGCACAGGCAGCACAGCAAGCACAGGCAGCAAACACAGGCAGCACAGCAAGCACAGGCAGCACAGCACAGGCAGCACAGCAAGCACAGGCAGCAAGCACAGGCAGCACAGCAAGCACAGGCAGCACAGCAAGCACAGGCAGCAAGCACAGGCAGCACAGCAAGCACAGGCAGCACAGCAAACACAGGCAGCACAGCAAGCACAGGCAGCAAGCACAGGCAGCACAGCAAGCACAGGCAGCACAGAAAGCACAGGCAGCACAGCAAGCACAGGCAGCAAGCACAGGCAGCACAGCAAGCACAGGCAGCACAGAAAGCACAGGCAGCAAGCACAGGCAGCACAGCAAGCAGAGGCAGCAAGCACAGGCAGCACAGCAAGCACAGGCAGCACACCAAGCACAGGTGAGCACAGCAAGCACAGGCAGCAAGCACTGGCAGCACAGCAAGCGGAGGCAGCACAGCAAGCACAGGCAGCAAGCACAGGCAGCACAGCAAGCACAGGCAGCAAGCACAGGCAGCACAGCAAGCACAGGCAGCAAACACAGGCAGCACAGCAAGCACAGGTGAGCACAGCAAGCACAGCAATCACAGGCAGCAAGCACTGACAGCACAGCAAGCGCAGGCAGCAAGCACAGGCAGCACAGCAAGCACAGAAAGCACAGGCAGCAAGCACAGGCAGCACAGCAAGCAGAGGCAGCAAGCAGAGGCAGCACAGCAAGCACAGGCAGCACGCCAAGCACAGGTGAGCACAGCAAGTACAGCAAGCACAGGCAGCAAGCACTGGCAGCACAGCAAGCGCAGGCAGCACAGCAAGCACAGGCAGCAAGCACAGGCAGCACAGCAAGCACAGGCAGCAAGCACAGGCAGCAAGCACAGGCAGCACTGCAAGCACAGGCAGCATAGCAAGTACAGCAAGCACAGGCAGCAAGCACAGGCAGCACAGCAAGCACAGGCAGCAAGCACAGGCAGCACAGCAAGCACAGGCAGCATAGCAACTACAGCAAGCACAGGCAGCAAGCACAGGCAGCACAGCAAGCACAGGCAGCACAGCACAGGCAGCACAGCAAGCACAGGCAGCAAGCACAGGCAGAACAGCAAGCACAGGCAGCATAGCAACTACAGCAAGCACAGGCAGCAAGCACAGGCAGCACAGCAATCACAGGCAGCAAGCACAGGCAGCACAGCACGCACAGGCAGCACAGCAAGCACAGGCAGCAAGCACAGGCAGCAAGCACAGGCAGCACAGCAAGCACAGGCAGCAAGCACAAGCAGCACAGCAAGCACAGGCAGCATAGCAACTACAGCAAGCACAGGCAGCAAGCACAGGCAGCACAGCAATCACAGGCAGCAAGCACAGGCAGCACAGCAAGCACAGGCAGCACAGCAAACACAGGCAACACAGGAAGCACAGGCAGCAAGCACAGGCAGCACAGCAAATACAGGCAGCAAGCACAGGCAGCAAGCACAGGCAGCACTGCAAGCACAGGCAGCAAGCAGAGGCAGCACAGCAAGCACAGGCAGCACAGCAAGCACAGGCAGCAAGCACAGGCAGCACAGGAAGCACAGGCAGCAAGCACAGGCAGCACAGCAAGCAGAGGCAGCAAGCAGAGGCAGCACAGCAAGCACAGGCAGCACACCAAGCACAGGTGAGCACAGCAAGCACAGGCAGCAAGCACTGGCAGCACAGCAAGCGCAGGCAGCAAGCACAGGCAGCACAGCAAACACTGGCAGCACAGCAAGCACAGGCAGCAAGCACAGGCAGCAAGCACAGGCAACACAGCAAGCACAAGCAGCACAGCAAACACAGGCAGCACAGCAAGCACAGGCAGCAAGCACAGGCAGCACAGCAAGCACAGGCAGCACAGCAAGCACAGGCAGCAAGCACAGGCAGCAAACACAGGCAGCACAGCAAGCACAGGCAGCCAGCACAGGCAGCACAGCAAGCACAGGCAGCACAGCAAACACAGGTAGCACAGCAAGCACAGGCAGCAAGCACAGGCAGCACAGCAAACACAGGCAGCACAGCAAGCACAGGCAGCACAGCACAGGCAGCACAACAAGCACAGGCAGCACAGCAAGCACAGGCAGCAAACACAGGCAGCACAGCAAGCACAGGCAGCCAGCACAGGCAGCACAGCAAGCACAGGCAGCACAGCAAACACAGGTAGCACAGCAAGCACAGGCAGCAAGCACAGGCAGCACAGCAAACACAGCCCGCACAGCAAGCACAGGCAGCACAGCACAGGCAGCACAGCAAGCACAGGCAGCAAGCACAGGCAGCACAGCAAGCACAGGCAGCAAGCACAGGCAGCACAGCAAACACAGGCAGCACAGCAAGCACAGGCAGCACAGAAAGCACAGGCAGCAAGCACAGGCAGCACAGCAAGCAGAGGCAGCACAGGCAGCACACCAAGCACAGGTGAGCACAGCAAGCACAGGCAGCAAGCACTGGCAGCACAGCAAGCGCAGGCAGCACAGCAAGCACAGGCAGCAAGCACAGGCAGCACAGCAAGCACAGGCAGCACAGCAAGCACAGGCAGCAAACACAGGCAGCACAGCAAGCACAGGTGAGCACAGCAAGCACAGCAATCACAGGCAGCAAGCACTGACAGCACAGCAAGCGCAGGCGGCAAGCACAGGCAGCACAGCAAGCACAGGCAGCACAGAAAGCACAGGCAGCAAGCACAGGCAGCACAGCAAGCAGAGGCAGCATGCAGAGGCAGCACAGCAAGCACAGGCAGCACACCAAGCACAGGTGAGCACAGCAAGCACAGCAAGTACAGGCAGCAAGCACTGGCAGCACAGCAAGCGCAGGCAGCACAGCAAGCACAGGCAGCAAGCACAGGCAGCACAGCAAGCACAGGCAGCACAGCAAGCACAGGCAGCAAGCACAGGCAGCACAGCAAGCACAGGCAGCAAGCACAGGCAGCACAGCAAGCACAGGCAGCAAACACAGGCAGCACAGGCAGCAAGCACAGGCAGCACAGCAAACACAGTCAGCACAGCAAGCACAGGCAGCACAGCAAGGACAGGCAGCAAGCACAGGCAGCACAGCAAGCACAGCAAGCACAGGCAGCACAGCAAGCACAGGCAGCACACCAAGCACAGCAAGCACAGCAATCACAGGCAGCAAGCACTGACAGCACAGCAAGCGCAGGCAGCAAGCACAGGCAGCACAGCAAGCACAGGCAGCACAGAAAGCACAGGCAGCAAGCACAGGCAGCACAGCAAGCAGAGGCAGCATGCAGAGGCAGCACAGCAAGCACAGGCAGCAAGCACAGGCAGCACAGCAAGCACAGGCAGCACAGCAAACACAGGCAGCACAGCAAGCACAGGCAGCAAACACAGGCAGCACAGCAAGCACAGGCAGCAAGCACAGGCAGCACAGCAAGCACAGGCAGCACAGCAAACACAGGCAGCACAGCAAGCACAGGCAGCAAGCACAGGCAGCACAGCAAGCACAGGCAGCACAGAAAGCACAGGCAGCAAGCACAGGCAGCACAGCAAGCACAGCAAGCACAGGCAGCAAACACAGGCAGCACAGCAAGCACAGGTGAGCACAGCAAGCACAGCAATCACAGGCAGCAAGCACTGACAGCACAGCAAGCGCAGGCAGCAAGCACAGGCAGCACAGCAAGCACAGGCAGCACAGAAAGCACAGGCAGCACGCACAGGCAGCACAGCAAGCAGAGGCAGCATGCAGAGGCAGCACAGCAAGCACAGGCAGCACACCAAGCACAGGTGAGCACAGCAAGCACAGGCAGCAAGCACTGGCAGCACAGCAAGCGCAGGCAGCACAGCAAGCACAGGCAGCAAGCACAGGCAGCACAGCAAGCACAGGCAGCACAGCAAGCACAGGCAGCAAGCACAGGCAGCACAGCAAGCACAGGCAGCAAGCACAGGCAGCACAGCAAGCACAGGCAGCAAACACAGGCAGCACAGCAAGCACAGGCAGCAAGCACAGGCAGCACAGCAAACACAGTCAGCACAGCAAGCACAGGCAGCACAGCAAGGACAGGCAGCAAGCACAGGCAGCACAGCAAGCACAGCAAGCACAGGCAGCACAGCAAGCACAGGCAGCACACCAAGCACAGCAAGCACAGCAATCACAGGCAGCAAGCACTGACAGCACAGCAAGCGCAGGCAGCAAGCACAGGCAGCACAGCAAGCACAGGCAGCACAGAAAGCACAGGCAGCAAGCACAGGCAGCACAGCAAGCAGAGGCAGCATGCAGAGGCAGCACAGCAAGCACAGGCAGCAAGCACAGGCAGCACAGCAAGCACAGGCAGCACAGCAAACACAGGCAGCACAGCAAGCACAGGCAGCAAACACAGGCAGCACAGCAAGCACTGGCAGCAAGCACAGGCAGCACAGCAAACACAGGCAGCACAGCAAGCACAGGCAGCAAGCACAGGCAGCACAGCAAGCACAGGCAGCACAGAAAGCACAGGCAGCAAGCACAGGCAGCACAGCAAGCAGCAGCACAGCAAGCAGAGGCAGCAAGCAGAGGCAGCACAGCAAGCACAGGCAGCAAGCACAGGCAGCACAGCAAGCACAGGCAGCAAGCACAGGCAGCACAGCAAGCACAGGCAGCACAGAAAGCACAGGCAGCAAGCACAGGCAGCACAGCAAGCACAGGCAGCACAGCAAACACAGGCAGCACAGCAAGCACAGGCAGCACAGCAAACACAGGCAGCAGAGGCAGCAAGCACAGGCAGCAAGCACAGGCAGCACAGCAAGCACAGGCAGCACAGCAAACACAGGCAGCACAGCAAGCACAGGCAGCAAGCACAGGCAGCACAGCAAGCACAGGCAGCACAGCAAACACAGGCAGCACAGCAAGCACAGGCAGCAAGCACAGGCAGCACAGCAAGCACAGGCAGCACAGAAAGCACAGGCAGCAAGCACAGGCAGCACAGCAAGCAGAGGCAGCAAGCAGAGGCAGCACAGCAAGCACAGGCAGCACACCAAGCACAGGTGAGCACAGCAAGCACAGCAAGCACAGGCAGCAAGCACTGGCAGCACAGCAAGCGCAGGCAGCACAGCAAGGACAGGCAGCAAGCACAGGCAGCACAGCAAGCACAGGCAGCACACCAAGCACAGGTGAGCACAGCAAGCACAGCAATCACAGGCAGCAAGCACTGGCAGCACAGCAAGCGCAGGCAGCAAGCACAGGCAGCACAGCAAGCACAGGCAGCAAGCACAGGCAGCACAGCAAGCACAGGCAGCAAGGACAGGCAGCACAGCAAACACAGGCAGCACAGCAAGCACAGGCAGCACAGCACAGGCAGCACAGCACAGGCGGCACAGTAAGCACAGGCAGCACAGCAAGCACAGGCAGCAAGCACAGGCAGCACAGCAAGCACAGGCAGCAAACACAGGCAGCACAGCAAGCACAGGTGAGCACAGCAAGCACAGCAATCACAGGCAGCAAGCACTGACAGCACAGCAAGCGCAGGCAGCAAGCACAGGCAGCACAGCAAGCACAGGCAGCACAGAAAGCACAGGCAGCAAGCACAGGCAGCACAGCAAGCAGAGGCAGCAAGCAGAGGCAGCACAGCAAGCACAGGCAGCACACCAAGCACAGGTGAGCACAGCAAGCACAGGCAGCAAGCACTGGCAGCACAGCAAGCGCAGGCAGCACAGCAAGCACAGGCAGCAAGCACAGGCAGCACAGCAAGCACAGGCAGCACAGCAAGCACAGGCAGCAAGCACAGGCAGCACAGCAAGCACAGGCAGCACAGCAAGCACAGGCAGCAAGCACAGGCAGCACAGCAAGCACAGGCAGCAAGCACAGGCAGCACAGCAAACACAGGCAGCACAGCAAGCACAGGCAGCACAGCACAGGCAGCACAGCACAGGCAGCACAGTAAGCACAGGCAGCACAGCAAGCACAGGCAGCAAGCACAGGCAGCAAGCACAGGCAGCACTGCAAGCACAGGCAGCATAGCAAGTACAGCAAGCACAGGCAGCAAGCACAGGCAGCACAGCAAGCACAGGCAGCAAGCACAGGCAGCACAGCAAGCACAGGCAGCATAGCAATTACAGCAAGCACAGGCAGCAAGCACAGGCAGCACAGCAATCACAGGCAGCAAGCACAGGCAGCACAGGAAGCACAGGCAGCAAGCACAGGCAGCACAGCAAACACAGGCAGCAAGCACAGGCAGCACAGCAAGCACAGGCAGCAAGCACAGGCAGCACAGCAAGCACAGGCAGCAAGCACAGGCAGCACAGCAAGCACAGGCAGCAAGCACAGGCAGCACAGCAAACACAGGCAGCACAGCAAGCACAGGCAGCACAGCACAGGCAGCACAGTAAGCACAGGCAGCACAGCAAGCACAGGCAGCAAGCACAGGCAGCACTGCAAGCACAGGCAGCATAGCAAGTACAGCAAGCACAGGCAGCAAGCACAGGCAGCACAGCAAGCACAGGCAGCAAGCACAGGCAGCACAGCAAGCACAGGCAGCATAGCAACTACAGCAAGCACAGGCAGCAAGCACAGGCAGCACAGCAAGCACAGGCAGCACAGCACAGGCAGCACAGCAAGCACAGGCAGCACAGCAAGCACAGGCAGCACAGAAAGCACAGGCAACAAGCACAGGCAGCACAGCAAGCAGAGGCAGCACAGCAAGCAGAGGCAGCAAGCAGAGGCAGCACAGCAAGCACAGGCAGCAAGCACAGGCAGCACAGCTAGCACAGGCAGCAAGCACAGGCAGCACAGCAAGCACAGGCAGCACAGAAAGCACAGGCAGCAAGCACAGGCAGCACAGCAAGCACAGGCAGCACAGCAAGCACAGGCAGCAAGCACAGGCAGCACAGCAAGTACAGGCAGCACAGCAAACACAGGCAGCACAGCAAGCACAGGCAGCAAGCACAGGCAGCACAGCAAGCACAGGCAGCACAGAAAGCACAGGCAGCAAGCACAGGCAGCACAGCAAGCAGAGGCAGCAAGCAGAGGCAGCACAGCAAGCACAGGCAGCACACCAAGCACAGGTGAGCACAGCAAGCACAGCAAGCACAGGCAGCAAGCACTGGCAGCACAGCAAGCGCAGGCAGCACAGCAAGGACAGGCAGCAAGCACAGGCAGCACAGCAAGCACAGGCAGCACACCAAGCACAGGTGAGCACAGCAAGCACAGCAATCACAGGCAGCAAGCACAGGCAGCACAGCAAACACAGGCAGCAAGCACAGGCAGCACAGCAAGCACAGGCAGCAAGCACAGGCAGCACAGCAAGCACAGGCAGCAAGCACAGGCAGCACAGCAAGCACAGGCAGCAAGCACAGGCAGCACAGCAAACACAGGCAGCACAGCAAGCACAGGCAGCACAGCACAGGCAGCACAGTAAGCACAGGCAGCACAGCAAGCACAGGCAGCAAGCACAGGCAGCAAGCACAGGCAGCACTGCAAGCACAGGCAGCATAGCAAGTACAGCAAGCACAGGCAGCAAGCACAGGCAGCACAGCAAGCACAGGCAGCAAGCACAGGCAGCACAGCAAGCACAGGCAGCACAGCAAGGACAGGCAGCAAGCACAGGCAGCACAGCAAGCACAGGCAGCACAGCACAGGCAGCACAGCAAGCACAGGCAGCACAGCAAGCACAGGCAGCACAGAAAGCACAGGCAGCAAGCACAGGCAGCACAGCAAGCAGAGGCAGCACAGCAAGCAGAGGCAGCAAGCAGAGGCAGCACAGCAAGCACAGGCAGCAAGCACAGGCAGCACAGCAAGCACAGGCAGCACAGCAAGCACAGGCAGCACAGAAAGCACAGGCAGCAAGCACAGGCAGCACAGCAAGGACAGGCAGCAAGCACAGGCAGCACAGCAAGCACAGGCAGCACAGCACAGGCAGCACAGCAAGCACAGGCAGCACAGCAAGCACAGGCAGCACAGAAAGCACAGGCAGCAAGCACAGGCAGCACAGCAAGCAGAGGCAGCACAGCAAGCAGAGGCAGCAAGCAGAGGCAGCACAGCAAGCACAGGCAGCAAGCACAGGCAGCACAGCAAGCACAGGCAGCACAGCAAGCACAGGCAGCACAGAAAGCACAGGCAGCAAGCACAGGCAGCACAGCAAGCACAGGCAGCACAGCAAGCACAGGCAGCAAGCACAGGCAGCACAGCAAGCACAGGCAGCACAGCAAGCACAGGCAGCACAGCAAACACAGGCAGCAGAGGCAGCAAGCACAGGCAGCAAGCACAGGCAGCACAGCAAGCACAGGCAGCACAGCAAACACAGGCAGCACAGCAAGCACAGGCAGCAAGCACAGGCAGCACAGCAAGCACAGGCAGCACAGAAAGCACAGGCAGCAAGCACAGGCAGCACAGCAAGCAGAGGCAGCAAGCAGAGGCAGCGCAGCAAGCACAGGCAGCACACCAAGCACAGGTGAGCACAGCAAGCACAGCAAGCACAGGCAGCAAGCACTGGCAGCACAGCAAGCGCAGGCAGCACAGCAAGGACAGGCAGCAAGCACAGGCAGCACAGCAAGCACAGGCAGCACACCAAGCACAGGTGAGCACAGCACGCACAGCAATCACAGGCAGCAAGCACTGGCAGCACAGCAAGCGCAGGCAGCAAGCACAGGCAGCACAGCAAGCACAGGCAGCAAGCACAGGCAGCACAGCAAGCACAGGCAGCAAGCACAGGCAGCACAGCAAACACAGGCAGCACAGCAAGCACAGGCAGCACAGCACAGGCAGCACAGCACAGGCAGCACAGTAAGCACAGGCAGCACAGCAAGCACAGGCAGCAAGCACAGGCAGCAAGCACAGGCAGCACTGCAAGCACAGGCAGCATAGCAAGTACAGCAAGCACAGGCAGCAAGCACAGGCAGCACAGCAAGCACAGGCAGCAAGCACAGGCAGCACAGCAAGCACAGGCAGCATAGCAACTACAGCAAGCACAGGCAGCAAGCACAGGCAGCACAGCAATCACAGGCAGCAAGTACAGGCAGCACAGGAAGCACAGGCAGCAAGCACAGGCAGCACAGCAAACACAGGCAGCAAGCACAGGCAGCACAGCAAGCACAGGCAGCAAGCACAGGCAGCACAGCAAGCACAGGCAGCAAGCACAGGCAGCACAGCAAGCACAGGCAGCAAGCACAGGCAGCACAGCAAACACAGGCAGCACAGCAAGCACAGGCAGCACAGCACAGGCAGCACAGCACAGGCAGCACAGTAAGCACAGGCAGCACAGCAGGCACAGGCAGCAAGCACAGGCAGCAAGCACAGGCAGCATAGCAAGTACAGCAAGCACAGGCAGCAAGCACAGGCAGCACAGCAAGCACAGGCAGCAAGCACAGGCAGCACAGCTAGCACAGGCAGCATAGCAACTACAGCAAGCACAGGCAGCAAGCACAGGCAGCACAGCACAGGCAGCACAGCAAGCACAGGCAGCAAGCACAGGCAGCACAGCAAGCACAGGCAGCACAGCAAGCACAGGCAGCAAGCACAGGCAGCACAGCAAGCACAGGCAGCACAGCAAACACAGGCAGCACAGCAAGCACAGGCAGCACAGAAAGCACAGGCAGCAAGCACAGGCAGCACAGCAAGCAGAGGCAGCAAGCACAGGCAGCACAGCAAGCACAGGCAGCACACCAAGCACAGGTGAGCACAGCAAGCACAGGCAGCAAGCACTGGCAGCACAGCAAGCGCAGGCAGCACAGCAAGCACAGGCAGCAAGCACAGGCAGCACAGCAAGCACAGGCAGCAAGCACAGGCAGCACAGCAAGCACAGGCAGCAAACACAGGCAGCACAGCAAGCACATTTGAGCACAGCAAGCACAGCAATCACAGGCAGCAAGCACTGACAGCACAGCAAGCGCAGGCAGCAAGCACAGGCAGCACAGCAAGCACAGGCAGCACAGAAAGCACAGGCAGCAAACACAGGCAGCACAGCAAGCACAGGTGAGCACAGCAAGCACAGCAATCACAGGCAGCAAGCACTGGCAGCACAGCAAGCGCAGGCAGCAAGCACAGGCAGCACAGCAAGCACAGGCAGCACAGCAAACACAGGCAGCACAGCAAGCACAGGCAGCAAGCACAGGCAGCACAGCAAGCACAGGCAGCACAGAAAGCACAGGCAGCAAGCACAGGCAGCACAGCAAGCAGAGGCAGCAAGCAGAGGCAGCACAGCAAGCACAGGCAGCACACCAAGCACAGGTGAGCACAGCAAGCACAGGCAGCAAGCACTGGCAGCACAGCAAGCGCAGGCAGCACAGCAAGCACAGGCAGCAAGCACAGGCAGCACAGCAAGCACAGGCAGCAAGCACAGGCAGCACAGCAAGCACAGGCAGCACAGCAAACACAGGCAGCACAGCAAGCACAGGCAGCAAACACAGGCAGCACAGCAAGCACAGGCAGCAAGCACAGGCAGCACAGCAAGCACAGGCAGCACAGCAAACACAGGCAGCACAGCAAGCACAGGCAGCAAGCACAGGCAGCACAGCAAGCACAGGCAGCACAGAAAGCACAGGCAGCAAGCACAGGCAGCACAGCAAGCACAGGCAGCAAGCACAGGCAGCACAGCAAGCACAGGCAGCACAGAAAGCACAGGCAGCAAGCACAGGCAGCACAGCAAGCAGAGGCAGCAAGCAGAGGCAGCACAGCAAGCACAGGCAGCACACCAAGCACAGGTGAGCACAGCAAGCACAGGCAGCAAGCACTGGCAGCACAGCAAGCGCAGGCAGCACAGCAAGAACAGGCAGCAAGCACAGGCAGCACAGCAAGCACAGGCAGCAAGCACAGGCAGCACAGCAAGCACAGGCAGCACAGCAAGCAAGGGCAGCAAGCACAGGCAGCACAGCAAGCACAGGCAGCAGAGCAAGCACAGGCAGCAAGCAGAGGCAGCACAGCAAACACAGGCAGCACAGCAAGCACAGGCAGCAAGCACAGGCAGCACAGCAAGCACAGGCAGCAAACACAGGCAGCACTGCAAGCACAGGCAGCACAGCAAACACAGGCAGCACAGCAAGCACAGGCAGCAAGCACAGGCAGCACAGGCAGCACAGCAAGCACAGGTAGCAAGCACAGGCAGCACAGACAGCACAGCAAGCACAGGCATGTTAGAAACCCGCAAAATAGCTCGACGAGTTCGTTTCAGCGATTCTGGGGGAAGTGCAGAGGGGTCAATCTCCGTCCTCTATCCAACAGGCAAAGCCTGCTCCGATCTTCTGCGAGATTCACTCTCGCATTTGTTCACAATGCTTACTCTTACTGAGATGCAGGTCAATGCACCGGCCGCCGAGGTAAACATATGATCCGCGACTCTCGGCGCCTCCAAAAACAGGTGACACAGCAACGCACTGTCGTGTGCCACTGTCGAATTACCACCTGTTATGGGCGAAATCAAATGCATCGCTAACAGGCAGCACAGCAAGCACAGGCATCACAGCAAGCACGGGCAGCAAGCACAGGCAGCACAGCAAGCACAGGCAGCAAGCACAGGCAGCACAGCAAACACAGGCAGCACAGCAAGCACAGGCAGCACAGCACAGGCAGCACAGCAAGCACAGGCAGCACAGCAAGCACAGGCAGCAAGCACAGGCAGCACAGCAAGCACAGGCAGCAAGCACAGGCAGCACAGCAAACACAGGCAGCACAGCAAGCACAGGCAGCAAGCACAGGCAGCACAGCAAGCACAGGCAGCAAGCACAGGCAGCACAGCAAGCACAGGCAGCAAGCACAGGCAGCAAGCACAGGCAGCACAGCAAGCACAGGCAGCAAGCACAGGCAGCACAGCAAGCACAGGCAGCAAGCACAGGCAGCACAGCAAACACAGGCAGCACAGCAAACACAGGCAGCACAGCAAGCACAGGCAGCAAGCACAGGCAGCAAGCACAGCAGCACAGCAAGCACAGGCAGCAAGTACAGGCAACACAGCAAGCACAGGCAGCAAGCACAGGCAGCACAGCAAGCACAGGCAGCAAACACAGGCAGCACAGCAAGCACAGACAGCATGCACAGGCAGCACAGCAAGCACAGGCAGCAAACACAGGCAAAACAGCAAGTACAGCAAGCACAGGCAGCAAGCACAGGCAGCACAGCAAGCACAGGCAGCAAGCACAGGCAGCACAGCAAGCACAGGCAGCAAGCACAGGCAGCACAGCAAGCACAGGCAGCAAGCACAGGCAGCACAGCAAGCACAGGCAGCAAGCACAGGCAGCAAGCACAGGCAGCACTGCAAGCACAGGCAGCAAGCACAGGCATGTTAGAAACCCGCAAAATAGCTCGACGAGATGTGTTCGTTTTAGCGATTCTGGGGGAAGTGCAGAGGGGTAAAGCTCCGTCCTCTTTCCAACAGGCAAAGCCTGCTCCGATCTTCTGCGAGATTCACTCTCGCATTTGTTTACAATGCTTACTCTTACTGAGACGCAGGTCAATGCACCGGCCGCCGAGGTAAACATATGATCCGCGGTTATCGGCGCCTCCAAAAACCGGTGACACAGCAACGCACTGTCGTGTGCCACTGTCGAATTACCGCGTGTTATGGGCGAAATCAAATGCATCGCTAACAGGCAGCACAGCAAGCACAGCAAGCATAGGCAGCACAGCACAGGCAGCACAGCAAGCACAGGCAGCAAGCACAGGCAGCAAGCACAGGCAGCACAGCAAGCACAGGCAGCACAGCAAGCACAGGCAGCAAGCACAGGCAGCACAGCAAGCACAGGCAGCAAGCACAGGCAGCACAGGCAGCACAGCAAGCAAGGGCAGCAAGCACAGGCAGCACAGCAAGCACAGGCAGCAGAGCAAGCACAGGCAGCAAGCAGAGGCAGCGCAGCAAGCACAGGCAGCAAGCACAGGCAGCAGAGCAAGCACAGGCAGCAAGCACAGGCAGCACAGGCAGCACAGCAAGCAAGGGCAGCAAGCACAGGCAGCACAGCAAGCACAGGCAGCAGAGCAAGCACAGGCAGCAAGCAGAGGCAGCACAGCAAACAAAGGCAGCACAGCAAGCACAGGCAGCAAGCACAGGCAGCACAGTAAGCACAGGCAGCACAGCAAGCACAGGCAGCAAGTACAGGCAACACAGCAAGCACAGGCAGCAAGCACAGGCAGCACAGCAAGCACAGGCAGCAAACACAGGCAGCACAGCAAGCACAGACAGCATGCACAGGCAGCACAGCAAGCAAAGGCAGCAAGCACAGGCAAAACAGCAAGTACAGCAAGCACAGGCAGCACAGCAAGCACAGGCAGCAAGCACAGGCAGCACAGCAAGCACAGGCAGCAAGCACAGGCAGCACAGCAAGCACAGGCAGCAAGCACAGGCAGCACAGCAAGCACAGGCAGCAAGCACAGGCAACACAGCAAGCACAGGCAGCAAGCACAGGCAGCACTGCAAGCACAGGCAGCAAGCACAGGCATGTTAGAAACCCGCAAAATAGCTCGACGAGATGTGTTCGTTTTAGCGGTTCTGGGGGAAGTGCAGAGGGGTAAAGCTCCGTCCTCTTTCCAACAGGCAAAGCCTGCTCCGATCTTCTGCGAGATTCACTCTCGCATTTGTTTACAATGCTTACTCTTACTGAGACGCAGGTCAATGCACCGGCCGCCGAGGTAAACATATGATCCGCGATTCTCGGCGCCTCCAAAAACCGGTGACACAGCAACGCACTGTCGTGTGCCACTGTCGAATTACCGCGTGTTATGGGCGAAATCAAATGCATCACTAACAGGCAGCACAGCAAGCACAGCAAGCATAGGCAGCAAAGCACAGGCGGCACAGCACAGGCAGCACAGCAAGCACAGGCAGCAAGCACAGGCAGCACAGCAAGCGCAGGCAGCACAGCAAGCACAGGCAGCAAGCACAGGCAGCACAGCAAGCACAGGCAACACAGCAAGCACAGCACAGCAAGCACAGGCAGCACAGCAAGGACAGGCAGCAAGCACAGGCAGCACAGCAAGCACAGGCAGCATAGCAAGTACAGCAAGCACAGGCAGCAAGCACAGGCAGCACAGCAATCACAGGCAGCATAGCAAGTACAGCAAGCATAGGCAGCAAGCACAGGCAGCACAGCAATCACAGGCAGCAAGCGCAGGCAGCACAGAAAGCACAGGCAGCAAGCACAGGCAGCACAGCAAGCAGAGGCAGCAAGCAGAGGCAGCACAGCAAGCACAGGCAGCACACCAAGCACAGGTGAGCACAGCAAGCACAGGCAGCAAGCACTGGCAGCACAGCAAGCGCAGGCAGCACAGCAAGCACAGGCAGCAAGCACAGGCAGCACAGCAAGCACAGGCAGCAAGCACAGGCAGCACAGCAAGCACAGGCAGCACAGCAAGCACAGGCAGCAAGCACAGGCAGCACAGCAAGCACAGGCAGCAAGCACAGGCAGCACAGCAAACACAGGCAGCACAGCAAGCACAGGCAGCACAGCACAGGCAGCACAGCACAGGCAGCACAGTAAGCACAGGCAGCACAGCAAGCACAGGCAGCAAGCACAGGCAGCAAGCACAGGCAGCACTGCAAGCACAGGCAGCATAGCAAGTACAGCAAGCACAGGCAGCAAGCACAGGCAGCACAGCAAGCACAGGCAGCAAGCACAGGCAGCACAGCAAGCACAGGCAGCATAGCAATTACAGCAAGCACAGGCAGCAAGCACAGGCAGCACAGCAATCACAGGCAGCAAGCACAGGCAGCACAGGAAGCACAGGCAGCAAGCACAGGCAGCACAGCAAACACAGGCAGCAAGCACAGGCAGCACAGCAAGCACAGGCAGCAAGCACAGGCAGCACAGCAAGCACAGGCAGCAATCACAGGCAGCACAGCAAGCACAGGCAGCAAGCACAGGCAGCACAGCAAACACAGGCAGCACAGCAAGCACAGGCAGCACAGCACAGGCAGCACAGTAAGCACAGGCAGCACAGCAAGCACAGGCAGCAAGCACAGGCAGCAAGCACAGGCAGCACTGCAAGCACAGGCAGCATAGCAAGTACAGCAAGCACAGGCAGCAAGCACAGGCAGCACAGCAAGCACAGGCAGCAAGCACAGGCAGCACAGCAAGCACAGGCAGCATAGCAACTACAGCAAGCACAGGCAGCAAGCACAGGCAGCACAGCAAGCACAGGCAGCACTGCAAGCACAGGCAGCAAGCAGAGGCAGCACAGCAAGCACAGGCAGCAAGCACAGGCAGCAAGCACAGGCAGCAAGCACAGGCAGCACAGGCAGCACAGCAAGCACAGGCAGCAAGCACAGGCAGCACAGCAAGGACAGGCAGCAAGCACAGGCAGCAAGCACAGGCAGCACAGCAAGCACAGGCAGCAAGCACAGGCAGCACAGCAAGCACAAGCATGTTAGAAACCCGCAAAATAGCTCGACGAGTTCGTTTTAGCGATTCTGGGGGAAGTGCAGAGGGGTCAAGCTCCGTCCTCTTTCCAACAGGCAAAACCTGCTCCGATCTTCTGCGAGATTCACTCTCGCATTTGTTTACAATGCTTACTCTTACTGAGACGCAGGTCAATGCAGCGGCCGCCGAGGTAAACATATGATCCGCGATTCTCGGCGCCTCCAAAAACCGGTGACACAGCAACGCACTGTCGTGTGCCACTGTCGAATTACCGCGTGTTATGGGCGAAATCAAATGCATCACTAACAGGCAGCACAGCAAGCACAGCAAGCATAGGCAGCAAAGCACAGGCAGCACAGCACAGGCAGCACAGCAAGCACAGGCAGCAAGCACAGGCAGCAAGGACAGGCAGCAAGCACAGGCAGCACAGCAAGCACAGGCAGCAAGCACAGGCAGCACAGCAAGCACAGGCAGCAAGCACAGGCAGCACAGCAAGCACAAGCATGTTAGAAACCCGCAAAATAGCTCGACGAGTTCGTTTTAGCGATTCTGGGGGAAGTGCAGAGGGGTCAAGCTCCGTCCTCTTTCCAACAGGCAAAACCTGCTCCGATCTTCTGCGAGATTCACTCTCGCATTTGTTTACAATGCTTACTCTTACTGAGACGCAGGCCAATGCACCGGCCGCCGAGGTAAACATATGATCCGCGATTCTCGGCGCCTCCAAAAACCGGTGACACAGCAACGCACTGTCGTGTGCCACTGTCGAATTACCGCGTGTTATGGGCGAAATCAAATGCATCACTAACAGGCAGCACAGCAAGCACAGCAAGCATAGGCAGCACAGCACAGGCAGCACAGCACAGGCAGCACAGCAAGCACAGGCAGCACAGCAAGCACAGGCAGCAAGCACAGGCAGCACACCAAGCACAGGCAGCACAGCAAGCACAGGCAGCAAGCACAGGCAGCACAGCAAGCACAGGCAGCAAGCACAGGCAGCACACCAAGCACAGGCAGCACAGCAAGCACAGGCAGCAAGCACAGGCAGCACAGCAAGCACAGGCAGCAAGCACAGGCAGCACAGCAAGCACAGTCAGCAAGCACAGGCAACACAGCAAGCACAGCACAGCAAGCACAGGCAGCACAGCAAGGACAGGCAGCAAGCACAGGCAGCACAGCAAGCACAGGCAGCATAGCAAGTACAGCAAGCACAGGCAGCAAGCACAGGCAGCACAGCAATCACAGGCAGCATAGCAAGTACAGCAAGCACAGGCAGCAAGCACAGGCAGCACAGCAATCACAGGCAGCAAGCGCAGGCAGCACAGAAAGCACAGGCAGCAAGCACAGGCAGCACAGCAAGCAGAGGCAGCAAGCAGAGGCAGCACAGCAAGCACAGGCAGCACACCAAGCACAGGTGAGCACAGCAAGCACAGGCAGCAAGCACTGGCAGCACAGCAAGCGCAGGCAGCACAGCAAGCACAGGCAGCAAGCACAGGCAGCACAGCAAGCACAGGCAGCACAGCAAGCACAGGCAGCAAGCACAGGCAGCACAGCAAGCACAGGCAGCACAGCAAGCACAGGCAGCAAGCACAGGCAGCACAGCAAGCACAGGCAGCACAGCAAGCACAGGCAGCACAGAAAGCACAGGCAGCAAGCACAGGCAGCACAGCAAGCACAGGCAGCACAGCAAGCACAGGCAGCAAGCACAGGCAGCACAGCAAGCACAGGCAGCACAGCAAGCACAGGCAGCACAGCAAGCACAGGCAGCACAGAAAGCACAGGCAGCAAGCACAGGCAGCACAGCAAGCAGAGGCAGCACAGCAAGCAGAGGCAGCAAGCAGAGGCAGCACAGCAAGCACAGGCAGCAAGCACAGGCAGCACAGCAAGCACAGGCAGCAAGCACAGGCAGCACAGCAAGCACAGGCAGCACACCAAGCACAGGCAGCGCAGCAAGCACAGCAAGCACAGGCAGCAAGCACTGACAGCACAGCAAGCACAGGCAGCAAGCACAGGCAGCAGGCACAGGCAGCACAATAAGCACAGGCAGCACAGCAAGCGCAGGCAGCAAACACAGGCAGCAAACACAGGCAGCGCAGCAAGCACAGGCAGCACAGCAAGCACAGGCAGCAAGCACAGGCAGCACAGCAAGCAGAGGCAGCAAGCAGAGGCAGCACAGCAAGCACAGGCAGCAAGCACAGGCAGCAAGCACAGGCAGCACAGGCAGCACAGCAAGCACAGGCAGCAAGCACAGGCAGCACAGCAAGGACAGGCAGCAAGCACAGGCAGCAAGCACAGGCAGCACAGCAAGCACAGGCAGCAAGCACAGGCAGCACAGCAAGCACAAGCATGTTAGAAACCCGCAAAATAGCTCGACGAGTTCGTTTTAGCGATTCTGGGGGAAGTGCAGAGGGGTCAAGCTCCGTCCTCTTTCCAACAGGCAAAACCTGCTCCGATCTTCTGCGAGATTCACTCTCGCATTTGTTTACAATGCTTACTCTTACTGAGACGCAGGTCAATGCACCGGCCGCCGAGGTAAACATATGATCCGCGATTCTCGGCGCCTCCAAAAACCGGTGACACAGCAACGCACTGTCGTGTGCCACTGTCGAATTACCGCGTGTTATGGGCGAAATCAAATGCATCACTAACAGGCAGCACAGCAAGCACAGCAAGCATAGGCAGCAAAGCACAGGCAGCACAGCACAGGCAGCACAGCAAGCACAGGCAGCAAGCACAGGCAGCACAGCAAGCGCAGGCAGCACAGCAAGCACAGGCAGCAAGCACAGGCAGCACAGCAAGCACAGGCAGCAAGCACAGGCAACACAGCAAGCACAGCACAGCAAGCACAGGCAGCACAGCAAGGACAGGCAGCAAGCACAGGCAGCACAGCAAGCACAGGCAGCATAGCAAGTACAGCAAGCACAGGCAGCAAGCACAGGCAGCACAGCAATCACAGGCAGCATAGCAAGTACAGCAAGCACAGGCAGCAAGCACAGGCAGCACAGCAATCACAGGCAGCAAGCGCAGGCAGCACAGAAAGCACAGGCAGCAAGCACAGGCAGCACAGCAAGCAGAGGCAGCAAGCAGAGGCAGCACAGCAAGCACAGGCAGCACACCAAGCACAGGTGAGCACAGCAAGCACAGGCAACAAGCACTGGCAGCACAGCAAGCGCAGGCAGCACAGCAAGCACAGGCAGCAAGCACAGGCAGCACAGCAAGCACAGGCAGCACAGCAAGCACAGGCAGCAAGCACAGGCAGCACAGCAAGCACAGGCAGCAAGCACAGGCAGCACAGCAAGCACAGGCAGCATAGCAACTACAGCAAGCACAGGCAGCAAGCACAGGCAGCACAGCAAGCACAGGCAGCACAGCAAGCACAGGCAGCACAGCACAGGCAGCACAGTAAGCACAGGCAGCACAGCAAGCACAGGCAGCAAGCACAGGCAGCAAGCACAGGCAGCACTGCAAGCACAGGCAGCAAGCACAGGCAGCACAGAAAGCACAGGCAGCAAGCACAGGCAGCACAGCAAGCAGAGGCAGCAAGCAGAGGCAGCACAGCAAGCACAGGCAGCACACCAAGCACAGGTGAGCACAGCAAGCACAGGCAACAAGCACTGGCAGCACAGCAAGCGCAGGCAGCACAGCAAGCACAGGCAGCATAGCAATTACAGCAAGCACAGGCAGCAAGCACAGGCAGCACAGCAATCACAGGCAGCAAGCACAGGCAGCACAGGAAGCACAGGCAGGAAGCACAGGCAGCACAGCAAACACAGGCAGCAAGCACAGGCAGCACAGCAAGCACAGGCAGCAAGCACAGGCAGCACAGCAAGCACAGGCAGCAATCACAGGCAGCACAGCAAGCACAGGCAGCAAGCACAGGCAGCACAGCAAACACAGGCAGCACAGCAAGCACAGGCAGCACAGCACAGGCAGCACAGTAAGCACAGGCAGCACAGCAAGCACAGGCAGCAAGCACAGGCAGCAAGCACAGGCAGCACTGCAAGCACAGGCAGCATAGCAAGTACAGCAAGCACAGGCAGCAAGCACAGGCAGCACAGCAAGCACAGGCAGCAAGCACAGGCAGCACAGCAAGCACAGGCAGCATAGCAACTACAGCAAGCACAGGCAGCAAGCACAGGCAGCACAGCAAGCACAGGCAGCACTGCAAGCACAGGCAGCAAGCAGAGGCAGCACAGCAAGCACAGGCAGCAAGCACAGGCAGCAAGCACAGGCAGCACAGGCAGCACAGCAAGCACAGGCAGCAAGCACAGGCAGCACAGCAAGGACAGGCAGCAAGCACAGGCAGCAAGCACAGGCAGCACAGCAAGCACAGGCAGCAAGCACAGGCAGCACAGCAAGCACAAGCATGTTAGAAACCCGCAAAATAGCTCGACGAGTTCGTTTTAGCGATTCTGGGGGAAGTGCAGAGGGGTCAAGCTCCGTCCTCTTTCCAACAGGCAAAACCTGCTCCGATCTTCTGCGAGATTCACTCTCGCATTTGTTTACAATGCTTACTCTTACTGAGACGCAGGTCAATGCACCGGCCGCCGAGGTAAACATATGATCCGCGATTCTCGGCGCCTCCAAAAACCGGTGACACAGCAACGCACTGTCGTGTGCCACTGTCGAATTACCGCGTGTTATGGGCGAAATCAAATGCATCACTAACAGGCAGCACAGCAAGCACAGCAAGCATAGGCAGCAAAGCACAGGCAGCACAGCACAGGCAGCACAGCAAGCACAGGCAGCAAGCACAGGCAGCAAGGACAGGCAGCAAGCACAGGCAGCACAGCAAGCACAGGCAGCAAGCACAGGCAGCACAGCAAGCACAGGCAGCAAGCACAGGCAGCACAGCAAGCACAAGCATGTTAGAAACCCGCAAAATAGCTCGACGAGTTCGTTTTAGCGATTCTGGGGGAAGTGCAGAGGGGTCAAGCTCCGTCCTCTTTCCAACAGGCAAAACCTGCTCCGATCTTCTGCGAGATTCACTCTCGCATTTGTTTACAATGCTTACTCTTACTGAGACGCAGGCCAATGCACCGGCCGCCGAGGTAAACATATGATCCGCGATTCTCGGCGCCTCCAAAAACCGGTGACACAGCAACGCACTGTCGTGTGCCACTGTCGAATTACCGCGTGTTATGGGCGAAATCAAATGCATCACTAACAGGCAGCACAGCAAGCACAGCAAGCATAGGCAGCACAGCACAGGCAGCACAGCACAGGCAGCACAGCAAGCACAGGCAGCACAGCAAGCACAGGCAGCAAGCACAGGCAGCACACCAAGCACAGGCAGCACAGCAAGCACAGGCAGCAAGCACAGGCAGCACAGCAAGCACAGGCAGCAAGCACAGGCAGCACACCAAGCACAGGCAGCACAGCAAGCACAGGCAGCAAGCACAGGCAGCACAGCAAGCACAGGCAGCAAGCACAGGCAGCACAGCAAGCACAGGCAGCAAGCACAGGCAACACAGCAAGCACAGCACAGCAAGCACAGGCAGCACAGCAAGGACAGGCAGCAAGCACAGGCAGCACAGCAAGCACAGGCAGCATAGCAAGTACAGCAAGCACAGGCAGCAAGCACAGGCAGCACAGCAATCACAGGCAGCATAGCAAGTACAGCAAGCACAGGCAGCAAGCACAGGCAGCACAGCAATCACAGGCAGCAAGCGCAGGCAGCACAGAAAGCACAGGCAGCAAGCACAGGCAGCACAGCAAGCAGAGGCAGCAAGCAGAGGCAGCACAGCAAGCACAGGCAGCACACCAAGCACAGGTGAGCACAGCAAGCACAGGCAGCAAGCACTGGCAGCACAGCAAGCGCAGGCAGCACAGCAAGCACAGGCAGCAAGCACAGGCAGCACAGCAAGCACAGGCAGCACAGCAAGCACAGGCAGCAAGCACAGGCAGCACAGCAAGCACAGGCAGCAAGCACAGGCAGCACAGCAAGCACAGGCAGCAAGCACAGGCAGCACAGCAAGCACAGGCAGCAAGCACAGGCAGCACAGCAAGCACAGGCAGCACAGAAAGCACAGGCAGCAAGCACAGGCAGCACAGCAAGCACAGGCAGCACAGCAAGCACAGGCAGCAAGCACAGGCAGCACAGCAAGCACAGGCAGCACAGCAAGCAGAGGCAGCACAGCAAGCAGAGGCAGCAAGCAGAGGCAGCACAGCAAGCACAGGCAGCAAGCACAGGCAGCACAGCAAGCACAGGCAGCAAGCACAGGCAGCACAGCAAGCACAGGCAGCACAGAAAGCACAGGCAGCAAGCACAGGCAGCACAGCAAGCACAGGCAGCAAGCACAGGCAGCACAGCAAGCACAGGCAGCACAGCAAGCACAGGCAGCACAGCAAACACAGGCAGCAGAGGCAGCAAGCACAGGCAGCAAGCACAGGCAGCACAGCAAGCACAGGCAGCACAGCAAACACAGGCAGCACAGCAAGCACAGGCAGCAAGCACAGGCAGCACAGCAAGCACAGGCAGCACAGAAAGCACAGGCAGCAAGCACAGGCAGCACAGCAAGCAGAGGCAGCAAGCAGAGGCAGCACAGCAAGCACAGGCAGCACACCAAGCACAGGTGAGCACAGCAAGCACAGCGAGCACAGGCAGCAAGCACTGGCAGCACAGCAAGCGCAGGCAGCACAGCAAGGACAGGCAGCAAGCACAGGCAGCACAGCAAGCACAGGCAGCACACCAAGCACAGGTGAGCACAGCAAGCACAGCAATCACAGGCAGCAAGCACAGGCAGCACAGCAAACACAGGCAGCAAGCACAGGCAGCACAGCAAGCACAGGCAGCAAGCACAGGCAGCACAGCAAGCACAGGCAGCAAGCACAGGCAGCACAGCAAGCACAGGCAGCAAGCACAGGCAGCACAGCAAACACAGGCAGCACAGCAAGCAGAGGCAGCACAGCACAGGCAGCACAGTAAGCACAGGCAGCACAGCAAGCACAGGCAGCAAGCACAGGCAGCAAGCACAGGCAGCACTGCAAGCACAGGCAGCATAGCAAGTACAGCAAGCACAGGCAGCAAGCACAGGCAGCACAGCAAGCACAGGCAGCAAGCACAGGCAGCACAGCAAGCACAGGCAGCATAGCAACTACAGCAAGCACAGGCAGCAAGCACAGGCAGCACAGCAAGCACAGGCAGCACAGCACAGGCAGCACAGCAAGCACAGGCAGCACAGCAAGCACAGGCAGCACAGAAAGCACAGGCAGCAAGCACAGGCAGCACAGCAAGCAGAGGCAGCAAGTAGAGGCAGCACAGCAAGCACAGGCAGCAAGCACAGGCAGCACAGCAAGCACAGGCAGCACAGCAAGCACAGGCAGCACAGAAAGCACAGGCAGCAAGCACAGGCAGCAAGCACAGGCAGCACAGCAAGCACAGGCAGCACAGCAAACACAGGCAGCAGAGGCAGCAAGCACAGGCAGCAAGCACAGGCAGCACAGCAAGCACAGGCAGCACAGCAAACACAGGCAGCACAGCAAGCACAGGCAGCAAGCACAGGCAGCACAGCAAGCACAGGCAGCACAGAAAGCACAGGCAGCAAGCACAGGCAGCACAGCAAGCAGAGGCAGCAAGCAGAGGCAGCACAGCAAGCACAGGCAGCACACCAAGCACAGGTGAGCACAGCAAGCACAGCAAGCACAGGCAGCAAGCACTGGCAGCACAGCAAGCGCAGGCAGCACAGCAAGGACAGGCAGCAAGCACAGGCAGCACAGCAAGCACAGGCAGCACACCAAGCACAGGTGAGCACAGCAAGCACAGCAATCACAGGCAGCAAGCACTGGCAGCACAGCAAGCGCAGGCAGCAAGCACAGGCAGCACAGCAAGCACAGGCAGCAAGCACAGGCAGCAAGTACAGGCAGCACAGGAAGCACAGGCAGCAAGCACAGGCAGCACAGCAAACACAGGCAGCAAGCACAGGCAGCACAGCAAGCACAGGCAGCAAGCACAGGCAGCACAGCAAGCACAGGCAGCAAGCACAGGCAGCACAGCAAGCACAGGCAGCAAGCACAGGCAGCACAGCAAACACAGGCAGCACAGCAAGCACAGGCAGCACAGCACAGGCAGCACAGCACAGGCAGCACAGTAAGCACAGGCAGCACAGCAAGCACAGGCAGCAAGCACAGGCAGCAAGCACAGGCAGCATAGCAAGTACAGCAAGCACAGGCAGCAAGCACAGGCAGCACAGCAAGCACAGGCAGCAAGCACAGGCAGCACAGCTAGCACAGGCAGCATAGCAACTACAGCAAGCACAGGCAGCAAGCACAGGCAGCACAGCACAGGCAGCACAGCAAGCACAGGCAGCAAGCACAGGCAGCACAGCAAGCACAGGCAGCACAGCAAGCACAGGCAGCAAGCACAGGCAGCACAGCAAGCACAGGCAGCACAGAAAGCACAGGCAGCAAGCACAGGCAGCACAGCAAGCAGAGGCAGCAAGCACAGGCAGCACAGCAAGCACAGGCAGCACACCAAGCACAGGTGAGCACAGCAAGCACAGGCAGCAAGCACTGGCAGCACAGCAAGCGCAGGCAGCACAGCAAGCACAGGCAGCAAGCACAGGCAGCACAGCAAGCACAGGCAGCAAGCACAGGCAGCACAGCAAGCACAGGCAGCAAACACAGGCAGCACAGCAAGCACATTTGAGCACAGCAAGCACAGCAATCACAGGCAGCAAGCACTGACAGCACAGCAAGCGCAGGCAGCAAGCACAGGCAGCACAGCAAGCACAGGCAGCACAGAAAGCACAGGCAGCAAACACAGGCAGCACAGCAAGCACAGGTGAGCACAGCAAGCACAGCAATCACAGGCAGCAAGCACTGGCAGCACAGCAAGCGCAGGCAGCAAGCACAGGCAGCACAGCAAGCACAGGCAGCACAGCAAACACAGGCAGCACAGCAAGCACAGGCAGCAAGCACAGGCAGCACAGCAAGCACAGGCAGCACAGAAAGCACAGGCAGCAAGCACAGGCAGCACAGCAAGCAGAGGCAGCAAGCAGAGGCAGCACAGCAAGCACAGGCAGCACACCAAGCACAGGTGAGCACAGCAAGCACAGGCAGCAAGCACTGGCAGCACAGCAAGCAGAGGCAGCAAGCACAGGCAGCAAGCACAGGCAGCACAGCAAGCACAGGCAGCACAGCAAACACAGGCAGCACAGCAAGCACAGGCAGCAAGCACAGGCAGCACAGCAAGCACAGGCAGCACAGAAAGCACAGGCAGCAAGCACAGGCAGCACAGCAAGCAGAGGCAGCAAGCAGAGGCAGCACAGCAAGCACAGGCAGCACACCAAGCACAGGCAGCACAGCAAGCACAGGCAGCAAGCACAGGCAGCACAGCAAGCACAGGCAGCACACCAAGCACAGGCAGCACAGCAAGCAAGGGCAGCAAGCACAGGCAGCACAGCAAGCACAGGCAGCAGAGCAAGCACAGGCAACAAGCAGAGGCAGCACAGCAAACACAGGCAGCACAGCAAGCACAGGCAGCAAGCACAGGCAGCACAGCAAGCACAGGCAGCAAACACAGGCAGCACTGCAAGCACAGGCAGCACAGCAAACACAGGCAGCACAGCAAGCACAGGCAGCAAGCACAGGCAGCACAGGCAGCACAGCAAGCACAGGTAGCAAGCACAGGCAGCACAGACAGCACAGCAAGCACAGGCATGTTAGAAACCCGCAAAATAGCTCGACGAGTTCGTTTCAGCGATTCTGGGGGAAGTGCAGAGGGGTCAATCTCCGTCCTCTATCCAACAGGCAAAGCCTGCTCCGATCTTCTGCGAGATTCACTCTCGCATTTGTTCACAATGCTTACTCTTACTGAGATGCAGGTCAATGCACCGGCCGCCGAGGTAAACATATGATCCGCGACTCTCGGCGCCTCCAAAAACAGGTGACACAGCAACGCACTGTCGTGTGCCACTGTCGAATTACCACCTGTTATGGGCGAAATCAAATGCATCGCTAACAGGCAGCACAGCAAGCACAGGCAGCACAGCAAGCACGGGCAGCAAGCACAGGCAGCACAGCAAGCACAGGCAGCAAGCACAGGCAGCACAGCAAACACAGGCAGCACAGCAAGCACAGGCAGCACAGCACAGGCAGCACAGCAAGCACAGGCAGCACAGCAAGCACAGGCAGCAAGCACAGGCAGCACAGCAAGCACAGGCAGCAAGCACAGGCAGCACAGCAAACACAGGCAGCACAGCAAGCACAGGCAGCAAGCACAGGCAGCACAGCAAGCACAGGCAGCAAGCACAGGCAGCACAGCAAGCACAGGCAGCAAGCACAGGCAGCAAGCACAGGCAGCACAGCAAGCACAGGCAGCAAGCACAGGCAGCACAGCAAGCACAGGCAGCAAGCACAGGCAGCACAGCAAACACAGGCAGCACAGCAAACACAGGCAGCACAGCAAGCACAGGCAGCAAGCACAGGCAGCAAGCACAGCAGCACAGCAAGCACAGGCAGCAAGTACAGGCAACACAGCAAGCACAGGCAGCAAGCACAGGCAGCACAGCAAGCACAGGCAGCAAACACAGGCAGCACAGCAAGCACAGACAGCATGCACAGGCAGCACAGCAAGCACAGGCAGCAAGCACAGGCAAAACAGCAAGTACAGCAAGCACAGGCAGCAAGCACAGGCAGCACAGCAAGCACAGGCAGCAAGTACAGGCAGCACAGCAAGCACAGGCAGCAAGCACAGGCAGCACAGCAAGCACAGGCAGCAAGCACAGGCAACACAGCAAGCACAGGCAGCAAGCACAGGCAGCACTGCAAGCACAGGCAGCAAGCACAGGCATGTTAGAAACCCGCAAAATAGCTCGACGAGATGTGTTCGTTTTAGCGATTCTGGGGGAAGTGCAGAGGGGTAAAGCTCCGTCCTCTTTCCAACAGGCAAAGCCTGCTCCGATCTTCTGCGAGATTCACTCTCGCATTTGTTTACAATGCTTACTCTTACTGAGACGCAGGTCAATGCACCGGCCGCCGAGGTAATCATATGATCCGCGGTTATCGGCGCCTCCAAAAACCGGTGACACAGCAACGCACTGTCGTGTGCCACTGTCGAATTACCGCGTGTTATGGGCGAAATCAAATGCATCGCTAACAGGCAGCACAGCAAGCACAGCAAGCATAGGCAGCACAGCACAGGCAGCACAGCAAGCACAGGCAGCAAGCACAGGCAGCAAGCACAGGCAGCACAGCAAGCACAGGCAGCAAGCACAGGCAGCACAGCAAGCACAGGCAGCAAGCACAGGCAGCACAGGCAGCACAGCAAGCAAGGGCAGCAAGCACAGGCAGCACAGCAAGCACAGGCAGCAGAGCAAGCACAGGCAGCAAGCAGAGGCAGCACAGCAAGCACAGGCAGCAAGCACAGGCAGCAGAGCAAGCACAGGCAGCACACCAAGCACAGGCAGCGCAGCAAGCACAGCAAGCACAGGCAGCAAGCACTGGCAGCACAGCAAGCACAGGCAGCAAGCACAGGCAGCACAGCAAACAAAGGCAGCACAGCAAGCACAGGCAGCAAGCACAGGCAGCACAGTAAGCACAGGCAGCACAGCAAGCACAGGCAGCAAGTACAGGCATCACAGCAAGCACAGGCAGCAAGCACAGGCAGCACAGCAAGCACAGGCAGCAAACACAGGCAGCACAGCAAGCACAGACAGCATGCACAGGCAGCACAGCAAGCAAAGGCAGCAAGCACAGGCAAAACAGCAAGTACAGCAAGCACAGGCAGCACAGCAAGCACAGGCAGCAAGCACAGGCAGCACAGCAAGCACAGGCAGCAAGCACAGGCAGCACAGCAAGCACAGGCAGCAAGCACAGGCAGCACAGCAAGCACAGGCAGCAAGCACAGGCAGCACAGCAAGCACAGGCAGCACAGAAAGCACAGGCAGCAAGCACAGGCAGCACAGCAAGCACAGGCAGCAAGCACAGGCAGCACAGCAAGCACAGGCAGCACAGCAAGCACAGGCAGCACAGCAAACACAGGCAGCAGAGGCAGCAAGCACAGGCAGCAAGCACAGGCAGCACAGCAAGCACAGGCAGCACAGCAAACACAGGCAGCTCAGCAAGCACAGGCAGCAAGCACAGGCAGCACAGCAAGCACAGGCAGCACAGAAAGCACAGGCAGCAAGCACAGGCAGCACAGCAAGCAGAGGCAGCAAGCAGAGGCAGCACAGCAAGCACAGGCAGCACACCAAGCACAGGTGAGCACAGCAAGCACAGCAAGCACAGGCAGCAAGCACTGGCAGCACAGCAAGCGCAGGCAGCACAGCAAGGACAGGCAGCAAGCACAGGCAGCACAGCAAGCACAGGCAGCACACCAAGCACAGGTGAGCACAGCAAGCACAGCAATCACAGGCAGCAAGCACTGGCAGCACAGCAAGCGCAGGCAGCAAGCCCAGGCAGCACAGCAAGCACAGGCAGCACAGCAAACACAGGCAGCACAGCAAGCACAGGCAGCACAGCACAGGCAGCACAGCACAGGCAGCACAGTAAGCACAGGCAGCACAGCAAGCACAGGCAGCAAGCACAGGCAGCAAGCACAGGCAGCACTGCAAGCACAGGCAGCATAGCAAGTACAGCAAGCACAGGCAGCAAGCACAGGCAGCACAGCAAGCACAGGCAGCAAGCACAGGCAGCACAGCAAGCACAGGCAGCATAGCAACTACAGCAAGCACAGGCAGCAAGCACAGGCAGCACAGCAATCACAGGCAGCAAGTACAGGCAGCACAGCAAGCACAGGCAGCAAGCACAGGCAGCACAGCAAGCACAGGCAGCACACCAAGCACAGGCAGCACAGCAAGCAAGGGCAGCAAGCACAGGCAGCACAGCAAGCACAGGCAGCAGAGCAAGCACAGGCAGCAAGCAGAGGCAGCACAGCAAACACAGGCAGCACAGCAAGCACAGGCAGCAAGCACAGGCAGCACAGCAAGCACAGGCAGCAAACACAGGCAGCACTGCAAGCACAGGCAGCACAGCAAACACAGGCAGCACAGCAAGCACAGGCAGCAAGCACAGGCAGCACAGGCAGCACAGCAAGCACAGGTAGCAAGCACAGGCAGCACAGACAGCACAGCAAGCACAGGCATGTTAGAAACCCGCAAAATAGCTCGACGAGTTCGTTTCAGCGATTCTGGGGGAAGTGCAGAGGGGTCAATCTCCGTCCTCTATCCAACAGGCAAAGCCTGCTCCGATCTTCTGCGAGATTCACTCTCGCATTTGTTCACAATGCTTACTCTTACTGAGATGCAGGTCAATGCACCGGCCGCCGAGGTAAACATATGATCCGCGACTCTCGGCGCCTCCAAAAACAGGTGACACAGCAACGCACTGTCGTGTGCCACTGTCGAATTACCACCTGTTATGGGCGAAATCAAATGCATCGCTAACAGGCAGCACAGCAAGCACAGGCAGCACAGCAAGCACGGGCAGCAAGCACAGGCAGCACAGCAAGCACAGGCAGCAAGCACAGGCAGCACAGCAAACACAGGCAGCACAGCAAGCACAGGCAGCACAGCACAGGCAGCACAGCAAGCACAGGCAGCACAGCAAGCACAGGCAGCACAGCAAGCACAGGCAGCAAGCACAGGCAGCACAGCAAACACAGGCAGCACAGCAAGCACAGGCAGCAAGCACAGGCAGCACAGCAAGCACAGGCAGCAAGCACAGGCAGCACAGCAAGCACAGGCAGCAAGCACAGGCAGCAAGCACAGGCAGCACAGCAAGCACAGGCAGCAAGCACAGGCAGCACAGCAAGCACAGGCAGCAAGCACAGGCAGCACAGCAAACACAGGCAGCACAGCAAACACAGGCAGCACAGCAAGCACAGGCAGCAAGCACAGGCAGCAAGCACAGCAGCACAGCAAGCACAGGCAGCAAGTACAGGCAACACAGCAAGCACAGGCAGCAAGCACAGGCAGCACAGCAAGCACAGGCAGCAAACACAGGCAGCACAGCAAGCACAGACAGCATGCACAGGCAGCACAGCAAGCACAGGCAGCAAGCACAGGCAAAACAGCAAGTACAGCAAGCACAGGCAGCAAGCACAGGCAGCACAGCAAGCACAGGCAGCAAGTACAGGCAGCACAGCAAGCACAGGCAGCAAGCACAGGCAGCACAGCAAGCACAGGCAGCAAGCACAGGCAACACAGCAAGCACAGGCAGCAAGCACAGGCAGCAAGCACAGGCAGCACTGCAAGCACAGGCAGCAAGCACAGGCATGTTAGAAACCCGCAAAATAGCTCGACGAGATGTGTTCGTTTTAGCGATTCTGGGGGAAGTGCAGAGGGGTAAAGCTCCGTCCTCTTTCCAACAGGCAAAGCCTGCTCCGATCTTCTGCGAGATTCACTCTCGCATTTGTTTACAATGCTTACTCTTACTGAGACGCAGGTCAATGCACCGGCCGCCGAGGTAAACATATGATCCGCGGTTATCGGCGCCTCCAAAAACCGGTGACACAGCAACGCACTGTCGTGTGCCACTGTCGAATTACCGCGTGTTATGGGCGAAATCAAATGCATCGCTAACAGGCAGCACAGCAAGCACAGCAAGCATAGGCAGCACAGCACAGGCAGCACAGCAAGCACCGGCAGCAAGCACAGGCAGCAAGCACAGGCAGCACAGCAAGCACAGGCAGCAAGCACAGGCAGCACAGCAAGCACAGGCAGCAAGCACAGGCAGCACAGGCAGCACAGCAAGCAAGGGCAGCAAGCACAGGCAGCACAGCAAGCACAGGCAGCAGAGCAAGCACAGGCAGCAAGCAGAGGCAGCACAGCAAGCACAGGCAGCAAGCACAGGCAGCAGAGCAAGCACAGGCAGCACACCAAGCACAGGCAGCGCAGCAAGCACAGCAAGCACAGGCAGCAAGCACTGGCAGCACAGCAAGCACAGGCAGCAAGCACAGGCAGCACAGCAAACAAAGGCAGCACAGCAAGCACAGGCAGCAAGCACAGGCAGCACAGTAAGCACAGGCAGCACAGCAAGCACAGGCAGCAAGTACAGGCATCACAGCAAGCACAGGCAGCAAGCACAGGCAGCACAGCAAGCACAGGCAGCAAACACAGGCAGCACAGCAAGCACAGACAGCATGCACAGGCAGCACAGCAAGCAAAGGCAGCAAGCACAGGCAAAACAGCAAGTACAGCAAGCACAGGCAGCACAGCAAGCACAGGCAGCAAGCACAGGCAGCACAGCACAGGCAGCACAGTAAGCACAGGCAGCACAGCAAGCACAGGCAGCAAGCACAGGCAGCAAGCACAGGCAGCACTGCAAGCACAGGCAGCATAGCAAGTACAGCAAGCACAGGCAGCAAGCACAGGCAGCACAGCAAGCACAGGCAGCAAGCACAGGCAGCACAGCAAGCACAGGCAGCATAGCAACTACAGCAAGCACAGGCAGCAAGCACAGGCAGCACAGCAATCACAGGCAGCAAGTACAGGCAGCACAGGAAGCACAGGCAGCAAGCACAGGCAGCACAGCAAACACAGGCAGCAAGCACAGGCAGCACAGCAAGCACAGGCAGCAAGCACAGGCAGCACAGCAAGCACAGGCAGCAAGCACAGGCAGCACAGCAAGCACAGGCAGCAAGCACAGGCAGCACAGCAAACACAGGCAGCACAGGCAGCACAGCACAGGCAGCACAGCACAGGCAGCACAGTAAGCACAGGCAGCACAGCAAGCACAGGCAGCAAGCACAGGCAGCAAGCACAGGCAGCATAGCAAGTACAGCAAGCACAGGCAGCAAGCACAGGCAGCACAGCAAGCACAGGCAGCAAGCACAGGCAGCACAGCTAGCACAGGCAGCATAGCAACTACAGCAAGCACAGGCAGCAAGCACAGGCAGCACAGCACAGGCAGCACAGCAAGCACAGGCAGCAAGCACAGGCAGCACAGCAAGCACAGGCAGCACAGCAAGCACAGGCAGCAAGCACAGGCAGCACAGCAAGCACAGGCAGCACAGCAAACACAGGCAGCACAGCAAGCACAGGCAGCACAGAAAGCACAGGCAGCAAGCACAGGCAGCACAGCAAGCAGAGGCAGCAAGCACAGGCAGCACAGCAAGCACAGGCAGCAAGCACAGGCAGCACAGCAAGCACAGGCAGCAAGCACAGGCAGCACAGCAAGCACAGGCAGCAAACACAGGCAGCACAGCAAGCACAGTTGAGCACAGCAAGCACAGCAATCACAGGCAGCAAGCACTGACAGCACAGCTAGCGCAGGCAGCAAGCACAGGCAGCACAGCAAGCACAGGCAGCACAGAAAGCACAGGCAGCAAACACAGGCAGCACAGCAAGCACAGGTGAGCACAGCAAGCACAGCAATCACAGGCAGCAAGCACTGGCAGCACAGCAAGCGCAGGCAGCAAGCACAGGCAGCACAGCAAGCACAGGCAGCACAGCAAACACAGGCAGCACAGCAAGCACAGGCAGCAAGCACAGGCAGCACAGCAAGCACAGGCAGCACAGAAAGCACAGGCAGCAAGCACAGGCAGCACAGCAAGCAGAGGCAGAAAGCAGAGGCAGCACAGCAAGCACAGGCAGCACACCAAGCACAGGTGAGCACAGCAAGCACAGGCAGCAAGCACTGGCAGCACAGCAAGCGCAGGCAGCACAGCAAGCACAGGCAGCAAGCACAGGCAGCACAGCAAGCACAGGCAGCAAGCACAGGCAGCACAGCAAGCACAGGCAGCACAGCAAACACAGGCAGCACAGCAAGCACAGGCAGCAAACACAGGCAGCACAGCAAGCACAGGCAGCAAGCACAGGCAGCACAGCAAGCACAGGCAGCACAGCAAACACAGGCAGCACAGCAAGCACAGGCAGCAAGCACAGGCAGCACAGCAAGCACAGGCAGCACAGAAAGCACGGGCAGCAAGCACAGGCAGCACAGCAAGCACAGGCAGCACAGCAAACACAGGCAGCACAGCAAGCACAGGCAGCAAACACAGGCAGCACAGCAAGCAGAGGCAGCAAGCACAGGCAGCAAGCACAGGCAGCACAGCAAGCACAGGCAGCACAGCAAACACAGGCAGCACAGCAAGCACAGGCAGCAAGCACAGGCAGCACAGCAAGCACAGGCAGCACAGCAAACACAGGCAGCACAGCAAGCACAGGCAGCAAACACAGGCAGCACAGCAAGCAGAGGCAGCAAGCACAGGCAGCAAGCACAGGCAGCACAGCAAGCACAGGCAGCACAGCAAGCACAGGCAGCACAGCAAGCACAGGCAGCACAGCAAACACAGGCAGCACAGCAAGCACAGGCAGCAAACACAGGCAGCACAGCAAGCAGAGGCAGCAAGCACAGGCAGCAAGCACAGGCAGCACAGCACAGGCAGCACAGTAAGCACAGGCAGCACAGCAAGCACAGGCAGCAAGCACAGGCAGCAAGCACAGGCAGCACTGCAAGCACAGGCAGCATAGCAAGTACAGCAAGCACAGGCAGCAAGCACAGGCAGCACAGCAAACACAGGCAGCAAGCACAGGCAGCACAGCAAGCACAGGCAGCAAGCACAGGCAGCACAGCAAGCACAGGCAGCAATCACAGGCAGCACAGCAAGCACAGGCAGCAAGCACAGGCAGCACAGCAAACACAGGCAGCACAGCAAGCACAGGCAGCACAGCACAGGCAGCACAGTAAGCACAGGCAGCACAGCAAGCACAGGCAGCAAGCACAGGCAGCAAGCACAGGCAGCACTGCAAGCACAGGCAGCATAGCAAGTACAGCAAGCACAGGCAGCAAGCACAGGCAGCACAGCAAGCACAGGCAGCAAGCACAGGCAGCACAGCAAGCACAGGCAGCATAGCAACTACAGCAAGCACAGGCAGCAAGCACAGGCAGCACAGCAAGCACAGGCAGCACTGCAAGCACAGGCAGCAAGCAGAGGCAGCACAGCAAGCACAGGCAGCAAGCACAGGCAGCAAGCACAGGCAGCACAGGCAGCACAGCAAGCACAGGCAGCAAGCACAGGCAGCACAGCAAGGACAGGCAGCAAGCACAGGCAGCAAGCACAGGCAGCACAGCAAGCACAGGCAGCAAGCACAGGCAGCACAGCAAGCACAAGCATGTTAGAAACCCGCAAAATAGCTCGACGAGTTCGTTTTAGCGATTCTGGGGGAAGTGCAGAGGGGTCAAGCTCCGTCCTCTTTCCAACAGGCAAAACCTGCTCCGATCTTCTGCGAGATTCACTCTCGCATTTGTTTACAATGCTTACTCTTACTGAGACGCAGGTCAATGCACCGGCCGCCGAGGTAAACATATGATCCGCGATTCTCGGCGCCTCCAAAAACCGGTGACACAGCAACGCACTGTCGTGTGCCACTGTCGAATTACCGCGTGTTATGGGCGAAATCAAATGCATCACTAACAGGCAGCACAGCAAGCACAGCAAGCATAGGCAGCAAAGCACAGGCAGCACAGCACAGGCAGCACAGCAAGCACAGGCAGCAAGCACAGGCAGCAAGGACAGGCAGCAAGCACAGGCAGCACAGCAAGCACAGGCAGCAAGCACAGGCAGCACAGCAAGCACAGGCAGCAAGCACAGGCAGCACAGCAAGCACAAGCATGTTAGAAACCCGCAAAATAGCTCGACGAGTTCGTTTTAGCGATTCTGGGGGAAGTGCAGAGGGGTCAAGCTCCGTCCTCTTTCCAACAGGCAAAACCTGCTCCGATCTTCTGCGAGATTCACTCTCGCATTTGTTCACAATGCTTACTCTTACTGAGATGCAGGTCAATGCACCGGCCGCCGAGGTAAACATATGATCCGCGACTCTCGGCGCCTCCAAAAACAGGTGACACAGCAACGCACTGTCGTGTGCCACTGTCGAATTACCACCTGTTATGGGCGAAATCAAATGCATCGCTAACAGGCAGCACAGCAAGCACAGGCAGCACAGCAAGCACGGGCAGCAAGCACAGGCAGCACAGCAAGCACAGGCAGCAAGCACAGGCAGCACAGCAAACACAGGCAGCACAGCAAGCACAGGCAGCACAGCACAGGCAGCACAGCAAGCACAGGCAGCACAGCAAGCACAGGCAGCACAGCAAGCACAGGCAGCAAGCACAGGCAGCACAGCAAACACAGGCAGCACAGCAAGCACAGGCAGCAAGCACAGGCAGCACAGCAAGCACAGGCAGCAAGCACAGGCAGCACAGCAAGCACAGGCAGCAAGCACAGGCAGCAAGCACAGGCAGCACAGCAAGCACAGGCAGCAAGCACAGGCAGCACAGCAAGCACAGGCAGCAAGCACAGGCAGCACAGCAAACACAGGCAGCACAGCAAACACAGGCAGCACAGCAAGCACAGGCAGCAAGCACAGGCAGCAAGCACAGCAGCACAGCAAGCACAGGCAGCAAGTACAGGCAACACAGCAAGCACAGGCAGCAAGCACAGGCAGCACAGCAAGCACAGGCAGCAAACACAGGCAGCACAGCAAGCACAGACAGCATGCACAGGCAGCACAGCAAGCACAGGCAGCAAGCACAGGCAAAACAGCAAGTACAGCAAGCACAGGCAGCAAGCACAGGCAGCACAGCAAGCACAGGCAGCAAGTACAGGCAGCACAGCAAGCACAGGCAGCAAGCACAGGCAGCACAGCAAGCACAGGCAGCAAGCACAGGCAACACAGCAAGCACAGGCAGCAAGCACAGGCAGCAAGCACAGGCAGCACTGCAAGCACAGGCAGCAAGCACAGGCATGTTAGAAACCCGCAAAATAGCTCGACGAGATGTGTTCGTTTTAGCGATTCTGGGGGAAGTGCAGAGGGGTAAAGCTCCGTCCTCTTTCCAACAGGCAAAGCCTGCTCCGATCTTCTGCGAGATTCACTCTCGCATTTGTTTACAATGCTTACTCTTACTGAGACGCAGGTCAATGCACCGGCCGCCGAGGTAAACATATGATCCGCGGTTATCGGCGCCTCCAAAAACCGGTGACACAGCAACGCACTGTCGTGTGCCACTGTCGAATTACCGCGTGTTATGGGCGAAATCAAATGCATCGCTAACAGGCAGCACAGCAAGCACAGCAAGCATAGGCAGCACAGCACAGGCAGCACAGCAAGCACAGGCAGCAAGCACAGGCAGCAAGCACAGGCAGCACAGCAAGCACAGGCAGCAAGCACAGGCAGCACAGCAAGCACAGGCAGCAAGCACAGGCAGCACAGGCAGCACAGCAAGCAAGGGCAGCAAGCACAGGCAGCACAGCAAGCACAGGCAGCAGAGCAAGCACAGGCAGCAAGCAGAGGCAGCACAGCAAGCACAGGCAGCAAGCACAGGCAGCAGAGCAAGCACAGGCAGCACACCAAGCACAGGCAGCGCAGCAAGCACAGCAAGCACAGGCAGCAAGCACTGGCAGCACAGCAAGCACAGGCAGCAAGCACAGGCAGCACAGCAAACAAAGGCAGCACAGCAAGCACAGGCAGCAAGCACAGGCAGCACAGTAAGCACAGGCAGCACAGCAAGCACAGGCAGCAAGTACAGGCATCACAGCAAGCACAGGCAGCAAGCACAGGCAGCACAGCAAGCACAGGCAGCAAACACAGGCAGCACAGCAAGCACAGACAGCATGCACAGGCAGCACAGCAAGCAAAGGCAGCAAGCACAGGCAAAACAGCAAGTACAGCAAGCACAGGCAGCACAGCAAGCACAGGCAGCAAGCACAGGCAGCACAGCACAGGCAGCACAGTAAGCACAGGCAGCACAGCAAGCACAGGCAGCAAGCACAGGCAGCAAGCACAGGCAGCACTGCAAGCACAGGCAGCATAGCAAGTACAGCAAGCACAGGCAGCAAGCACAGGCAGCACAGCAAGCACAGGCAGCAAGCACAGGCAGCACAGCAAGCACAGGCAGCATAGCAACTACAGCAAGCACAGGCAGCAAGCACAGGCAGCACAGCAATCACAGGCAGCAAGTACAGGCAGCACAGGAAGCACAGGCAGCAAGCACAGGCAGCACAGCAAACACAGGCAGCAAGCACAGGCAGCACAGCAAGCACAGGCAGCAAGCACAGGCAGCACAGCAAGCACAGGCAGCAAGCACAGGCAGCACAGCAAGCACAGGCAGCAAGCACAGGCAGCACAGCAAACACAGGCAGCACAGGCAGCACAGCACAGGCAGCACAGCACAGGCAGCACAGTAAGCACAGGCAGCACAGCAAGCACAGGCAGCAAGCACAGGCAGCAAGCACAGGCAGCATAGCAAGTACAGCAAGCACAGGCAGCAAGCACAGGCAGCACAGCAAGCACAGGCAGCAAGCACAGGCAGCACAGCTAGCACAGGCAGCATAGCAACTACAGCAAGCACAGGCAGCAAGCACAGGCAGCACAGCACAGGCAGCACAGCAAGCACAGGCAGCAAGCACAGGCAGCACAGCAAGCACAGGCAGCACAGCAAGCACAGGCAGCAAGCACAGGCAGCACAGCAAGCACAGGCAGCACAGCAAACACAGGCAGCACAGCAAGCACAGGCAGCACAGAAAGCACAGGCAGCAAGCACAGGCAGCACAGCAAGCAGAGGCAGCAAGCACAGGCAGCACAGCAAGCACAGGCAGCAAGCACAGGCAGCACAGCAAGCACAGGCAGCAAGCACAGGCAGCACAGCAAGCACAGGCAGCAAACACAGGCAGCACAGCAAGCACAGTTGAGCACAGCAAGCACAGCAATCACAGGCAGCAAGCACTGACAGCACAGCTAGCGCAGGCAGCAAGCACAGGCAGCACAGCAAGCACAGGCAGCACAGAAAGCACAGGCAGCAAACACAGGCAGCACAGCAAGCACAGGTGAGCACAGCAAGCACAGCAATCACAGGCAGCAAGCACTGGCAGCACAGCAAGCGCAGGCAGCAAGCACAGGCAGCACAGCAAGCACAGGCAGCACAGCAAACACAGGCAGCACAGCAAGCACAGGCAGCAAGCACAGGCAGCACAGCAAGCACAGGCAGCACAGAAAGCACAGGCAGCAAGCACAGGCAGCACAGCAAGCAGAGGCAGAAAGCAGAGGCAGCACAGCAAGCACAGGCAGCACACCAAGCACAGGTGAGCACAGCAAGCACAGGCAGCAAGCACTGGCAGCACAGCAAGCGCAGGCAGCACAGCAAGCACAGGCAGCAAGCACAGGCAGCACAGCAAGCACAGGCAGCAAGCACAGGCAGCACAGCAAGCACAGGCAGCACAGCAAACACAGGCAGCACAGCAAGCACAGGCAGCAAACACAGGCAGCAAACACAGGCAGCACAGCAAGCACAGGCAGCAAGCACAGGCAGCACAGCAAGCACAGGCAGCACAGCAAACACAGGCAGCACAGCAAGCACAGGCAGCAAGCACAGGCAGCACAGCAAGCACAGGCAGCACAGAAAGCACGGGCAGCAAGCACAGGCAGCACAGCAAGCACAGGCAGCACAGCAAACACAGGCAGCACAGCAAGCACAGGCAGCAAACACAGGCAGCACAGCAAGCAGAGGCAGCAAGCACAGGCAGCAAGCACAGGCAGCACAGCAAGCACAGGCAGCACAGCAAACACAGGCAGCACAGCAAGCACAGGCAGCAAGCACAGGCAGCACAGCAAGCACAGGCAGCACAGCAAACACAGGCAGCACAGCAAGCACAGGCAGCAAACACAGGCAGCACAGCAAGCAGAGGCAGCAAGCACAGGCAGCAAGCACAGGCAGCACAGCAAGCACAGGCAGCACAGCAAGCACAGGCAGCACAGCAAGCACAGGCAGCACAGCAAGCACAGGCAGCACAGCAAACACAGGCAGCACAGCAAGCACAGGCAGCAAACACAGGCAGCACAGCAAGCAGAGGCAGCAAGCACAGGCAGCAAGCACAGGCAGCACAGCACAGGCAGCACAGTAAGCACAGGCAGCACAGCAAGCACAGGCAGCAAGCACAGGCAGCAAGCACAGGCAGCACTGCAAGCACAGGCAGCATAGCAAGTACAGCAAGCACAGGCAGCAAGCACAGGCAGCACAGCAAGCACAGGCAGCAAGCACAGGCAGCACAGCAAGCACAGGCAGCATAGCAATTACAGCAAGCACAGGCAGCAAGCACAGGCAGCACAGCAATCACAGGCAGCAAGCACAGGCAGCACAGGAAGCACAGGCAGCAAGCACAGGCAGCACAGCAAACACAGGCAGCAAGCACAGGCAGCACAGCAAGCACAGGCAGCAAGCACAGGCAGCACAGCAAGCACAGGCAGCAATCACAGGCAGCACAGCAAGCACAGGCAGCAAGCACAGGCAGCACAGCAAACACAGGCAGCACAGCAAGCACAGGCAGCACAGCACAGGCAGCACAGTAAGCACAGGCAGCACAGCAAGCACAGGCAGCAAGCACAGGCAGCAAGCACAGGCAGCACTGCAAGCACAGGCAGCATAGCAAGTACAGCAAGCACAGGCAGCAAGCACAGGCAGCACAGCAAGCACAGGCAGCAAGCACAGGCAGCACAGCAAGCACAGGCAGCATAGCAACTACAGCAAGCACAGGCAGCAAGCACAGGCAGCACAGCAAGCACAGGCAGCACTGCAAGCACAGGCAGCAAGCAGAGGCAGCACAGCAAGCACAGGCAGCAAGCACAGGCAGCAAGCACAGGCAGCACAGGCAGCACAGCAAGCACAGGCAGCAAGCACAGGCAGCACAGCAAGGACAGGCAGCAAGCACAGGCAGCAAGCACAGGCAGCACAGCAAGCACAGGCAGCAAGCACAGGCAGCACAGCAAGCACAAGCATGTTAGAAACCCGCAAAATAGCTCGACGAGTTCGTTTTAGCGATTCTGGGGGAAGTGCAGAGGGGTCAAGCTCCGTCCTCTTTCCAACAGGCAAAACCTGCTCCGATCTTCTGCGAGATTCACTCTCGCATTTGTTTACAATGCTTACTCTTACTGAGACGCAGGTCAATGCACCGGCCGCCGAGGTAAACATATGATCCGCGATTCTCGGCGCCTCCAAAAACCGGTGACACAGCAACGCACTGTCGTGTGCCACTGTCGAATTACCGCGTGTTATGGGCGAAATCAAATGCATCACTAACAGGCAGCACAGCAAGCACAGCAAGCATAGGCAGCAAAGCACAGGCAGCACAGCACAGGCAGCACAGCAAGCACAGGCAGCAAGCACAGGCAGCAAGGACAGGCAGCAAGCACAGGCAGCACAGCAAGCACAGGCAGCAAGCACAGGCAGCACAGCAAGCACAGGCAGCAAGCACAGGCAGCACAGCAAGCACAAGCATGTTAGAAACCCGCAAAATAGCTCGACGAGTTCGTTTTAGCGATTCTGGGGGAAGTGCAGAGGGGTCAAGCTCCGTCCTCTTTCCAACAGGCAAAACCTGCTCCGATCTTCTGCGAGATTCACTCTCGCATTTGTTTACAATGCTTACTCTTACTGAGACGCAGGCCAATGCACCGGCCGCCGAGGTAAACATATGATCCGCGATTCTCGGCGCCTCCAAAAACCGGTGACACAGCAACGCACTGTCGTGTGCCACTGTCGAATTACCGCGTGTTATGGGCGAAATCAAATGCATCACTAACAGGCAGCACAGCAAGCACAGCAAGCATAGGCAGCACAGCACAGGCAGCACAGCACAGGCAGCACAGCAAGCACAGGCAGCACAGCAAGCACAGGCAGCAAGCACAGGCAGCACACCAAGCACAGGCAGCACAGCAAGCACAGGCAGCAAGCACAGGCAGCACAGCAAGCACAGGCAGCAAGCACAGGCAGCACACCAAGCACAGGCAGCACAGCAAGCACAGGCAGCAAGCACAGGCAGCACAGCAAGCACAGGCAGCAAGCACAGGCAGCACAGCAAGCACAGTCAGCAAGCACAGGCAACACAGCAAGCACAGCACAGCAAGCACAGGCAGCACAGCAAGGACAGGCAGCAAGCACAGGCAGCACAGCAAGCACAGGCAGCATAGCAAGTACAGCAAGCACAGGCAGCAAGCACAGGCAGCACAGCAATCACAGGCAGCATAGCAAGTACAGCAAGCACAGGCAGCAAGCACAGGCAGCACAGCAATCACAGGCAGCAAGCGCAGGCAGCACAGAAAGCACAGGCAGCAAGCACAGGCAGCACAGCAAGCAGAGGCAGCAAGCAGAGGCAGCACAGCAAGCACAGGCAGCACACCAAGCACAGGTGAGCACAGCAAGCACAGGCAGCAAGCACTGGCAGCACAGCAAGCGCAGGCAGCACAGCAAGCACAGGCAGCAAGCACAGGCAGCACAGCAAGCACAGGCAGCACAGCAAGCACAGGCAGCAAGCACAGGCAGCACAGCAAGCACAGGCAGCACAGCAAGCACAGGCAGCAAGCACAGGCAGCACAGCAAGCACAGGCAGCAAGCACAGGCAGCACAGCAAGCACAGGCAGCACAGAAAGCACAGGCAGCAAGCACAGGCAGCACAGCAAGCACAGGCAGCACAGCAAGCACAGGCAGCAAGCACAGGCAGCACAGCAAGCACAGGCAGCACAGCAAGCACAGGCAGCACAGCAAGCACAGGCAGCACAGAAAGCACAGGCAGCAAGCACAGGCAGCACAGCAAGCAGAGGCAGCACAGCAAGCAGAGGCAGCAAGCAGAGGCAGCACAGCAAGCACAGGCAGCAAGCACAGGCAGCACAGCAAGCACAGGCAGCAAGCACAGGCAGCACAGCAAGCACAGGCAGCACAGAAAGCACAGGCAGCAAGCACAGGCAGCACAGCAAGCACAGGCAGTACAGCAAGCACAGGCAGCAAGCACAGGCAGCACAGCAAGCACAGGCAGCAAGCACAGGCAGCACAGCAAGCACAGGCAGCAAGCACAGGCAGCACAGCAAGCACAGGCAGCACAGCAAGCACAGGCAGCAAGCACAGGCAGCACAGCAAGCACAGGCAGCAAGCACAGGCAGCACAGCAAGCACAGGCAGCAAGCACAGGCAGCACAGCAAGCACAGGCAGCAAGCACAGGCAACACAGCAAGCACAGGCAGCAAGCACAGGCAGCACTGCAAGCACAGGCAGCAAGCACAGGCATGTTAGAAACCCGCAAAATAGCTCGACGAGATGTGTTCGTTTTAGCGATTCTGGGGGAAGTGCAGAGGGGTAAAGCTCCGTCCTCTTTCCAACAGGCAAAGCCTGCTCCGATCTTCTGCGAGATTCACTCTCGCATTTGTTTACAATGCTTACTCTTACTGAGACGCAGGTCAATGCACCGGCCGCCGAGGTAAACATATGATCCGCGGTTATCGGCGCCTCCAAAAACCGGTGACACAGCAACGCACTGTCGTGTGCCACTGTCGAATTACCGCGTGTTATGGGCGAAATCAAATGCATCGCTAACAGGCAGCACAGCAAGCACAGCAAGCATAGGCAGCACAGCACAGGCAGCGCAGCAAGCACAGGCAGCAAGCACAGGCAGCAAGCACAGGCAGCACAGCAAGCACAGGCAGCACAGCAGGCACAGGCAGCAAGCACAGGCGGCACAGCAAGCACAGGCAGCAAGCACAGGCAGCACAGCAAGCACAGGCAGCACACCAAGCACAGGCAGCACAGCAAGCAAGGGCAGCAAGCACAGGCAGCACAGCAAGCACAGGCAGCAGAGCAAGCACAGGCAGCAAGCAGAGGCAGCACAGCAAGCACAGGCAGCAAGCACAGGCAGCACAGCAAGCACAGGCAGCACACCAAGCACAGGCAGCGCAGCAAGCACAGCAAGCACAGGCAGCAAGCACTGACAGCACAGCAAGCACAGGCAGCAAGCACAGGCAGCAGGCACAGGCAGCACAGTAAGCACAGGCAGCACAGCAAGCGCAGGCAGCAAACACAGGCAGCAAACACAGGCAGCGCAGCAAGCACAGGCAGCACAGCAAGCACAGGCAGCAAGCACAGGCAGCACAGCTAACACAGGCAACACAGGAAGCACAGGCAGCAAGCACAGGCAGCACAGCAAACACAGGCAGCACAGCACAGGCAGCAAGCACAGGCAGCACAGCAAGCACAGGCAGCACTGCAAGCACAGGCAGCAAGCAGAGGCAGCACAGCAAGCACAGGCAGCAAGCACAGGCAGCAAGCACAGGCAGCACAGGCAGCACAGCAAGCACAGGCAGCAAGCACAGGCAGCACAGCAAGGACAGGCAGCAAGCACAGGCAGCACAGCAAGCACAGGCAGCAAGCACAGGCAGCACAGCAAGCAGAGGCAGCAAGCAGAGGCAGCACAGCAAGCACAGGCAGCAAGCACAGGCAGCAAGCACAGGCAGCACAGGCAGCACAGCAAGCACAGGCAGCAAGCACAGGCAGCACAGCAAGGACAGGCAGCAAGCACAGGCAGCACAGCAAGCACAGGCAGCAAGCACAGGCAGCACAGCAAGCACAAGCATGTTAGAAACCCGCAAAATAGCTCGACGAGTTCGTTTTAGCGATTCTGGGGGAAGTGCAGAGGGGTCAAGCTCCGTCCTCTTTCCAACAGGCAAAACCTGCTCCGATCTTCTGCGAGATTCACTCTCGCATTTGTTTACAATGCTTACTCTTACTGAGACGCAGGTCAATGCACCGGCCGCCGAGGTAAACATATGATCCGCGATTCTCGGCGCCTCCAAAAACCGGTGACACAGCAACGCACTGTCGTGTGCCACTGTCGAATTACCGCGTGTTATGGGCGAAATCAAATGCATCACTAACAGGCAGCACAGCAAGCACAGCAAGCATAGGCAGCAAAGCACAGGCAGCACAGCACAGGCAGCACAGCAAGCACAGGCAGCAAGCACAGGCAGCACAGCAAGCGCAGGCAGCACAGCAAGCACAGGCAGCAAGCACAGGCAGCACAGCAAGCACAGGCAGCAAGCACAGGCAACACAGCAAGCACAGCACAGCAAGCACAGGCAGCACAGCAAGGACAGGCAGCAAGCACAGGCAGCACAGCAAGCACAGGCAGCATAGCAAGTACAGCAAGCACAGGCAGCAAGCACAGGCAGCACAGCAATCACAGGCAGCATAGCAAGTACAGCAAGCACAGGCAGCAAGCACAGGCAGCACAGCAATCACAGGCAGCAAGCGCAGGCAGCACAGAAAGCACAGGCAGCAAGCACAGGCAGCACAGCAAGCAGAGGCAGCAAGCAGAGGCAGCACAGCAAGCACAGGCAGCACACCAAGCACAGGTGAGCACAGCAAGCACAGGCAGCAAGCACTGGCAGCACAGCAAGCGCAGGCAGCACAGCAAGCACAGGCAGCAAGCACAGGCAGCACAGCAAGCACAGGCAGCACAGCAAGCACAGGCAGCAAGCACAGGCAGCACAGCAAGCACAGGCAGCACAGCAAGCACAGGCAGCACAGCAAGCACAGGCAGCAAGCACTGGCAGCACAGCAAGCACAGGCAGCACAGCAAGCACAGGCAGCAAGCACAGGCAGCACAGCAAACACAGGCAGCAAACACAGGCAGCACAGCAAGCACAGGCAGCACAGCAAGAACAGGCAGCAAGCACAGGCAGCACAGCAAGCACAGGCAGCAAACTCAGGCAGCACATCAAGCACAGGCAGCCAGCACAGGCAGCACAGCAAGCACAGGCAGCACAGCAAACACAGGCAGCACAGCAAGCACAGGCAGCAAGCACAGGCAGCACAGCAAGCTCAGGCAGCAAACACAGGCAGCACAGCAAGCACAGGCAGCAAGCACAGGCAGCACAGCAAGCACAGGCAGCACAGCAAACACAGGCAGCACAGCAAGCACATGCAGCAAACACAGGCAGCAAGCACAGGCAGCACAGCAAGCACAGGCAGCACAGCAAACACAGGCAGCACAGCAAGCACAGGCAGCAAAGCAAGCACAGGCAGCACAGGCAGCAAGCACAGGCAGCACAGGCAGCAAGCACAGGCAGCACAGCTAGCACAGGCAGCAAACACAGGCAGCACAGCGAGCAGAGGCAGCACAGCAAGCACAGGCAGCAAACCAAGCACAGGTGAGCACAGCAAGCACAGGCAGCACAGCAAATACAGGCAGCAAGCACAGGCAGCAAGCACAGGCAGCACTGCAAGCACAGGCAGCAAGCACAGGCAGCACAGCAATCACAGGCAGCAAGCACAGGCAGCACAGCAAGCACAGGCAGCAAGAACAGGCAGCACAGCAAGCACAGGCAGCAAGCAGAGGCAGCACAGGCAGCAAGCACAGGCAGCAAGCACAGGCAGCACAGCAAGCACAGGCAGCAAGCACAGGCAGCACAGCAAGCACAGGCAGCACACCAAGCACAGGCAGCACAGCAAGCACAGGCAGCACAGGCAGTAAGCACAGGTAGCAAGCACAGGCAGCACAGCAAGCACAGGCAGCAAGCACAGGCAACACAGCAAGCACAGGCAGCAAGCACAGGCAGCACAGCAAGCACAGGCAGCAAACACAGGCAGCACAGCAAGCACAGACAGCAAGCACAGGCAGCACAGCAAACACAGGCCGCACAGCAAGCACAGGCAGCTAAGCAAACATAGGCAGCACAGCAAGCACAGGCAGCAAACACAGGCAGCACAGCAAGCACAGGCAAAAAGCACAGACAGCACAGCAAGCACAGGCAGCACAGCAAGTACAGCAAGCACAGACAGCAAGCACAGGCAGCACAGGCAGCAAGCACAGGCAGCACAGCAAGCACATGCAGCAAGCACAGGCAGCACAGCAAGCACAGGCGGCAAACACAGGCAGCACCGCAAGCACCGGCAGCAAGCACAGGTAGCACAGCAAGCACAGGCAGCACAGCAAACACAGGCAACACAGGAAGCACAGGCAGCAAGCACAGGCAACACAGCACAGGCAGCACTGCAAGCACAGGCAGCAAGCACAGGCAGCACAGCAAACACAGGCAGCACAGCACAGGCAGAACAGCAAGCACAGGCAGCACAGCAAGCACAGGCAGCAAGCACAGGCAGCAAGCACAGGCAGCACAGCACAGGCAGCACAGCAAGCACAGGCAGCAAGCACAGGCAGCACAGCAAACACAGGCAGCACAGCACAGGCAGAACAGCAAGCACAGGCAGCACAGCAAGCACAGGCAGCAAGCACAGGCAGCACAGCAAGCACAGGCAGCACACCAAGCACAGGCAGCGCAGCAAGCACAGGCAGCAAGCACTGGCAGCACAGCAAGCACAGGCAGCACAGCAAGCACAGGCAGCAAGCACAGGCAGCACAGCAAACACAGGCAGCAAACACAGGCAGCACAGCAAGCACAGGCAGCACAGCAAGAACAGGCAGCATGCACAGGCAGCACAGCAAGCACAGGCAGCAAACTCAGGCAGCACAGCAAGCACAGGCAGCCAGCACAGGCAGCACAGCAAGCACAGGCAGCACAGCAAACACAGGCAGCACAGCAAGCACAGGCAGCAAGCACAGGCAGCACAGCAAGCACAGGCAGCAAACACAGGCAGCACAGCAAGCACAGGCAGCAAGCACAGGCAGCACAGCAAGCACAGGCAGCACAGCAAACACAGGCAGCACAGCAAGCACATGCAGCAAACACAGGCAGCAAGCACAGGCAGCACAGCAAGCACAGGCAGCACAGCAAACACAGGCAGCACAGCAAGCACAGGCAGCAAAGCAAGCACAGGCAGCACAGGCAGCAAGCACAGGCAGCACAGGCAGCAAGCACAGGCAGCACAGCTAGCACAGGCAGCAAACACAGGCAGCACAGCGAGCAGAGGCAGCACAGCAAGCACAGGCAGCAAACCAAGCACAGGTGAGCACAGCAAGCACAGGCAGCAAGCACTGGCAGCACAGCAAGCGCAGGCAGCACAGCAAACACAGGCAGCACAGCAAGCACAGGCAGCAAGCACAGGCAGCACAGCAAGCACAGGCAGCACAGCAAGCACAGGCAGCAAACGCAGGCAGCACTGCAAGCACAGGCAGCACAGCAAACACAGGCAGCACAGCAAGCACAGGCAGCAAGCACAGGCTGCACAGCAAGCACAGGCATGTTAGAAACCCGCAACATAGCTCGACGATTTCGTTTTAGCGATTCTGGGGGAAGTGCAGAGCGGTCAATCTCCGTCCTCTTTCCAACAGGCAAAGCCTGCTCCGATCTTCTGCGAGATTCACTCTCGCATTTGTTTACAATGCTTACTCTTACTGAGACGCAGGTCAATGCACCGGCCGCCGAGGTAAACATATGATCCGCGACTCTCGGCGCCTCCAAAAACAGGTGACACAGCAACGCACTGTCGTGTGCCACTGTCGAATTACCACGTGTTATGGGCGAAATCAAATGCATCGCTAACAGGCAGCACAGCAAGCACAGGCAGCACAGCAAGCACAGGCAGCAAGCACAGGCAGCACAGCAAGCACAGGCAGCAAGCACAGGCAGCAAGCATAGGCAGCACAGCAAGCACAGGCAGCAAGCACAGGCAGCACAGCAAGCACAGGCAGCACAGCAAGCACAGGAAGCAAGCACAGGCAGCAAGCACAGGCAGCACAGCAAGCACAGGCAGCAAGCACAGGCAGCAAGCACAGGCAGCACAGCAAGCACAGGCAGCAAGCACAGGCAGCACAGCAAGCACAGGCAGCACAGCAAGGACAGGCAGCAAGCACGGGCAGCATAGCAAGTACAGCAAGCACAGGCAGCAAGCACAGGCAGCAAGCACAGGCAGCACAGCAAGCACAGGCAGCAAGCACAGGCAGCACAGCAAGCACAGGCAGCAAGCACAGGCAGCACAGCAAGCACAGGCAGCAAGCACAGGCAGCACAGCAAGCACAGCACAGCAAGCACAGGCAGCACAGCACAGGCAGCACAGCAAGCACAGGCAGCAAGAACAGGCAGCACAGCAAGCACAGGCAGCAAGCACATGCAGCAAGCAAGCACAGGCAGCACACCAAGCACAGGCAGCACAGGCAGCAAGCACAGGCAGCACAGCAAACACAGGCAGCACAGCAAGCACAGGCAGCAAGCACAGACAGCAAGCACAGGCAGCACAGCAAACACAGGCAGCACAGCAAGCACAGGCAGCAAGCACAGGCTGCACAGCAAACACAGGCAGCACAGCAAGCACAGGCAGCAAGCACAGGCAGCAAGCACAGGCAGCAAGCACAGGCAGCACAGCAAACACAGGCAGCACAGCAAGCACAGGCAGCAAGCACAGGCAGCACAGCAAGCACAGGCAGCAAGCACAGGCAGCACAGCAAGCACAGGCATGTTAGAAACCCGCAAAATAGCTCGACGAGTTGGTTTTAGCGATTCTGGGGGAAGCGCAGAGGGGTCAAGCTCCGTCCTCTTTCCAACAGGCAAAGCCTGCTCCGATCTTCTGCGAGATTCACTCTCGCATTTGTTTACAATGCTTACTCTTACTGAGACGCAGGTCAATACACTGGCCGCCGAGGTAAACATATGATCCGCGACTCTCGGCGCCTCCAAAAACCGGTGACACAGCAACGCACTGTCGTGTGCCACTATCGAATTACCGCGTGTTATTGGCGAAATCAAATGCATCGCTAACAGGCAGCACAGCAAGCACAGCCAGCAAGCACAGGCAGCACAGCAAGCACAGGCAGCACAGCAAGAACAGGCAGCACAGCAAGGACAGGCAGCACAGCAAGCAGAGGCAGCAAGCACAGGCAGCACAGGCAGCACACCAAGCACAGGTGAGCACAGCAAGCACAGCAAGCACAGGCAGCAAGCACTGGCAGCACAGCAAGCGCAGGCAGCAAGCACAGGCAGCACAGCAAACACAGGCAGCACAGCAAGCACAGGCAGCAAGCACAGGCAGCAAGCACAGGCACCACAGCAAGCACAGGCAGCAAGCACAGGCAGCAAGCACAGGCAGCACAGCAAGCACACGCAGCAAGCACAGGCATGTTAGAAACCCGCAAAATAGCTCGACGAGATGTGTTCGTTTTAGCGATTCTGGGTGAAGTGCAGAGGGGTCAAGCTCCGTCCTCTTTCCAACAGGCAAAGCCTGCTCCGATCTTCTGCGAGATTCACTCTCGTATTTGTTTACAATGCTTACTCTTACTGAGACGCAGGTCAATACACTGGCCGCCGAGGTAAACATATGATCCGCGACTCTCGGCGCCTCCAAAAACGGGTGACACAGCAACGCACTGTCGTGTGCCACTGTCGAATTACCGCGTGTTATGGGCGAAATCAAATGCATCGCTAACAGGCAGCACAGCAAGAACAGCAAGCACAGGCAGCACAGCAAGCACAGGCAGCAAGCACTGGCAGCACAGCAAGCACAGGCAGCAAGCACAGGCAGCACAGCAAACACAGGCAGCACAGCAAGCACAGGCAGCAAGCACAGGCAGCACAGCAAGCACAGGCAGCACAGCAAACACAGGCAGCACAGCAAGCACAGGCAGCACAGCAAGCACAGGCAGCAAGCACAGGCAGCTGAGCAAGCACGGGCAGCACAGGCAGCAAGCACTGGCAGCACAGCAAGCACAGGCAGCAAGCACAGGCGGCACAGCAAACACAGGCAGCACAGCAAGCACAGGCAGCAAGCACAGGCAGCACAGCAAGCACAGGCAGCAAGCACAGGCAGCACAGCAAGCACAGGCAGCAAGCACAGGCAGCAAGCACAGGCAGCACAGCAAGCACAGGCAGCAAACACAGGCAGCACAGCAAGCACAGACAGCACAGCAAGCACAGGCAGCACAGCAAGCAGAGGCAGCACAGCAAGCACAGGCAGCAAGCACAGGCAGCACAGCAAGCACAGGCAGCACAGCAAGGACAGGCAGCAAGCACGGGCAGCATAGCAAGTACAGCAAGCACAGGCAGCAAGCACAGGCAGCAAGCACAGGCAGCAAGCACAGGCAGCACAGCAAGCACAGGCAGCAAGCACAGGCAGCACAGCAAGCACAGGCAGCAAGCACAGGCAGCACAGCAAGCACAGGCAGCAAGCACAGGCAGCACAGCAAGCACAGGCAGCAAGCACAGGCAGCACAGCAAGCACAGGCAGCAAGCACAGGCAGCATAGGCAGCACAGCAAGCACAGGCAGCACAGCACAGGCAGCACAGCAAGCACAGGCAGCAAGCACAGGCAGCACAGCAAGCACAGGCAGCAAGCAAGCACAGGCAGCACACCAAGCACAGGCAGCACAGGCAGCAAGCACAGGCAGCACAGTAAACACAGGCAGCACAGCAAGCACAGGCAGCAAGCACAGACAGCAAGCACAGGCAGCACAGCAAACACAGGCAGCACAGCAAGCACAGACAGCAAGCACAGGCAGCACAGCAAACACAGGCAGCTCAGCAAGCACAGGCAGCAAGCACAGGCAGCAAGCACAGGCAGCACAGCAAGCACAGGCAGCACAGCAAGTACAGCAAGCACAGGCAGCAAGCACAGGCAGCACAGCAAGCACAGGCAGCAAGCACAGGCAGCAAGCACAGGCAGCACAGCAAGCACAGGCAGCACAGCAAGCACAGGCAGCAAGCACAGGCAGCAAGCACAGGCAGCACAGCAAACACAGGCAACAAGAACAGGCAGCACAGCAAGCACAGGCAGCAAGCACCGGCAGCAAAGCAAGCACAGGCAGCAAGCACAGGCAGCACAGCAAGCACAGGCAGCAAGCACAGGCAGCACAGCAAGCACAGGCATGTTAGAAACCCGCAAAATAGCTCGACCAGATGTGTTCGTTTTAGCGATTCTGGGGGAAGTGCAGAGGGGTCAAGCTCCGTCCTCTTTCCAACAGGCAAAGCCTGCTCCGATCTTCTGCGAGATTCACTCTCGTATTTGTTTACAATGCTTACTCTTACTGAGACGCAGGTCAATGCACCGGCCGCCGAGGTAAACATATGATCCGCGATTCTCGGCGCCTCCAAAAACCGGTGACACAGCAACGCACTGTCGTGTGCCACTGTCGAATTACCGCGTGTTATGGGCGAAATCAAATGCATCGCTAACAGGCAGCACAGCAAGCACAGCAAGCATAGGCAGCACAGCACAGGCAGCACAGCAAGCACAGGCAGCACAGCAAGCACAGGCAGCAAGCACAGGCAGCACAGCAAGCACAGGCAGCAAACACAGGCAGCACAGCAAGCACAGACAGCAAGCACAGGCAGCACAGCAAACACAGGCCGCACAGCAAGCACAGGCAGCACAGCAAGCACAGGCAGCAAGAACAGGCAGCACAGCAAGCACAGGCAGCAAGCAGAGGCAGCACAGGCAGCAAGCACAGGCAGCAAGCACAGGCAGCACAGCAAGCACAGGCAGCAAGCACAGGCAGCACAGCAAGCACAGGCAGCACACCAAGCACAGGCAGCACAGCAAGCACAGGCAGCACAGGCAGTAAGCACAGGTAGCAAGCACAGGCAGCACAGCAAGCACAGGCAGCAAGCACAGGCAACACAGCAAGCACAGGCAGCAAGCACAGGCAGCACAGCAAGCACAGGCAGCAAACACAGGCAGCACAGCAAGCACAGACAGCAAGCACAGGCAGCACAGCAAACACAGGCCGCACAGCAAGCACAGGCAGCTAAGCAAACATAGGCAGCACAGCAAGCACAGGCAGCAAACACAGGCAGCACAGCAAGCACAGGCAAAAAGCACAGACAGCACAGCAAGCACAGGCAGCACAGCAAGTACAGCAAGCACAGACAGCAAGCACAGGCAGCACAGGCAGCAAGCACAGGCAGCACAGCAAGCACATGCAGCAAGCACAGGCAGCACAGCAAGCACAGGCGGCAAACACAGGCAGCACAGCAAGCACCGGCAGCAAGGACAGGTAGCACAGCAAGCACAGGCAGCACAGCAAACACAGGCAACACAGGAAGCACAGGCAGCAAGCACAGGCAACACAGCACAGGCAGCACTGCAAGCACAGGCAGCAAGCACAGGCAGCACAGCAAACACAGGCAGCACAGCACAGGCAGAACAGCAAGCACAGGCAGCACAGCAAGCACAGGCAGCAAGCACAGGCAGCAAGCACAGGCAGCACAGCACAGGCAGCACAGCAAGCACAGGCAGCAAGCACAGGCAGCAAGCACAGGCAGCAAGCACCGGCAGCAAAGCAAGCACAGGCAGCAAGCACAGGCAGCAAGCACAGGCAGCAAGCACAGGCAGCACAGCAAGCACAGGCATGTTAGAAACCCGCAAAATAGCTCGACCAGATGTGTTCGTTTTAGCGATTCTGGGGGAAGTGCAGAGGGGTCAAGCTCCGTCCTCTTTCCAACAGGCAAAGCCTGCTCCGATCTTCTGCGAGATTCACTCTCGTATTTGTTTACAATGCTTACTCTTACTGAGACGCAGGTCAATGCACCGGCCGCCTAGGTAAACATATGATCCGCGATTCTCGGCGCCTCCAAAAACCGGTGACACAGCAACGCACTGTCGTGTGCCACTGTCGAATTACCGCGTGTTATGGGCGAAATCAAATGCATCGCTAACAGGCAGCACAGCAAGCACAGCAAGCATAGGCAGCACAGCACAGGCAGCACAGCAAGCACAGGCAGCAAGCACAGGCAGCAAGCACAGGCAGCACAGCAAGCACAGGCAGCACAGCAAGCACAGGCAGCAAGGACAGGCAGCAAGCACAGGCAGCACAGCAAGCACAGGCAGCAAGCACAGGCAGCACAGCAAGCACAGGCAGCAAGCACAGGCAGCACAGCAAGCACAAGCATGTTAGAAACCCGCAAAATAGCTCGACGAGTTCGTTTTAGCGATTCTGGGGGAAGTGCAGAGGGGTCAAGCTCCGTCCTCTTTCCAACAGGCAAAACCTGCTCCGATCTTCTGCGAGATTCACTCTCGCATTTGTTTACAATGCTTACTCTTACTGAGACGCAGGCCAATGCACCGGCCGCCGAGGTAAACATATGATCCGCGATTCTCGGCGCCTCCAAAAACCGGTGACACAGCAACGCACTGTCGTGTGCCACTGTCGAATTACCGCGTGTTATGGGCGAAATCAAATGCATCACTAACAGGCAGCACAGCAAGCACAGCAAGCATAGGCAGCACAGCACAGGCAGCACAGCACAGGCAGCACAGCAAGCACAGGCAGCAAGCACAGGCAGCACAGCAAGCACAGGCAGCAAAGCAAGCACAGGCAGCAAGCACAGGCAGCACAGCAAGCACAGGCAGCAAGCACAGGCAGCACACCAAGCACAGGCAGCACAGCAAGCACAGGCAGCAAGCACAGGCAGCACAGCAAGCACAGGCAGCAAGCACAGGCAGCACAGCAAGCACAGGCAGCAAGCACAGGCAACACAGCAAGCACAGCACAGCAAGCACAGGCAGCACAGCAAGGACAGGCAGCAAGCACAGGCAGCACAGCAAGCACAGGCAGCATAGCAAGTACAGCAAGCACAGGCAGCAAGCACAGGCAGCACAGCAATCACAGGCAGCATAGCAAGTACAGCAAGCACAGGCAGCAAGCACAGGCAGCACAGCAATCACAGGCAGCAAGCGCAGGCAGCACAGCAAGCACAGGCAGCAAGCACAGGCAGCACAGCAAGCACAGGCATGTTAGAAACCTGCAAAATAGCTCGACGAGTTCGTTTTAGCGATTCTGGGGAAAGTGCAGAGGATTCAAGCTCCGTCCTCTTTCCAACAGGCAAAGCCTGCTCCGATCTTCTGCGAGATTCACTCTCGCATTTGTTTACAATGCTTACTCTTACTGAGACGCAGGTCAATGCACCGGCCGCCGAGGTAAACATATGATCCGCGATTCTCGGCGCCTCCAAAAACCGGTGACACAGCAACGCACTGACGTGTGCCACTGTCGAATTACCGCGTGTTATGGGCGAAATCAAATGCATCGCAAACAGGCAGCACAGCAAGCACAGGCAGCAAGCACAGGCAGCACAGCAAGCACAGGCAGCAAGCACAGGCAGCACAGCAAGCACAGGCAGCAAACACAGGCAGCACAGCAAGCACAGACAGCAAGCACAGGCAGCACAGCAAACACAGGCAGCACAGCAAGCACAGGCAGCAAGCACAGGCAGCGAGCACAGGCAGCACAGCAAACACAGGCAGCACAGCAAGCACAGGCAGCAAACACAGGCAGCACAACAAGCACAGGCAGCACAGCAAGCACAGGCATTAAGCACAGGCAGCACAGCCAGCAAGCACAGGCAGCACAGCAAGCACAGGCAGCACAGCAAACACAGGCAGCAAGCACAGGCAGCACAGCAAGCACAGGCAGCACAGGCAGCAAGCACAGGCAGCACAGCAAGCACAGGCAGCAAGCACAGGCAGCACAGCAAGCACAGGCAGCACACCAAGCACAGGCAGCACAGCAAGCACAGGCAGCAAGCACTGGCAGCACAGCAAGCACAGGCAGCACAGCAAGCACAGGCAGCAAGCACAGGCAGCACAGCAAACACAGGCAGCAAACACAGGCAGCACAGCAAGCACAGGCAGCACAGCAAGAACAGGCAGCAAGCACAGGCAGCACAGCAAGCACAGGCAGCAAACTCAGGCAGCACAGCAAGCACAGGCAGCCAGCACAGGCAGCACAGCAAGCACAGGCAGCACAGCAAACACAGGCAGCACAGCAAGCACAGGCAGCAAGCACAGGCAGCACAGCAAGCACAGGCAGCAAACACAGGCAGCACAGCAAGCACAGGCAGCAAGCACAGGCAGCACAGCAAGCACAGGCAGCACAGCAAACACAGGCAGCACAGCAAGCACATGCAGCAAACACAGGCAGCAAGCACAGGCAGCACAGCAAGCACAGGCAGCACAGCAAACACAGGCAGCACAGCAAGCACAGGCAGCAAAGCAAGCACAGGCAGCACAGGCAGCAAGCACAGCAAACACAGGCAGCAAGCACAGGCAGCACAGCAAGCACAGGCAGCACAGGCAGCAAGCACAGGCAGCACAGCAAACACAGGCAGCACAGCAAGCACAGGCAGCAAGCACAGGCAGCACAGCAAGCACAGGCAGCACAGCAAGCACAGGCAGCAAACGCAGGCAGCACTGCAAGCACAGGCAGCACAGCAAACACAGGCAGCACAGCAAGCACAGGCAGCAAGCACAGGCTGCACAGCAAGCACAGGCATGTTAGAAACCCGCAACATAGCTCGACGATTTCGTTTTAGCGATTCTGGGGGAAGTGCAGAGCGGTCAATCTCCGTCCTCTTTCCAACAGGCAAAGCCTGCTCCGATCTTCTGCGAGATTCACTCTCGCATTTGTTTACAATGCTTACTCTTACTGAGACGCAGGTCAATGCACCGGCCGCCGAGGTAAACATATGATCCGCGACTCTCGGCGCCTCCAAAAACAGGTGACACAGCAACGCACTGTCGTGTGCCACTGTCGAATTACCACGTGTTATGGGCGAAATCAAATGCATCGCTAACAGGCAGCACAGCAAGCACAGGCAGCACAGCAAGCACAGGCAGCAAGCACAGGCAGCAAGCACAGGCAGCACAGCAAGCACAGGCAGCAAGCACAGGCAGCACAGCAAGCACAGGCAGCACAGCAAGCACAGGAAGCAAGCACAGGCAGCAAGCACAGGCAGCACAGCAAGCACAGGCAGCAAGCACAGGCAGCACAGCAAGCACAGGCAGCAAGCACAGGCAGCACAGCAAGCACAGGCAGCAAACACAGGCAGCACAGCAAGCACAGGTGAGCACAGCAAGCACAGCAAGCACTGGCAGCACAGCAAGCGCAGGCAGCAAGCACAGGCAGCACAGCAAACACTGGCAGCACAGCAAGCACAGGCAGCAAGCACAGGCAGCAAGCACAGGCAACACAGCAAGCACAAGCAGCACAGCAAACACAGGCAGCAAGCACAGGCAACACAGCAAGCACAGCACAGCAAGCACAGGCAGCACAGCAAGGACAGGCAGCAAGCACAGGCAGCACAGCAAGCACAGGCAGCATAGCAAGTACAGCAAGCACAGGCAGCAAGCACAGGCAGCACAGCAATCACAGGCAGCATAGCAAGTACAGCAAGCACAGGCAGCAAGCACAGGCAGCACAGCAATCACAGGCAGCAAGCGCAGGCAGCACAGCAAGCACAGGCAGCAAGCACAGGCAGCACAGCAAGCACAGGCATGTTAGAAACCTGCAAAATAGCTCGACGAGTTCGTTTTAGCGATTCTGGGGAAAGTGCAGAGGATTCAAGCTCCGTCCTCTTTCCAACAGGCAAAGCCTGCTCCGATCTTCTGCGAGATTCACTCTCGCATTTGTTTACAATGCTTACTCTTACTGAGACGCAGGTCAATGCACCGGCCACCGAGGTAAACATATGATCCGCGATTCTCGGCGCCTCCAAAAACCGGTGACACAGCAACGCACTGACGTGTGCCACTGTCGAATTACCGCGTGTTATGGGCGAAATCAAATGCATCGCAAACAGGCAGCACAGCAAGCACAGGCAGCAAGCACAGGCAGCACAGCAAGCACAGGCAGCAAGCACAGGCAGCACAGCAAGCACAGGCAGCAAACACAGGCAGCACAGCAAGCACAGACAGCAAGCACAGGCAGCACAGCAAACACAGGCAGCACAGCAAGCACAGGCAGCAAGCACAGGCAGCGAGCACAGGCAGCACAGCAAACACAGGCAGCACAGCAAGCACAGACAGCAAACACAGGCAGCACAACAAGCACAGGCAGCACAGCAAGCACAGGCATTAAGCACAGGCAGCACAGCCAGCAAGCACAGGCAGCACAGCAAGCACAGGCAGCACAGCAAACACAGGCAGCAAGCACAGGCAGCACAGCAAGCACAGGCAGCACAGGCAGCAAGCACAGGCAGCACAGCAAGCACAGGCAGCAAGCACAGGCAGCACAGCAAGCACAGGCAGCACACCAAGCACAGGCAGCACAGCAAGCACAGGCAGCAAGCACTGGCAGCACAGCAAGCACAGGCAGCACAGCAAGCACAGGCAGCAAGCACAGGCAGCACAGCAAACACAGGCAGCAAACACAGGCAGCACAGCAAGCACAGGCAGCACAGCAAGAACAGGCAGCAAGCACAGGCAGCACAGCAAGCACAGGCAGCAAACTCAGGCAGCACAGCAAGCACAGGCAGCCAGCACAGGCAGCACAGCAAGCACAGGCAGCACAGCAAACACAGGCAGCACAGCAAGCACAGGCAGCAAGCACAGGCAGCACAGCAAGCACAGGCAGCAAACACAGGCAGCACAGCAAGCACAGGCAGCAAGCACAGGCAGCACAGCAAGCACAGGCAGCACAGCAAACACAGGCAGCACAGCAAGCACATGCAGCAAACACAGGCAGCAAGCACAGGCAGCACAGCAAGCACAGGCAGCACAGCAAACACAGGCAGCACAGCAAGCACAGGCAGCAAAGCAAGCACAGGCAGCACAGGCAGCAAGCACAGGCAGCACAGGCAGCAAGCACAGGCAGCACAGCTAGCACAGGCAGCAAACACAGGCAGCACAGCGAGCAGAGGCAGCACAGCAAGCACAGGCAGCAAACCAAGCACAGGTGAGCACAGCAAGCACAGGCAGCAAGCACTGGCAGCACAGCAAGCGCAGGCAGCACAGCAAACACAGGCAGCACAGGCAGCAAGCACAGGCAGCACAGCAAGCACAGGCAGCACAGCAAGCACAGGCAGCAAACGCAGGCAGCACTGCAAGCACAGGCAGCACAGCAAACACAGGCAGCACAGCAAGCACAGGCAGCAAGCACAGGCTGCACAGCAAGCACAGGCATGTTAGAAACCCGCAACATAGCTCGACGATTTCGTTTTAGCGATTCTGGGGGAAGTGCAGAGCGGTCAATCTCCGTCCTCTTTCCAACAGGCAAAGCCTGCTCCGATCTTCTGCGAGATTCACTCTCGCATTTGTTTACAATGCTTACTCTTACTGAGACGCAGGTCAATGCACCGGCCGCCGAGGTAAACATATGATCCGCGACTCTCGGCGCCTCCAAAAACAGGTGACACAGCAACGCACTGTCGTGTGCCACTGTCGAATTACCACGTGTTATGGGCGAAATCAAATGCATCGCTAACAGGCAGCACAGCAAGCACAGGCAGCACAGCAAGCACAGGCAGCAAGCACAGGCAGCACAGCAAGCACAGGCAGCAAGCACAGGCAGCAAGCACAGGCAGCACAGCAAGCACAGGCAGCAAGCACAGGCAGCACAGCAAGCACAGGCAGCACAGCAAGCACAGGAAGCAAGCACAGGCAGCAAGCACAGGCAGCACAGCAAGCACAGGCAGCAAGCACAGGCAGCAAGCACAGGCAGCACAGCAAGCACAGGCAGCAAGCACAGGCAGCACAGCAAGCACAGGCAGCAAACACAGGCAGCACAGCAAGCACAGGTGAGCACAGCAAGCACAGCAAGCACTGGCAGCACAGCAAGCGCAGGCAGCAAGCACAGGCAGCACAGCAAACACTGGCAGCACAGCAAGCACAGGCAGCAAGCACAGGCAGCAAGCACAGGCAACACAGCAAGCACAAGCAGCACAGCAAACACAGGCAGCACAGCAAGCACAGGCAGCAAGCACAGGCAGCACAGCAACCACAGGCAGCAAGCACAGGCAGCACAGCAAGCACAGGCAGCAAGCACAGGCAGCAAACACAGGCAGCACAGCAAGCACAGGCAGCCAGTACAGGCAGCACAGCAAGCACAGGCAGCACAGCAAACACAGGTAGCACAGCAAGCACAGGCAGCAAGCACAGGCAGCACAGCAAACACAGGCAGCACAGCACAGGCAGCACAACAAGCACAGGCAGCACAGCAAGCACAGCAAGCACAGGCAGCAAACACAGGCAGCACAGCAAGCACAGGCAGCCAGCACAGGCAGCACAGCAAGCACAGGCAGCAAGCACAGGCAGCACAGCAAACACAGGCCGCACAGCAAGCACAGGCAGCACAGCACGGGCAGCACAGCAAGCACAGGCAGCAAGCACAGGCAGCACAGCAAGCACAGGCAGCAAGCACAGGCAGCACAGCAAGCACAGACAGCATAGCAACTACAGCAAGCACAGGCAGCAAGCACAGGCAGCACAGCAATCACAGGCAGCAAGCACAGGCAGCACAGCAAGCACAGGCAGCACAGCAAACACACGCAACACAGGAAGCACAGGCAGCAAGCACAGGCAGCACAGCAAATACAGGCAGCAAGCACAGGCAGCAAGCACAGGCAGCACTGCAAGCACAGGCAGCAAGCACAGGCAGCACAGCAATCACAGGCAGCAAGCACAGGCAGCACAGCAAGCACAGGCAGCAAGAACAGGCAGCACAGCAAGCACAGGCAGCAAGCAGAGGCAGCACAGGCAGCAAGCACAGGCAGCAAGCACAGGCAGCACAGCAAGCACAGGCAGCAAGCACAGGCAGCACAGCAAGCACAGGCAGCACACCAAGCACAGGCAGCACAGCAAGCACAGGCAGCACAGGCAGTAAGCACAGGTAGCAAGCACAGGCAGCACAGCAAGCACAGGCAGCAAGCACAGGCAACACAGCAAGCACAGGCAGCAAGCACAGGCAGCACAGCAAGCACAGGCAGCAAACACAGGCAGCACAGCAAGCACAGACAGCAAGCACAGGCAGCACAGCAAACACAGGCCGCACAGCAAGCACAGGCAGCTAAGCAAACATAGGCAGCACAGCAAGCACAGGCAGCAAACACAGGCAGCACAGCAAGCACAGGCAAAAAGCACAGACAGCACAGCAAGCACAGGCAGCACAGCAAGTACAGCAAGCACAGACAGAAAGCACAGGCAGCACAGGCAGCAAGCACAGGCAGCACAGCAAGCACATGCAGCAAGCACAGGCAGCACAGCAAGCACAGGCGGCAAACACAGGCAGCACAGCAAGCACCGGCAGCAAGCACAGGTAGCACAGCAAGCACAGGCAGCACAGCAAACACAGGCAACACAGGAAGCACAGGCAGCAAGCACAGGCAACACAGCACAGGCAGCACTGCAAGCACAGGCAGCAAGCACAGGCAGCACAGCAAACACAGGCAGCACAGCACAGGCAGAACAGCAAGCACAGGCAGCACAGCAAGCACAGGCAGCAAGCACAGGCAGCACAGCACAGGCAGCACAGCAAGCACAGGCAGCAAGCACAGGCAGCACAGCAAACACAGGCAGCACAGCACAGGCAGAACAGCAAGCACAGGCAGCACAGCAAGCACAGGCAGCAAGCACAGGCAGCACAGCAAGCACAGGCAGCACACCAAGCACAGGCAGCACAGCAAGCACAGGCAGCACACCAAGCACAGGCAGCAAGCACAGGCAGCACAGCAAGCACAGGCAGCACAGCAAGAACAGGCAGCACAGCAAGGACAGGCAGCACAGCAAGAACAGGCAGCAAGCACAGGCAGCACAGGCAGCACACCAAGCACAGGTGAGCACAGCAAGCACAGGCAGCAAGCACTGGCAGCACAGCAAGCGCAGGCAGCAAGCACAGGCAGCACAGCAAACACAGGCAGCACAGCAAGCACAGGCAGCAAGCACAGGCAGCAAGCACAGGCACCACAGCAAGCACAGGCAGCAAGCACAGGCAGCAAGCACAGGCAGCACAGCAAGCACACGCAGCAAGCACAGGCATGTTAGAAACCCGCAAAATAGCTCGACGAGATGTGTTCGTTTTAGCGATTCTGGGTGAAGTGCAGAGGGGTCAAGCTCCGTCCTCTTTCCAACAGGCAAAGCCTGCTCCGATCTTCTGCGAGATTCACTCTCGTATTTGTTTACAATGCTTACTCTTACTGAGACGCAGGTCAATACACTGGCCGCCGAGGTAAACATATGATCCGCGACTCTCGGCGCCTCCAAAAACCGGTGACACAGCAACGCACTGTCGTGTGCCACTGTCGAATTACCGCGTGTTATGGGCGAAATCAAATGCATCGCTAACAGGCAGCACAGCAAGAACAGCAAGCACAGGCAGCACAGCAAGCACAGGCAGCAAGCACTGACAGCACAGCAAGCACAGGCAGCAAGCACAGGCAGCACAGCAAACACAGGCAGCACAGCAAGCACAGGCAGCAAGCACAGGCAGCACAGCAAGCACAGGCAGCACAGCAAACACAGGCAGCACAGCAAGCACAGGCAGCAAGCACAGGCAGCACAGGCAGCAAGCACTGGCAGCACAGCAAGCACAGGCAGCAAGCACAGGCGGCACAGCAAGCACAGGCAGCAAGCACAGGCAGCACAGCAAGCACAGGCAGCAAGCACAGGCAGCACTGCAAGCACAGGCAGCAAGCACAGGCAGCACAGCAAGCACAGGCAGCAAACACAGGCAGCACAGCAAGCACAGACAGCACAGCAAGCACAGGCAGCACAGCAAACAGAGGCAGCACAGCAAGCACAGGCAGCAAGCACAGGCAGCACAGCAAGCACAGGCAGCACAGCAAGGACAGGCAGCAAGCACGGGCAGCATAGCAAGTACAGCAAGCACAGGCAGCAAGCACAGGCAGCAAGCACAGGCAGCACAGCAAGCACAGGCAGCAAGCACAGGCAGCACAGCAAGCACAGGCAGCAAGCACAGGCAGCACAGCAAGCACAGGCAGCAAGCACAGGCAGCACAGCAAGCACAGGCAGCAAGCACAGGCAGCACAGCAAGCACAGGCAGCAAGCACAGGCAGCATAGGCAGCACAGCAAGCACAGGCAGCACAGCACAGGCAGCACAGCAAGCACAGGCAGCACAGCAAGCACAGGCAGCAAGCAAGCACAGGCAGCACACCAAGCACAGGCAGCACAGGCAGCAAGCACAGGCAGCACAGCAAACACAGGCAGCACAGCAAGCACAGGCAGCAAGCACAGACAGCAAGCACATGCAGCACAGCAAACACAGGCAGCACAGCAAGCACAGACAGCAAGCACAGGCAGCACAGCAAACACAGGCAGCTCAGCAAGCACAGGCAGCAAGCACAGGCAGCAAGCACAGGCAGCACAGCAAGCACAGGCAGCACAGCAAGTACAGCAAGCACAGGCAGCAAGCACAGGCAGCACAGCAAGCACAGGCAGCAAGCACAGGCAGCAAGCACAGGCAGCACAGCAAGCACAGGCAGCACAGCAAGCACAGGCAGCAAGCACAGGCAGCACAGCAAACACAGGCAAAAAGAACAGGCAGCACAGCAAGCACAGGCAGCAAGCACCGGCAGCAAAGCAAGCACAGGCAGCAAGCACAGGCAGCAAGCACAGGCAGCAAGCACAGGCAGCACAGCAAGCACAGGCAGCAAGCACAGGCAGCACAGCAAGCACAGGCAGCAAAGCAAGCACAGGCAGCAAGCACAGGCAGCACAGCAAGCACAGGCAGCAAGCACAGGCAGCACAGCAAGCACAGGCAGCACAGCAAGCACAGGCAGCAAGCACAGGCAGCACAGCAAGCACAGGCAGCAAGCACAGGCAGCACAGCAAGCACAGGCAGCAAGCACAGGCAACACAGCAAGCACAGCACAGCAAGCACAGGCAGCACAGCAAGGACAGGCAGCAAGCACAGGCAGCACAGCAAGCACAGGCAGCAAGCACAGGCAGCACAGCAAGCACAAGCATGTTAGAAACCCGCAAAATAGCTCGACGAGTTCGTTTTAGCGATTCTGGGGGAAGTGCAGAGGGGTCAAGCTCCGTCCTCTTTCCAACAGGCAAAACCTGCTCCGATCTTCTGCGAGATTCACTCTCGCATTTGTTTACAATGCTTACTCTTACTGAGACGCAGGCCAATGCACCGGCCGCCGAGGTAAACATATGATCCGCGATTCTCGGCGCCTCCAAAAACCGGTGACACAGCAACGCACTGTCGTGTGCCACTGTCGAATTACCGCGTGTTATGGGCGAAATCAAATGCATCACTAACCGGCAGCACAGCAAGCACAGCAAGCATAGGCAGCACAGCACAGGCAGCACAGCACAGGCAGCACAGCAAGCACAGGCAGCAAGCACAGGCAGCACAGCAAGCACAGGCAGCAAGCACAGGCAGCACAGCAAGCACAGGCAGCAAGCACAGGCAGCACACCAAGCACAGGCAGCACAGCAAGCACAGGCAGCAAGCACAGGCAGCACAGCAAGCACAGGCAGCAAGCACAGGCAGCACAGCAAGCACAGGCAGCAAGCACAGGCAACACAGCAAGCACAGCACAGCAAGCACAGGCAGCACAGCAAGGACAGGCAGCAAGCACAGGCAGCACAGCAAGCACAGGCAGCATAGCAAGTACAGCAAGCACAGGCAGCAAGCACAGGCAGCACAGCAATCACAGGCAGCATAGCAAGTACAGCAAGCACAGGCAGCAAGCACAGGCAGCACAGCAATCACAGGCAGCAAGCGCAGGCAGCACAGCAAGCACAGGCAGCAAGCACAGGCAGCACAGCAAGCACAGGCATGTTAGAAACCTGCAAAATAGCTCGACGAGTTCGTTTTAGCGATTCTGGGGAAAGTGCAGAGGATTCAAGCTCCGTCCTCTTTCCAACAGGCAAAGCCTGCTCCGATCTTCTGCGAGATTCACTCTCGCATTTGTTTACAATGCTTACTCTTACTGAGACGCAGGTCAATGCACCGGCCGCCGAGGTAAACATATGATCCGCGATTCTCGGCGCCTCCAAAAACCGGTGACACAGCAACGCACTGACGTGTGCCACTGTCGAATTACCGCGTGTTATGGGCGAAATCAAATGCATCGCAAACAGGCAGCACAGCAAGCACAGGCAGCAAGCACAGGCAGCACAGCAAGCACAGGCAGCAAGCACAGGCAGCACAGCAAGCACAGGCAGCAAACACAGGCAGCACAGCAAGCACAGACAGCAAGCACAGGCAGCACAGCAAACACAGGCAGCACAGCAAGCACAGGCAGCAAGCACAGGCAGCGAGCACAGGCAGCACAGCAAACACAGGCAGCACAGCAAGCACAGGCAGCAAACACAGGCAGCACAACAAGCACAGGCAGCACAGCAAGCACAGGCATTAAGCACAGGCAGCACAGCCAGCAAGCACAGGCAGCACAGCAAGCACAGGCAGCACAGCAAACACAGGCAGCAAGCACAGGCAGCACAGCAAGCACAGGCAGCACAGGCAGCAAGCACAGGCAGCACAGCAAGCACAGGCAGCAAGCACAGGCAGCACAGCAAGCACAGGCAGCACACCAAGCACAGGCAGCACAGCAAGCACAGGCAGCAAGCACTGGCAGCACAGCAAGCACAGGCAGCACAGCAAGCACAGGCAGCAAGCACAGGCAGCACAGCAAACACAGGCAGCAAACACAGGCAGCACAGCAAGCACAGGCAGCACAGCAAGAACAGGCAGCAAGCACAGGCAGCACAGCAAGCACAGGCAGCAAACTCAGGCAGCACAGCAAGCACAGGCAGCCAGCACAGGCAGCACAGCAAGCACAGGCAGCACAGCAAACACAGGCAGCCCAGCAAGCACAGGCAGCAAGCACAGGCAGCACAGCAAGCACAGGCAGCAAACACAGGCAGCACAGCAAGCACAGGCAGCAAGCACAGGCAGCACAGCAAGCACAGGCAGCACAGCAAACACAGGCAGCACAGCAAGCACATGCAGCAAACACAGGCAGCAAGCACAGGCAGCACAGCAAGCACAGGCAGCACAGCAAACACAGGCAGCACAGCAAGCACAGGCAGCAAAGCAAGCACAGGCAGCACAGGCAGCAAGCACAGGCAGCACAGCTAGCACAGGCAGCAAACACAGGCAGCACAGCGAGCAGAGGCAGCACAGCAAGCACAGGCAGCAAACCAAGCACAGGTGAGCACAGCAAGCACAGGCAGCAAGCACAGGCAGCACAGCAAGCACAGGCAGCACAGCAAGCACAGGCAGCACAGCAAGCACAGGAAGCAAGCACAGGCAGCAAGCACAGGCAGCACAGCAAGCACAGGCAGCAAGCACAGGCAGCAAGCACAGGCAGCACAGCAAGCACAGGCAGCAAGCACAGGCAGCACAGCAAGCACAGGCAGCAAACACAGGCAGCACAGCAAGCACAGGTGAGCACAGCAAGCACAGCAAGCACTGGCAGCACAGCAAGCGCAGGCAGCAAGCACAGGCAGCACAGCAAACACTGGCAGCACAGCAAGCACAGGCAGCAAGCACAGGCAGCAAGCACAGGCAACACAGCAAGCACAAGCAGCACAGCAAACACAGGCAGCACAGCAAGCACAGGCAGCAAGCACAGGCAGCACAGCAAGCACAGGCAGCACAGCAAGCACAGGCAGCAAGCACAGGCAGCACAGCAAGCACAGGCAGCACAGCAAGCACAGGAAGCAAGCACAGGCAGCAAGCACAGGCAGCACAGCAAGCACAGGCAGCAAGCACAGGCAGCAAGCACAGGCAGCACAGCAAGCACAGGCAGCAAGCACAGGCAGCACAGCAAGCACAGGCAGCAAACACAGGCAGCACAGCAAGCACAGGTGAGCACAGCAAGCACAGCAAGCACTGGCAGCACAGCAAGCGCAGGCAGCAAGCACAGGCAGCACAGCAAGCACAGGCAGCAAGCACAGGCAGCACAGCAAGCACAGGCAGCAAGCACAGGCAACACAGCAAGCACAGCACAGCAAGCACAGGCAGCACAGCAAGGACAGGCAGCAAGCACAGGCAGCACAGCAAGCACAGGCAGCATAGCAAGTACAGCAAGCACAGGCAGCAAGCACAGGCAGCACAGCAATCACAGGCAGCATAGCAAGTACAGCAAGCACAGGCAGCAAGCACAGGCAGCACAGCAATCACAGGCAGCAAGCGCAGGCAGCACAGCAAGCACAGGCAGCAAGCACAGGCAGCACAGCAAGCACAGGCATGTTAGAAACCTGCAAAATAGCTCGACGAGTTCGTTTTAGCGATTCTGGGGAAAGTGCAGAGGATTCAAGCTCCGTCCTCTTTCCAACAGGCAAAGCCTGCTCCGATCTTCTGCGAGATTCACTCTCGCATTTGTTTACAATGCTTACTCTTACTGAGACGCAGGTCAATGCACCGGCCGCCGAGGTAAACATATGATCCGCGATTCTCGGCGCCTCCAAAAACCGGTGACACAGCAACGCACTGACGTGTGCCACTGTCGAATTACCGCGTGTTATGGGCGAAATCAAATGCATCGCAAACAGGCAGCACAGCAAGCACAGGCAGCAAGCACAGGCAGCACAGCAAGCACAGGCAGCAAGCACAGGCAGCACAGCAAGCACAGGCAGCAAACACAGGCAGCACAGCAAGCACAGACAGCAAGCACAGGCAGCACAGCAAACACAGGCAGCACAGCAAGCACAGGCAGCAAGCACAGGCAGCGAGCACAGGCAGCACAGCAAACACAGGCAGCACAGCAAGCACAGGCAGCAAACACAGGCAGCACAACAAGCACAGGCAGCACAGCAAGCACAGGCATTAAGCACAGGCAGCACAGCCAGCAAGCACAGGCAGCACAGCAAGCACAGGCAGCACAGCAAACACAGGCAGCAAGCACAGGCAGCACAGCAAGCACAGGCAGCACAGGCAGCAAGCACAGGCAGCACAGCAAGCACAGGCAGCAAGCACAGGCAGCACAGCAAGCACAGGCAGCACACCAAGCACAGGCAGCACAGCAAGCACAGGCAGCAAGCACTGGCAGCACAGCAAGCACAGGCAGCACAGCAAGCACAGGCAGCAAGCACAGGCAGCACAGCAAACACAGGCAGCAAACACAGGCAGCACAGCAAGCACAGGCAGCACAGCAAGAACAGGCAGCAAGCACAGGCAGCACAGCAAGCACAGGCAGCAAACTCAGGCAGCACAGCAAGCACAGGCAGCCAGCACAGGCAGCACAGCAAGCACAGGCAGCACAGCAAACACAGGCAGCCCAGCAAGCACAGGCAGCAAGCACAGGCAGCACAGCAAGCACAGGCAGCAAACACAGGCAGCACAGCAAGCACAGGCAGCAAGCACAGGCAGCACAGCAAGCACAGGCAGCACAGCAAACACAGGCAGCACAGCAAGCACATGCAGCAAACACAGGCAGCAAGCACAGGCAGCACAGCAAGCACAGGCAGCACAGCAAACACAGGCAGCACAGCAAGCACAGGCAGCAAAGCAAGCACAGGCAGCACAGGCAGCAAGCACAGGCAGCACAGCTAGCACAGGCAGCAAACACAGGCAGCACAGCGAGCAGAGGCAGCACAGCAAGCACAGGCAGCAAACCAAGCACAGGTGAGCACAGCAAGCACAGGCAGCAAGCACTGGCAGCACAGCAAGCGCAGGCAGCACAGCAAACACAGGCAGCACAGCAAGCACAGGCAGCAAGCACAGGCAGCACAGCAAGCACAGGCAGCACAGCAAGCACAGGCAGCAAACGCAGGCAGCACTGCAAGCACAGGCAGCACAGCAAACACAGGCAGCACAGCAAGCACAGGCAGCAAGCACAGGCTGCACAGCAAGCACAGGCATGTTAGAAACCCGCAACATAGCTCGACGATTTCGTTTTAGCGATTCTGGGGGAAGTGCAGAGCGGTCAATCTCCGTCCTCTTTCCAACAGGCAAAGCCTGCTCCGATCTTCTGCGAGATTCACTCTCGCATTTGTTTACAATGCTTACTCTTACTGAGACGCAGGTCAATGCACCGGCCGCCGAGGTAAACATATGATCCGCGACTCTCGGCGCCTCCAAAAACAGGTGACACAGCAACGCACTGTCGTGTGCCACTGTCGAATTACCACGTGTTATGGGCGAAATCAAATGCATCGCTAACAGGCAGCACAGCAAGCACAGGCAGCACAGCAAGCACAGGCAGCAAGCACAGGCAGCACAGCAAGCACAGGCAGCAAGCACAGGCAGCAAGCACAGGCAGCACAGCAAGCACAGGCAGCACAGCAAGCACAGGCAGCAAGCACAGGCAGCACAGCAAGCACAGGCAGCACAGCAAGCACAGGCAGCACAGCAAGCACAGGAAGCAAGCACAGGCAGCAAGCACAGGCAGCACAGCAAGCACAGGCAGCAAGCACAGGCAGCAAGCACAGGCAGCACAGCAAGCACAGGCAGCAAGCACAGGCAGCACAGCAAGCACAGGCAGCAAACACAGGCAGCACAGCAAGCACAGGTGAGCACAGCAAGCACAGCAAGCACTGGCAGCACAGCAAGCGCAGGCAGCAAGCACAGGCAGCACAGCAAACACTGGCAGCACAGCAAGCACAGGCAGCAAGCACAGGCAGCAAGCACAGGCAACACAGCAAGCACAAGCAGCACAGCAAACACAGGCAGCACAGCAAGCACAGGCAGCAAGCACAGGCAGCACAGCAAGCACAGGCAGCACAGCAAGCACAGGCAGCAAGCACAGGCAGCACAGCAAGCACAGGCAGCACAGCAAGCACAGGAAGCAAGCACAGGCAGCAAGCACAGGCAGCACAGCAAGCACAGGCAGCAAGCACAGGCAGCAAGCACAGGCAGCACAGGCAGCAAGCACAGGCAGCACAGCAAGCACAGGCAGCAAACACAGGCAGCACAGCAAGCACAGGTGAGCACAGCAAGCACAGCAAGCACTGGCAGCACAGCAAGCGCAGGCAGCAAGCACAGGCAGCACAGCAAACACTGGCAGCACAGCAAGCACAGGCAGCAAGCACAGGCAGCAAGCACAGGCAACACAGCAAGCACAAGCAGCACAGCAAACACAGGCAGCACAGCAAGCACAGGCAGCAAGCACAGGCAGCACAGCAACCACAGGCAGCAAGCACAGGCAGCACAGCAAGCACAGGCAGCAAACACAGGCAGCACAGCAAGCACAGGCAGCCAGCACAGGCAGCACAGCAAGCACAGGCAGCACAGCAAACACAGGTAGCACAGCAAGCACAGGCAGCAAGCACAGGCAGCACAGCAAACACAGGCAGCACAGCACAGGCAGCACAACAAGCACAGGCAGCACAGCAAGCACAGCAAGCACAGGCAGCAAACACAGGCAGCACAGCAAGCACAGGCAGCCAGCACAGGCAGCACAGCAAGCACAGGCAGCAAGCACAGGCAGCACAGCAAACACAGGCCGCACAGCAAGCACAGGCAGCACAGCACAGGCAGCACAGCAAGCACAGGCAGCAAGCACAGGCAGCACAGCAAGCACAGGCAGCAAGCACAGGCAGCACAGCAAGCACAGGCAGCACAGCAAGCACAGGCAGCACAGCAAACACAGGCAGCATAGCAAGCACAGGCAGCAAGCACAGGCAGCACAGCAAGCACAGGCAGCACAGAAAGCACAGGCAGCAAGCACAGGCAGCACAGCAAGCAGAGGCAGCAAGCACAGGCAGCACAGCAAGCACAGGCAGCACACCAAGCACAGGTGAGCACAGCAAGCACAGGCAGCAAGCACTGGCAGCACAGCAAGCGCAGGCAGCACAGCAAGCACAGGCAGCAAGCACAGGCAGCACAGCAAGCACAGGCAGCAAGCACAGGCAGCACAGCAAGCACAGGCAGCAAACACAGGCAGCAGAGCAAGCACAGGTGAGCACAGCAAGCACAGCAATCACAGGCAGCAAGCACTGACAGCACAGCAAGCGCAGGCAGCAAGCACAGGCAGCACAGCAAGCACAGGCAGCACAGAAAGCACAGGCAGCAAGCACAGGCAGCACAGCAAGCAGAGGCAGCAAGCAGAGGCAGCACAGCAAGCACAGGCAGCACACCAAGCACAGGTGAGCACAGCAAGCACAGGCAGCAAGCACTGGCAGCACAGCAAGCGCAGGCAGCACAGCAAGCACAGGCAGCACAGCAAGCACAGGCAGCAAGCACAGGCAGCAAGCACAGGCAGCACTGCACCCACAGGCAGCATAGCAAGTACAGCAAGCACAGGCAGCAAGCACAGGCAGCACAGCAAGCACAGGCAGCAAGCACAGGCAGCACAGCAAGCACAGGCAGCAAGCACAGGCAGCACAGCAAGCACAGGCAGCATAGCAACTACAGCAAGCACAGGCAGCAAGCACAGGCAGCACAGCACAGGCAGCACAGCAAGCACAGGCAGCAAGCACAGGCAGAACAGCAAGCACAGGCAGCATAGCAACTACAGCAAGCACAGGCAGCAAGCACAGGCAGCACAGCAATCACAGGCAGCAAGCACAGGCAGCACAGGAAGCACAGGCAGCACAGCAAGCACAGGCAGCAAGCACAGGCAGCAAGCACAGGCAGCACTGCAAGCACAGGCAGCATAGCAAGTACAGCAAGCACAGGCAGCAAGCACAGGCAGCACAGGCAGCAAGCACAGGCAGCACAGCAAGCACAGACAGCATAGCAACTACAGCAAGCACAGGCAGCAAGCACAGGCAGCACAGCAATCACAGGCAGCAAGCACAGGCAGCACAGCAAGCACAGGCAGCACAGCAAACACACGCAACACAGGAAGCACAGGCAGCAAGCACAGGCAGCACAGCAAATACAGGCAGCAAGCACAGGCAGCAAGCACAGGCAGCACTGCAAGCACAGGCAGCAAGCAGAGGCAGCACAGCAAGCACAGGCAGCACAGCAAGCACAGGCAGCAAGCACAGGCAGCACAGGAAGCACAGGCAGCAAGCACAGGCAGCACAGCAAGGACAGGCAGCAAGCACAGGCAGCAAGCACAGGCAGCACAGCAAGCACAGGCAGCAAGCACAGGCAGCACAGCAAGCACAGGCAGCAAGCACAGGCAGCACAGCAAGCACAGGCATGTTAGAAACCCGCAAAATAGCTCGACGAGTTCGTTTTAGCGATTCTGGGGGAAGTGCAGAGGGTTCAATCTCCGTCCTCTTTCCAACAGGCAAAGCCTGCTCCGATCTTCTGCGAGATTTACTCTCGCATTTGTTTACAATGCTTACTCTTACTGAGACGCAGGTCAATGCACCGGCCGCCGAGGTAAACATATGATCCGCGACTCTCGGCGCCTCCAAAAACAGGTGACACAGCAACGCACTGTCGTGTGCCACTGTCGAATTACCGCGTGTTATGGGCGAAATCAAATGCATCGCTAACAGGCAGCACAGCAAGCACAGGCAGCAAGCACAGGCAGCACAGCAAGCACAGGCAGCACACCAAGCACAGGCAGCACAGCAAGCACAGGCAGCACAGCAAGCACAGGCAGCAAGAACAGGCAGCACAGGAAGCACAGGCAGCAAGCACAGGCAGCAAGCACAGGCAGCACAGCAAGCACAGGCAGCAAGCACAGGCAGCACAGCAAGCACAGGCAGCAAGCACAGGCAGCAAGCACAGGCAGCACAGCAAGCACAGGCAGCACAGCAAGCACAGGCAGCAAGCACAGGCAGCACAGCAAGCACAGGCAGCAAGCACAGGCAGCCCAGCAAGCACAGGCAGCAAGCACAGGCAGCACAGCAAACACAGGCAGCACAGCAAGCACAGGCAGCAAGCACAGGCAGCACAGCAAGCACAGGCAGCAAGCACAGGCAGCACAGCAAGCACAGGCAGCAAGCACAGGCAGCACAGCAAGCACAGGCAGCACAGCAAGCACAGGCAGCAAGCACAGGCAGCACAGCAAGCACAGGCAGCACAGCAAACACAGGCAGCACAGCAAGCACAGGCAGCAAGCACAGGCAGCACAGCAAGCACAGGCAGCACAGAAAGCACAGGCAGCAAGCACAGGCAGCACAGGTGAGCACAGCAAGCACAGCAATCACAGGCAGCAAGCACTGACAGCACAGCAAGCGCAGGCAGCAAGCACAGGCAGCACAGCAAGCACAGAATGCACAGGCAGCAAGCACAGGCAGCACAGCAAGCAGAGGCAGCAAGCAGAGGCAGCACAGCAAGCACAGGCAGCACACCAAGCACAGGTGAGCACAGCAAGCACAGGCAGCAAGCACTGGCAGCACAGCAAGCGCAGGCAGCACAGCAAGCACAGGCAGCAAGCACAGGCAGCACAGCAAGCACAGGCAGCAAGCACAGGCAGCAAGCACAGGCAGCACTGCAAGCACAGGCAGCATAGCAAGTACAGCAAGCACAGGCAGCAAGCACAGGCAGCACAGCAAGCACAGGCAGCAAGCACAGGCAGCACAGCAAGCACAGGCAGCACAGCAAGCACAGGCAGCACAGCAAACACAGGCAGCACAGCAAGCACAGGCAGCAAGCACAGGCAGCACAGCAAGCACAGGCAGCACAGAAAGCACAGGCAGCAAGCACAGGCAGCACAGCAAGCAGAGGCAGCAAGCACAGGCAGCACAGCAAGCACAGGCAGCACACCAAGCACAGGTGAGCACAGCCAGCACAGGCAGCAAGCACTGGCAGCACAGCAAGCGCAGGCAGCACAGCAAGCACAGGCAGCAAGCACAGGCAGCACAGCAAGCACAGGCAGCAAGCACAGGCAGCACAGCAAGCACAGGCAGCAAACACAGGCAGCATAGCAAGCACAGGTGAGCACAGCAAGCACAGCAATCACAGGCAGCAAGCACTGACAGCACAGCAAGCGCAGGCAGCAAGCACAGGCAGCACAGCAAGCACAGAAAGCACAGGCAGCAAGCACAGGCAGCACAGCAAGCAGAGGCAGCAAGCTGAGGCAGCACAGCAAGCACAGGCAGCACGCCAAGCACAGGTGAGCACAGCAAGCACAGCAAGCACAGGCAGCAAGCACTGGCAGCACAGCAAGCGCAGGCAGCACAGCAAGCACAGGCAGCAAGCACAGGCAGCACAGCAAGCACAGGCAGCAAGCACAGGCAGCAAGCACAGGCAGCACTGCAAGCACAGGCAGCATAGCAAGTACAGCAAGCACAGGCAGCACAGCAAGCACAGGCAGCAAGCACAGGCAGCACAGCAAGCACAGGCAGCAAGCACAGGCAGCACAGCAAGCACAGGCAGCATAGCAACTACAGCAAGCACAGGCAGCAAGCACAGGCAGCACAGCAAGCACAGGCAGCACAGCACAGGCAGCACAGCAAGCACAGGCAGCAAGCACAGGCAGAACAGCAAGCACAGGCAGCATAGCAACTACAGCAAGCACAGGCAGCAAGCACAGGCAGCACAGCAATCACAGGCAGCAAGCACAGGCAGCACAGCACGCACAGGCAGCACAGCAAGCACAGGCAGCAAGCACAGGCAGCAAGCACAGGCAGCACTGCAAGCACAGGCAGCATAGCAAGTACAGCAAGCACAGGCAGCAAGCACAGGCAGCACAGCAAGCACAGGCAGCAAGCACAGGCAGCACAGCAAGCACAGGCAGCAAGCACAGGCAGCACAGCAAGCACAGGCAGCATAGCAACTACAGCAAGCACAGGCAGCAAGCACAGGCAGCACAGCAAGCACAGGCAGCACAGCACAGGCAGCACAGCAAGCACAGGCAGCAAGCACAGGCAGAACAGCAAGCACAGGCAGCATAGCAACTACAGCAAGCACAGGCAGCAAGCACAGGCAGCACAGCAATCACAGGCAGCAAGCACAGGCAGCACAGCACGCACAGGCAGCACAGCAAGCACAGGCAGCAAGCACAGGCAGCAAGCACAGGCAGCACAGCAAGCACAGGCAGCAAGCACAAGCAGCACAGCAAGCACAGGCAGCATAGCAACTACAGCAAGCACAGGCAGCAAGCACAGGCAGCACAGCAATCACAGGCAGCAAGCACAGGCAGCACAGCAAGCACAGGCAGCACAGCAAACACAGGCAACACAGGAAGCACAGGCAGCAAGCACAGGCAGCACAGCAAATACAGGCAGCAAGCACAGGCAGCAAACACAGGCAGCACTGCAAGCACAGGCAGCAAGCAGAGGCAGCACAGCAAGCACAGGCAGCACAGCAAGCACAGGCAGCAAGCACAGGCAGCACAGGAAGCACAGGCAGCAAGCACAGGCAGCACAGCAAGGACAGGCAGCAAGCACAGGCAGCAAGCACAGGCAGCACAGCAAGCACAGGCAGCAAGCACAGGCAGCACAGCAAGCACAGGCAGCAAGCACAGGCAGCACAGCAAGCACAGGCATGTTAGAAACCCGCAAAATAGCTCGACGAGTTCGTTTTAGCGATTCTGGGGGAAGTGCAGAGGGTTCAATCTCCGTCCTCTTTCCAACAGGCAAAGCCTGCTCCGATCTTCTGCGAGATTTACTCTCGCATTTGTTTACAATGCTTACTCTTACTGAGACGCAGGTCAATGCACCGGCCGCCGAGGTAAACATATGATCCGCGACTCTCGGCGCCTCCAAATACAGGTGACACAGCAACGCATTGTCGCGTGCCACTGTCGAATTACCGCGTGTTATGGGCGAAATCAAATGCATCGCTAACAGGCAGCACAGCAAGCACAGGCAGCACAGCAAGCACAGGCAGCAAACACAGGCAGCACAGCAAGCACAGGCAGCAAGTACAGGCAGCACAGCAAACACAGGCAGCACAGCAAGCACAGGCAGCACAGCACAGGCAGCACAGCAAGCACAGGCAGCAAGCACAGGCAGCCCAGCAAGCACAGGCAGCAAGCACAGGCAGCACAGCACACACAGGCAGCACAGCAAGCACAGGCAGCAAGCACAGGCAGCACAGCAAGCACAGGCAGCAAGCACAGGCAGCACAGCAAGCACAGGCAGCAAGCACAGGCAGCAAGCACAGGCAGCACAGCAAGCACAGGCAGCAAGCACAGGCAGCAAGCACAGGCAGCACAGCAAGCACAGGCAGCAAGCACAGGCAGCAAGCACAGGCAGCACAGCAAGCACAGGCAGCAAGCACAGGCAGCACAGCAAGCACAGGCAGCAAGCACAGGCAGCACAGCTAGCACAGGCAGCAAACACAGGCAGCACAGCGAGCAGAGGCAGCACAGCAAGCACAGGCAGCAAACCAAGCACAGGTGAGCACAGCAAGCACAGGCAGCAAGCACTGGCAGCACAGCAAGCGCAGGCAGCACAGCAAACACAGGCAGCACAGCAAGCACAGGCAGCACAGCAAGCACAGGCAGCAAGCACAGGCAGCACAGCAAGCACAGGCAGCACAGCAAGCACAGGCAGCAAACGCAGGCAGCACTGCAAGCACAGGCAGCACAGCAAACACAGGCAGCACAGCAAGCACAGGCAGCAAGCACAGGCATGTTAGAAACCCGCAACATAGCTCGACGATTTCGTTTTAGCGATTCTGGGGGAAGTGCAGAGCGGTCAATCTCCGTCCTCTTTCCAACAGGCAAAGCCTGCTCCGATCTTCTGCGAGATTCACTCTCGCATTTGTTTACAATGCTTACTCTTACTGAGACGCAGGTCAATGCACCGGCCGCCGAGGTAAACATATGATCCGCGACTCTCGGCGCCTCCAAAAACAGGTGACACAGCAACGCACTGTCGTGTGCCACTGTCGAATTACCACGTGTTATGGGCGAAATCAAATGCATCGCTAACAGGCAGCACAGCAAGCACAGGCAGCACAGCAAGCACAGGCAGCAAGCACAGGCAGCACAGCAAGCACAGGCAGCAAGCACAGGCAGCAAGCACAGGCAGCACAGCAAGCACAGGCAGCAAGCACAGGCAGCACAGCAAGCACAGGCAGCACAGCAAGCACAGGCAGCACAGCAAGCACAGGAAGCAAGCACAGGCAGCAAGCACAGGCAGCACAGCAAGCACAGGCAGCAAGCACAGGCAGCAAGCACAGGCAGCACAGCAAGCACAGGCAGCAAGCACAGGCAGCACAGCAAGCACAGGCAGCAAACACAGGCAGCACAGCAAGCACAGGTGAGCACAGCAAGCACAGCAAGCACTGGCAGCACAGCAAGCGCAGGCAGCAAGCACAGGCAGCACAGCAAACACTGGCAGCACAGCAAGCACAGGCAGCAAGCACAGGCAGCAAGCACAGGCAACACAGCAAGCACAAGCAGCACAGCAAACACAGGCAGCACAGCAAGCACAGGCAGCAAGCACAGGCAGCACAGCAACCACAGGCAGCAAGCACAGGCAGCACAGCAAGCACAGGCAGCAAACACAGGCAGCACAGCAAGCACAGGCAGCCAGCACAGGCAGCACAGCAAGCACAGGCAGCACAGCAAACACAGGTAGCACAGCAAGCACAGGCAGCAAGCACAGGCAGCACAGCAAACACAGGCAGCACAGCACAGGCAGCACAACAAGCACAGGCAGCACAGCAAGCACAGCAAGCACAGGCAGCAAACACAGGCAGCACAGCAAGCACAGGCAGCCAGCACAGGCAGCACAGCAAGCACAGGCAGCAAGCACAGGCAGCACAGCAAACACAGGCCGCACAGCAAGCACAGGCAGCACAGCACAGGCAGCACAGCAAGCACAGGCAGCAAGCACAGGCAGCACAGCAAGCACAGGCAGCAAGCACAGGCAGCACAGCAAGCACAGGCAGCACAGCAAACACAGGCAGCATAGCAAGCACAGGCAGCAAGCACAGGCAGCACAGCAAGCACAGGCAGCACAGAAAGCACAGGCAGCAAGCACAGGCAGCACAGCAAGCAGAGGCAGCAAGCACAGGCAGCACAGCAAGCACAGGCAGCACACCAAGCACAGGTGAGCACAGCAAGCACAGGCAGCAAGCACTGGCAGCACAGCAAGCGCAGGCAGCACAGCAAGCACAGGCAGCAAGCACAGGCAGCACAGCAAGCACAGGCAGCAAGCACAGGCAGCACAGCAAGCACAGGCAGCAAACACAGGCAGCACAGCAAGCACAGGTGAGCACAGCAAGCACAGCAATCACAGGCAGCAAGCACTGACAGCACAGCAAGCGCAGGCAGCAAGCACAGGCAGCACAGCAAGCACAGGCAGCACAGAAAGCACAGGCAGCAAGCACAGGCAGCACAGCAAGCAGAGGCAGCAAGCACAGGTGAGCACAGCAAGCACAGGCAGCAAGCACTGGCAGCACAGCAAGCGCAGGCAGCACAGCAAGCACAGGCAGCACAGCAAGCGCAGGCAGCACAGCAAGCACAGGCAGCACAGCAAGCACAGGCAGCAAGCACAGGCAGCACTGCACCCACAGGCAGCATAGCAAGTACAGCAAGCACAGGCAGCAAGCACAGGCAGCACAGCAAGCACAGGCAGCAAGCACAGGCAGCACAGCAAGCACAGGCAGCAAGCACAGGCAGCACAGCAAGCACAGGCAGCATAGCAACTACAGCAAGCACAGGCAGCAAGCACAGGCAGCACAGCACAGGCAGCACAGCAAGCACAGGCAGCAAGCACAGGCAGAACAGCAAGCACAGGCAGCATAGCAACTACAGCAAGCACAGGCAGCAAGCACAGGCTGCACAGCAATCACAGGCAGCAAGCACAGGCAGCACAGGAAGCACAGGCAGCACAGCAAGCACAGGCAGCAAGCACAGGCAGCAAGCACAGGCAGCACTGCAAGCACAGGCAGCATAGCAAGTACAGCAAGCACAGGCAGCAAGCACAGGCAGCACAGGCAGCAAGCACAGGCAGCACAGCAAGCACAGACAGCATAGCAACTACAGCAAGCACAGGCAGCAAGCACAGGCAGCACAGCAATCACAGGCAGCAAGCACAGGCAGCACAGCAAGCACAGGCAGCACAGCAAACACACGCAACACAGGAAGCACAGGCAGCAAGCACAGGCAGCACAGCAAATACAGGCAGCAAGCACAGGCAGCAAGCACAGGCAGCACTGCAAGCACAGGCAGCAAGCAGAGGCAGCACAGCAAGCACAGGCAGCACAGCAAGCACAGGCAGCAAGCACAGGCAGCACAGGAAGCACAGGCAGCAAGCACAGGCAGCACAGCAAGGACAGGCAGCAAGCACAGGCAGCAAGCACAGGCAGCACAGCAAGCACAGGCAGCAAGCACAGGCAGCACAGCAAGCACAGGCAGCAAGCACAGGCAGCACAGCAAGCACAGGCATGTTAGAAACCCGCAAAATAGCTCGACGAGTTCGTTTTAGCGATTCTGGGGGAAGTGCAGAGGGTTCAATCTCCGTCCTCTTTCCAACAGGCAAAGCCTGCTCCGATCTTCTGCGAGATTTACTCTCGCATTTGTTTACAATGCTTACTCTTACTGAGACGCAGGTCAATGCACCGGCCGCCGAGGTAAACATATGATCCGCGACTCTCGGCGCCTCCAAAAACAGGTGACACAGCAACGCACTGTCGTGTGCCACTGTCGAATTACCGCGTGTTATGGGCGAAATCAAATGCATCGCTAACAGGCAGCACAGCAAGCACAGGCAGCAAGCACAGGCAGCACAGCAAGCACAGGCAGCACACCAAGCACAGGCAGCACAGCAAGCACAGGCAGCACAGCAAGCACAGGCAGCAAGAACAGGCAGCACAGGAAGCACAGGCAGCAAGCACAGGCAGCAAGCACAGGCAGCACAGCAAGCACAGGCAGCAAGCACAGGCAGCACAGCAAGCACAGGCAGCAAGCACAGGCAGCAAGCACAGGCAGCACAGCAAGCACAGGCAGCACAGCAAGCACAGGCAGCAAGCACAGGCAGCAAGCACAGGCAGCACAGCAAGCACAGGCAGCAAGCACAGGCAGCCCAGCAAGCACAGGCAGCAAGCACAGGCAGCACAGCAAACACAGGCAGCACAGCAAGCACAGGCAGCAAGCACAGGCAGCACAGCAAGCACAGGCAGCAAGCACAGGCAGCACAGCAAGCACAGGCAGCAAGCACAGGCAGCACAGCAAGCACAGGCAGCACAGCAAGCACAGGCAGCAAGCACAGGCAGCACAGCAAGCACAGGCAGCACAGCAAACACAGGCAGCACAGCAAGCACAGGCAGCAAGCACAGGCAGCACAGCAAGCACAGGCAGCACAGAAAGCACAGGCAGCAAGCACAGGCAGCACAGCAAGCACAGGTGAGCACAGCAAGCACAGCAATCACAGGCAGCAAGCACTGACAGCACAGCAAGCGCAGGCAGCAAGCACAGGCAGCACAGCAAGCACAGAAAGCACAGGCAGCAAGCACAGGCAGCACAGCAAGCAGAGGCAGCAAGCAGAGGCAGCACAGCAAGCACAGGCAGCACACCAAGCACAGGTGAGCACAGCAAGCACAGGCAGCAAGCACTGGCAGCACAGCAAGCGCAGGCAGCACAGCAAGCACAGGCAGCAAGCACAGGCAGCACAGCAAGCACAGGCAGCAAGCACAGGCAGCAAGCACAGGCAGCACTGCAAGCACAGGCAGCATAGCAAGTACAGCAAGCACAGGCAGCAAGCACAGGCAGCACAGCAAGCACAGGCAGCAAGCACAGGCAGCACAGCAAGCACAGGCAGCACAGCAAGCACAGGCAGCACAGCAAACACAGGCAGCACAGCAAGCACAGGCAGCAAGCACAGGCAGCACAGCAAGCACAGGCAGCACAGAAAGCACAGGCAGCAAGCACAGGCAGCACAGCAAGCAGAGGCAGCAAGCACAGGCAGCACAGCAAGCACAGGCAGCACACCAAGCACAGGTGAGCACAGCCAGCACAGGCAGCAAGCACTGGCAGCACAGCAAGCGCAGGCAGCACAGCAAGCACAGGCAGCAAGCACAGGCAGCACAGCAAGCACAGGCAGCAAGCACAGGCAGCACAGCAAGCACAGGCAGCAAACACAGGCAGCATAGCAAGCACAGGTGAGCACAGCAAGCACAGCAATCACAGGCAGCAAGCACTGACAGCACAGCAAGCGCAGGCAGCAAGCACAGGCAGCACAGCAAGCACAGAAAGCACAGGCAGCAAGCACAGGCAGCACAGCAAGCAGAGGCAGCAAGCTGAGGCAGCACAGCAAGCACAGGCAGCACGCCAAGCACAGGTGAGCACAGCAAGCACAGCAAGCACAGGCAGCAAGCACTGGCAGCACAGCAAGCGCAGGCAGCACAGCAAGCACAGGCAGCAAGCACAGGCAGCACAGCAAGCACAGGCAGCAAGCACAGGCAGCAAGCACAGGCAGCACTGCAAGCACAGGCAGCATAGCAAGTACAGCAAGCACAGGCAGCACAGCAAGCACAGGCAGCAAGCACAGGCAGCACAGCAAGCACAGGCAGCAAGCACAGGCAGCACAGCAAGCACAGGCAGCATAGCAACTACAGCAAGCACAGGCAGCAAGCACAGGCAGCACAGCAAGCACAGGCAGCACAGCACAGGCAGCACAGCAAGCACAGGCAGCAAGCACAGGCAGAACAGCAAGCACAGGCAGCATAGCAACTACAGCAAGCACAGGCAGCAAGCACAGGCAGCACAGCAATCACAGGCAGCAAGCACAGGCAGCACAGCACGCACAGGCAGCACAGCAAGCACAGGCAGCAAGCACAGGCAGCAAGCACAGGCAGCACTGCAAGCACAGGCAGCATAGCAAGTACAGCAAGCACAGGCAGCAAGCACAGGCAGCACAGCAAGCACAGGCAGCAAGCACAGGCAGCACAGCAAGCACAGGCAGCAAGCACAGGCAGCACAGCAAGCACAGGCAGCATAGCAACTACAGCAAGCACAGGCAGCAAGCACAGGCAGCACAGCAAGCACAGGCAGCACAGCACAGGCAGCACAGCAAGCACAGGCAGCAAGCACAGGCAGAACAGCAAGCACAGGCAGCATAGCAACTACAGCAAGCACAGGCAGCAAGCACAGGCAGCACAGCAATCACAGGCAGCAAGCACAGGCAGCACAGCACGCACAGGCAGCACAGCAAGCACAGGCAGCAAGCACAGGCAGCAAGCACAGGCAGCACAGCAAGCACAGGCAGCAAGCACAAGCAGCACAGCAAGCACAGGCAGCATAGCAACTACAGCAAGCACAGGCAGCAAGCACAGGCAGCACAGCAATCACAGGCAGCAAGCACAGGCAGCACAGCAAGCACAGGCAGCACAGCAAACACAGGCAACACAGGAAGCACAGGCAGCAAGCACAGGCAGCACAGCAAATACAGGCAGCAAGCACAGGCAGCAAACACAGGCAGCACTGCAAGCACAGGCAGCAAGCAGAGGCAGCACAGCAAGCACAGGCAGCACAGCAAGCACAGGCAGCAAGCACAGGCAGCACAGGAAGCACAGGCAGCAAGCACAGGCAGCACAGCAAGGACAGGCAGCAAGCACAGGCAGCAAGCACAGGCAGCACAGCAAGCACAGGCAGCAAGCACAGGCAGCACAGCAAGCACAGGCAGCAAGCACAGGCAGCACAGCAAGCACAGGCATGTTAGAAACCCGCAAAATAGCTCGACGAGTTCGTTTTAGCGATTCTGGGGGAAGTGCAGAGGGTTCAATCTCCGTCCTCTTTCCAACAGGCAAAGCCTGCTCCGATCTTCTGCGAGATTTACTCTCGCATTTGTTTACAATGCTTACTCTTACTGAGACGCAGGTCAATGCACCGGCCGCCGAGGTAAACATATGATCCGCGACTCTCGGCGCCTCCAAATACAGGTGACACAGCAACGCATTGTCGCGTGCCACTGTCGAATTACCGCGTGTTATGGGCGAAATCAAATGCATCGCTAACAGGCAGCACAGCAAGCACAGGCAGCACAGCAAGCACAGGCAGCAAACACAGGCAGCACAGCAAGCACAGGCAGCAAGTACAGGCAGCACAGCAAACACAGGCAGCACAGCAAGCACAGGCAGCACAGCACAGGCAGCACAGCAAGCACAGGCAGCAAGCACAGGCAGCAAGCACAGGCAGCACAGCACACACAGGCAGCACAGCAAGCACAGGCAGCAAGCACAGGCAGCACAGCAAGCACAGGCAGCAAGCACAGGCAGCACAGCAAGCACAGGCAGCAAGCACAGGCAGCAAGCACAGGCAGCACAGCAAGCACAGGCAGCAAGCACAGGCAGCAAGCACAGGCAGCACAGCAAGCACAGGCAGCAAGCACAGGCAGCACAGCAAGCACAGGCAGCAAACACAGGCAGCACAGGCAGCACAGCAAGCACAGGTGAGCACAGCAAGCACAGCAATCACAGGCAGCAAGCACTGACAGCACAGCAAGCGCAGGCAGCAAGCACAGGCAGCACAGCAAGCACAGAAAGCACAGGCAGCAAGCACAGGCAGCACAGCAAGCAGAGGCAGCAAGCAGAGGCAGCACAGCAAGCACAGGCAGCACACCAAGCACAGGTGAGCACAGCAAGCACAGGCAGCAAGCACTGGCAGCACAGCAAGCGCAGGCAGCACAGCAAGCACAGGCAGCAAGCACAGGCAGCACAGCAAGCACAGGCAGCAAGCACAGGCAGCAAGCACAGGCAGCACTGCAAGCACAGGCAGCATAGCAAGTACAGCAAGCACAGGCAGCAAGCACAGGCAGCACAGCAAGCACAGGCAGCAAGCACAGGCAGCACAGCAAGCACAGGCAGCACAGCAAGCACAGGCAGCACAGCAAACACAGGCAGCACAGCAAGCACAGGCAGCAAGCACAGGCAGCACAGCAAGCACAGGCAGCACAGAAAGCACAGGCAGCAAGCACAGGCAGCACAGCAAGCAGAGGCAGCAAGCACAGGCAGCACAGCAAGCACAGGCAGCACACCAAGCACAGGTGAGCACAGCCAGCACAGGCAGCAAGCACTGGCAGCACAGCAAGCGCAGGCAGCACAGCAAGCACAGGCAGCAAGCACAGGCAGCACAGCAAGCACAGGCAGCAAGCACAGGCAGCACAGCAAGCACAGGCAGCAAACACAGGCAGCATAGCAAGCACAGGTGAGCACAGCAAGCACAGCAATCACAGGCAGCAAGCACTGACAGCACAGCAAGCGCAGGCAGCAAGCACAGGCAGCACAGCAAGCACAGAAAGCACAGGCAGCAAGCACAGGCAGCACAGCAAGCAGAGGCAGCAAGCAGAGGCAGCACAGCAAGCACAGGCAGCACGCCAAGCACAGGTGAGCACAGCAAGCACAGCAAGCACAGGCAGCAAGCACTGGCAGCACAGCAAGCGCAGGCAGCACAGCAAGCACAGGCAGCAAGCACAGGCAGCACAGCAAGCACAGGCAGCAAGCACAGGCAGCAAGCACAGGCAGCACTGCAAGCACAGGCAGCATAGCAAGTACAGCAAGCACAGGCAGCACAGCAAGCACAGGCAGCAAGCACAGGCAGCACAGCAAGCACAGGCAGCAAGCACAGGCAGCACAGCAAGCACAGGCAGCATAGCAACTACAGCAAGCACAGGCAGCAAGCACAGGCAGCACAGCAAGCACAGGCAGCACAGCACAGGCAGCACAGCAAGCACAGGCAGCAAGCACAGGCAGAACAGCAAGCACAGGCAGCATAGCAACTACAGCAAGCACAGGCAGCAAGCACAGGCAGCACAGCAATCACAGGCAGCAAGCACAGGCAGCACAGCACGCACAGGCAGCACAGCAAGCACAGGCAGCAAGCACAGGCAGCAAGCACAGGCAGCACTGCAAGCACAGGCAGCATAGCAAGTACAGCAAGCACAGGCAGCAAGCACAGGCAGCACAGCAAGCACAGGCAGCAAGCACAGGCAGCACAGCAAGCACAGGCAGCAAGCACAGGCAGCACAGCAAGCACAGGCAGCATAGCAACTACAGCAAGCACAGGCAGCAAGCACAGGCAGCACAGCAAGCACAGGCAGCACAGCACAGGCAGCACAGCAAGCACAGGCAGCAAGCACAGGCAGAACAGCAAGCACAGGCAGCATAGCAACTACAGCAAGCACAGGCAGCAAGCACAGGCAGCACAGCAATCACAGGCAGCAAGCACAGGCAGCACAGCACGCACAGGCAGCACAGCAAGCACAGGCAGCAAGCACAGGCAGCAAGCACAGGCAGCACAGCAAGCACAGGCAGCAAGCACAAGCAGCACAGGCAGCATAGCAACTACAGCAAGCACAGGCAGCAAGCACAGGCAGCACAGCAATCACAGGCAGCAAGCACAGGCAGCACAGCAAGCACAGGCAGCACAGCAAACACAGGCAACACAGGAAGCACAGGCAGCAAGCACAGGCAGCACAGCAAATACAGGCAGCAAGCACAGGCAGCAAACACAGGCAGCACTGCAAGCACAGGCAGCAAGCAGAGGCAGCACAGCAAGCACAGGCAGCACAGCAAGCACAGGCAGCAAGCACAGGCAGCACAGGAAGCACAGGCAGCAAGCACAGGCAGCACAGCAAGGACAGGCAGCAAGCACAGGCAGCAAGCACAGGCAGCACAGCAAGCACAGGCAGCAAGCACAGGCAGCACAGCAAGCACAGGCAGCAAGCACAGGCAGCACAGCAAGCACAGGCATGTTAGAAACCCGCAAAATAGCTCGACGAGTTCGTTTTAGCGATTCTGGGGGAAGTGCAGAGGGTTCAATCTCCGTACTCTTTCCAACAGGCAAAGCCTGCTCCGATCTTCTGCGAGATTTACTCTCGCATTTGTTTACAATGCTTACTCTTACTGAGACGCAGGTCAATGCACCGGCCGCCGAGGTAAACATATGATCCGCGACTCTCGGCGCCTCCAAATACAGGTGACACAGCAACGCATTGTCGCGTGCCACTGTCGAATTACCGCGTGTTATGGGCGAAATCAAATGCATCGCTAACAGGCAGCACAGCAAGCACAGGCAGCACAGCAAGCACAGGCAGCAAACACAGGCAGCACAGCAAGCACAGGCAGCAAGTACAGGCAGCACAGCAAACACAGGCAGCACAGCAAGCACAGGCAGCACAGCACAGGCAGCACAGCAAGCACAGGCAGCAAGCACAGGCAGCCCAGCAAGCACAGGCAGCAAGCACAGGCAGCACAGCACACACAGGCAGCACAGCAAGCACAGGCAGCAAGCACAGGCAGCACAGCAAGCACAGGCAGCAAGCACAGGCAGCACAGCAAGCACAGGCAGCAAGCACAGGCAGCAAGCACAGGCAGCACAGCAAGCACAGGCAGCAAGCACCGGCAGCACAGCAAGCACAGGCAGCAAACACAGGCAGCACAGCAAGCACAGGTGAGCACAGCAAGCACAGCAATCACAGGCAGCAAGCACTGGCAGCACAGCAAGCGCAGGCAGCAAGCACAGGCAGCACAGCAAACACTGGCAGCACAGCAAGCACAGGCAGCAAGCACAGGCAGCAAGCACAAGCAACACAGCAAGCACAAGCAGCACAGCAAACACAGGCAGCACAGCAAGCACAGGCAGCAAGCACAGGCAGCACAGCAAGCACAGGCAGCAAGCACAGGCAGCACAGCAAGCACAGGCAGCCAGCACAGGCAGCACAGCAAGCACAGGCAGCACAGCAAACACAGGTAGCACAGCAAGCACAGGCAGCAAGCACAGGCAGCACAGCAAACACAGGCAGCACAGCAAGCACAGGCAGCACAGCACAGGCAGCACAACAAGCACAGGCAGCACAGCAAGCACAGGCAGCAAACACAGGCAGCACAGCAAGCACAGGCAGCACAGCACAGGCAGCACAGCAAGCACAGGCAGCAAGCACAGGCAGCACAGCAAGCACAGGCAGCACAGCAAGCACAGGCAGCAAGCACAGGCAGCACAGCAAGCACAGGCAGCACAGCAAACACAGGCAGCACAGCAAGCACAGGCAGCAAGCACAGGCAGCACAGAAAGCACAGGCAGCACAGCAAGCACAGGCAGCAAGCACAGGCAGCACAGCAAGCACAGGCAGCACAGCAAGCACAGGCAGCAAGCACAGGCAGCACAGCAAACACAGGCAGCACAGCAAACACAGGCAGCACAGCAAGCACAGGCAGCAAGCACAGGCAGCAAGCACAGCAGCACAGCAAGCACAGGCAGCAAGTACAGGCAACACAGCAAGCACAGGCAGCAAGCACAGGCAGCACAGCAAGCACAGGCAGCAAACACAGGCAGCACAGCAAGCACAGACAGCATGCACAGGCAGCACAGCAAGCACAGGCAGCAAACACAGGCAAAACAGCAAGTACAGCAAGCACAGGCAGCAAGCACAGGCAGCACAGCAAGCACAGGCAGCAAGCACAGGCAGCACAGCAAGCACAGGCAGCAAGCACAGGCAGCACAGCAAGCACAGGCAGCAAGCACAGGCAGCACAGCAAGCACAGGCAGCAAGCACAGGCAGCAAGCACAGGCAGCACTGCAAGCACAGGCAGCAAGCACAGGCATGTTAGAAACCCGCAAAATAGCTCGACGAGATGTGTTCGTTTTAGCGATTCTGGGGGAAGTGCAGAGGGGTAAAGCTCCGTCCTCTTTCCAACAGGCAAAGCCTGCTCCGATCTTCTGCGAGATTCACTCTCGCATTTGTTTACAATGCTTACTCTTACTGAGACGCAGGTCAATGCACCGGCCGCCGAGGTAAACATATGATCCGCGGTTATCGGCGCCTCCAAAAACTGGTGACACAGCAACGCACTGTCGTGTGCCACTGTCGAATTACCGCGTGTTATGGGCGAAATCAAATGCATCGCTAACAGGCAGCACAGCAAGCACAGCAAGCATAGGCAGCACAGCACAGGCAGCACAGCAAGCACAGGCAGCAAGCACAGGCAGCAAGCACAGGCAGCACAGCAAGCACAGGCAGCACAGCAAGCACAGGCAGCAAGCACAGGCAGCACAGCAAGCACAGGCAGCAAGCACAGGCAGCACAGGCAGCACAGCAAGCAAGGGCAGCAAGCACAGGCAGCACAGCAAGCACAGGCAGCAGAGCAAGCACAGGCAGCAAGCAGAGGCAGCACAGCAAGCACAGGCAGCAAGCACAGGCAGCAGAGCAAGCACAGGCAGCACACCAAGCACAGGCAGCGCAGCAAGCACAGCAAGCACAGGCAGCAAGCACTGGCAGCACAGCAAGCACAGGCAGCAAGCACAGGCAGCACAGCAAACAAAGGCAGCACAGCAAGCACAGGCAGCAAGCACAGGCAGCACAGTAAGCACAGGCAGCACAGCAAGCACAGGCAGCAAGTACAGGCAACACAGCAAGCACAGGCAGCAAGCACAGGCAGCACAGCAAGCACAGGCAGCAAACACAGGCAGCACAGCAAGCACAGACAGCATGCACAGGCAGCACAGCAAGCAAAGGCAGCAAGCACAGGCAAAACAGCAAGTACAGCAAGCACAGGCAGCACAGCAAGCACAGGCAGCAAGCACAGGCAGCACAGCAAGCACAGGCAGCAAGCACAGGCAGCACAGCAAGCACAGGCAGCAAGCACAGGCAGCACAGCAAGCACAGGCAGCAAGCACAGGCAACACAGCAAGCACAGGCAGCAAGCACAGGCAGCACTGCAAGCACAGGCAGCAAGCACAGGCATGTTAGAAACCCGCAAAATAGCTCGACGAGATGTGTTCGTTTTAGCGATTCTGGGGGAAGTGCAGAGGGGTAAAGCTCCGTCCTCTTTCCAACAGGCAAAGCCTGCTCCGATCTTCTGCGAGATTCACTCTCGCATTTGTTTACAATGCTTACTCTTACTGAGACGCAGGTCAATGCACCGGCCGCCGAGGTAAACATATGATCCGCGGTTATCGGCGCCTCCAAAAACCGGTGACACAGCAACGCACTGTCGTGTGCCACTGTCGAATTACCGCGTGTTATGGGCGAAATCAAATGCATCGCTAACAGGCAGCACAGCAAGCACAGCAAGCATAGGCAGCACAGCACAGGCAGCGCAGCAAGCACAGGCAGCAAGCACAGGCAGCAAGCACAGGCAGCACAGCAAGCACAGGCAGCACAGCAGGCACAGGCAGCAAGCACAGGCGGCACAGCAAGCACAGGCAGCAAGCACAGGCAGCACAGCAAGCACAGGCAGCACACCAAGCACAGGCAGCACAGCAAGCAAGGGCAGCAAGCACAGGCAGCACAGCAAGCACAGGCAGCAGAGCAAGCACAGGCAGCAAGCAGAGGCAGCACAGCAAGCACAGGCAGCAAGCACAGGCAGCACAGCAAGCACAGGCAGCACACCAAGCACAGGCAGCGCAGCAAGCACAGCAAGCACAGGCAGCAAGCACTGACAGCACAGCAAGCACAGGCAGCAAGCACAGGCAGCAGGCACAGGCAGCACAGTAAGCACAGGCAGCACAGCAAGCGCAGGCAGCAAACACAGGCAGCAAACACAGGCAGCGCAGCAAGCACAGGCAGCACAGCAAGCACAGGCAGCAAGCACAGGCAGCACAGCTAACACAGGCAACACAGGAAGCACAGGCAGCAAGCACAGGCAGCACAGCAAACACAGGCAGCATAGCACAGGCAGCAAGCACAGGCAGCACAGCAAACACAGGCAGCACTGCAAGCACAGGCAGCAAGCACAGGCAGCACAGCAAGCACAGGCAGCACTGCAAGCACAGGCAGCAAGCAGAGGCAGCACAGCAAGCACAGGCAGCAAGCACAGGCAGCAAGCACAGGCAGCACAGGCAGCACAGCAAGCACAGGCAGCAAGCACAGGCAGCACAGCAAGGACAGGCAGCAAGCACAGGCAGCAAGCACAGGCAGCACAGCAAGCACAGGCAGCAAGCACAGGCAGCACAGCAAGCACAAGCATGTTAGAAACCCGCAAAATAGCTCGACGAGTTCGTTTTAGCGATTCTGGGGGAAGTGCAGAGGGGTCAAGCTCCGTCCTCTTTCCAACAGGCAAAACCTGCTCCGATCTTCTGCGAGATTCACTCTCGCATTTGTTTACAATGCTTACTCTTACTGAGACGCAGGTCAATGCACCGGCCGCCGAGGTAAACATATGATCCGCGATTCTCGGCGCCTCCAAAAACCGGTGACACAGCAACGCACTGTCGTGTGCCACTGTCGAATTACCGCGTGTTATGGGCGAAATCAAATGCATCACTAACAGGCAGCACAGCAAGCACAGCAAGCATAGGCAGCAAAGCACAGGCAGCACAGCACAGGCAGCACAGCAAGCACAGGCAGCAAGCACAGGCAGCACAGCAAGCGCAGGCAGCACAGCAAGCACAGGCAGCAAACACAGGCAGCACAGCAAGCACAGGCAACACAGCAAGCACAGCACAGCAAGCACAGGCAGCACAGCAAGGACAGGCAGCAAGCACAGGCAGCACAGCAAGCACAGGCAGCATAGCAATTACAGCAAGCACAGGCAGCAAGCACAGGCAGCACAGCAATCACAGGCAGCAAGCACAGGCAGCACAGGAAGCACAGGCAGCAAGCACAGGCAGCACAGCAAACACAGGCAGCAAGCACAGGCAGCACAGCAAGCACAGGCAGCAAGCACAGGCAGCACAGCAAGCACAGGCAGCAATCACAGGCAGCACAGCAAGCACAGGCAGCACAGCACAGGCAGCACAGTAAGCACAGGCAGCACAGCAAGCACAGGCAGCAAGCACAGGCAGCAAGCACAGGCAGCACTGCAAGCACAGGCAGCATAGCAAGTACAGCAAGCACAGGCAGCAAGCACAGGCAGCACAGCAAGCACAGGCAGCAAGCACAGGCAGCACAGCAAGCACAGGCAGCATAGCAACTACAGCAAGCACAGGCAGCAAGCACAGGCAGCACAGCAAGCACAGGCAGCACTGCAAGCACAGGCAGCAAGCAGAGGCAGCACAGCAAGCACAGGCAGCAAGCACAGGCAGCAAGCACAGGCAGCAAGCACAGGCAGCACAGGCAGCACAGCAAGCACAGGCAGCAAGCACAGGCAGCACAGCAAGGACAGGCAGCAAGCACAGGCAGCAAGCACAGGCAGCACAGCAAGCACAGGCAGCAAGCACAGGCAGCACAGCAAGCACAAGCATGTTAGAAACCCGCAAAATAGCTCGACGAGTTCGTTTTAGCGATTCTGGGGGAAGTGCAGAGGGGTCAAGCTCCGTCCTCTTTCCAACAGGCAAAACCTGCTCCGATCTTCTGCGAGATTCACTCTCGCATTTGTTTACAATGCTTACTCTTACTGAGACGCAGGCCAATGCACCGGCCGCCGAGGTAAACATATGATCCGCGATTCTCGGCGCCTCCAAAAACCGGTGACACAGCAACGCACTGTCGTGTGCCACTGTCGAATTACCGCGTGTTATGGGCGAAATCAAATGCATCACTAACAGGCAGCACAGCAAGCACAGCAAGCATAGGCAGCACAGCACAGGCAGCACAGCACAGGCAGCACAGCAAGCACAGGCAGCACAGCAAGCACAGGCAGCAAGCACAGGCAGCACACCAAGCACAGGCAGCACAGCAAGCACAGGCAGCAAGCACAGGCAGCACAGCAAGCACAGGCAGCAAGCACAGGCAGCACACCAAGCACAGGCAGCACAGCAAGCACAGGCAGCAAGCACAGGCAGCACAGCAAGCACAGGCAGCAAGCACAGGCAGCACAGCAAGCACAGTCAGCAAGCACAGGCAACACAGCAAGCACAGCACAGCAAGCACAGGCAGCACAGCAAGGACAGGCAGCAAGCACAGGCAGCACAGCAAGCACAGGCAGCATAGCAAGTACAGCAAGCACAGGCAGCAAGCACAGGCAGCACAGCAATCACAGGCAGCATAGCAAGTACAGCAAGCACAGGCAGCAAGCACAGGCAGCACAGCAATCACAGGCAGCAAGCGCAGGCAGCACAGAAAGCACAGGCAGCAAGCACAGGCAGCACAGCAAGCAGAGGCAGCAAGCAGAGGCAGCACAGCAAGCACAGGCAGCACACCAAGCACAGGTGAGCACAGCAAGCACAGGCAGCAAGCACTGGCAGCACAGCAAGCGCAGGCAGCACAGCAAGCACAGGCAGCAAGCACAGGCAGCACAGCAAGCACAGGCAGCAAGCACAGGCAGCACAGCAAGCACAGGCAGCACAGCAAGCACAGGCAGCAAGCACAGGCAGCACAGCAAGCACAGGCAGCAAGCACAGGCAGCACAGCAAGCACAGGCAGCACAGAAAGCACAGGCAGCAAGCACAGGCAGCACAGCAAGCACAGGCAGCACAGCAAGCACAGGCAGCAAGCACAGGCAGCACAGCAAGCACAGGCAGCACAGCAAGCACAGGCAGCACAGAAAGCACAGGCAGCAAGCACAGGCAGCACAGCAAGCAGAGGCAGCACAGCAAGCAGAGGCAGCAAGCAGAGGCAGCACAGCAAGCACAGGCAGCAAGCACAGGCAGCACAGCAAGCACAGGCAGCAAGCACAGGCAGCACAGCAAGCACAGGCAGCACAGAAAGCACAGGCAGCAAGCACAGGCAGCACAGCAAGCACAGGCAGCACAGCAAGCACAGGCAGCAAGCACAGGCAGCACAGCAAGCACAGGCAGCAAGCACAGGCAGCACAGCAAGCACAGGCAGCAAGCACAGGCAGCACAGCAAGCACAGGCAGCAAGCACAGGCAACACAGCAAGCACAGGCAGCAAGCACAGGCAGCACTGCAAGCACAGGCAGCAAGCACAGGCATGTTAGAAACCCGCAAAATAGCTCGACGAGATGTGTTCGTTTTAGCGATTCTGGGGGAAGTGCAGAGGGGTAAAGCTCCGTCCTCTTTCCAACAGGCAAAGCCTGCTCCGATCTTCTGCGAGATTCACTCTCGCATTTGTTTACAATGCTTACTCTTACTGAGACGCAGGTCAATGCACCGGCCGCCGAGGTAAACATATGATCCGCGGTTATCGGCGCCTCCAAAAACCGGTGACACAGCAACGCACTGTCGTGTGCCACTGTCGAATTACCGCGTGTTATGGGCGAAATCAAATGCATCGCTAACAGGCAGCACAGCAAGCACAGCAAGCATAGGCAGCACAGCACAGGCAGCGCAGCAAGCACAGGCAGCAAGCACAGGCAGCAAGCACAGGCAGCACAGCAAGCACAGGCAGCACAGCAGGCACAGGCAGCAAGCACAGGCGGCACAGCAAGCACAGGCAGCAAGCACAGGCAGCACAGCAAGCACAGGCAGCACACCAAGCACAGGCAGCACAGCAAGCAAGGGCAGCAAGCACAGGCAGCACAGCAAGCACAGGCAGCAGAGCAAGCACAGGCAGCAAGCAGAGGCAGCACAGCAAGCACAGGCAGCAAGCACAGGCAGCACAGCAAGCACAGGCAGCACACCAAGCACAGGCAGCGCAGCAAGCACAGCAAGCACAGGCAGCAAGCACTGACAGCACAGCAAGCACAGGCAGCAAGCACAGGCAGCAGGCACAGGCAGCACAGTAAGCACAGGCAGCACAGCAAGCGCAGGCAGCAAACACAGGCAGCAAACACAGGCAGCGCAGCAAGCACAGGCAGCACAGCAAGCACAGGCAGCAAGCACAGGCAGCACAGCTAACACAGGCAACACAGGAAGCACAGGCAGCAAGCACAGGCAGCACAGCAAACACAGGCAGCACAGCACAGGCAGCAAGCACAGGCAGCACAGCAAGCACAGGCAGCACTGCAAGCACAGGCAGCAAGCAGAGGCAGCACAGCAAGCACAGGCAGCAAGCACAGGCAGCAAGCACAGGCAGCACAGGCAGCACAGCAAGCACAGGCAGCAAGCACAGGCAGCACAGCAAGGACAGGCAGCAAGCACAGGCAGCACAGCAAGCACAGGCAGCAAGCACAGGCAGCACAGCAAGCACAAGCATGTTAGAAACCCGCAAAATAGCTCGACGAGTTCGTTTTAGCGATTCTGGGGGAAGTGCAGAGGGGTCAAGCTCCGTCCTCTTTCCAACAGGCAAAACCTGCTCCGATCTTCTGCGAGATTCACTCTCGCATTTGTTTACAATGCTTACTCTTACTGAGACGCAGGTCAATGCACCGGCCGCCGAGGTAAACATATGATCCGCGATTCTCGGCGCCTCCAAAAACCGGTGACACAGCAACGCACTGTCGTGTGCCACTGTCGAATTACCGCGTGTTATGGGCGAAATCAAATGCATCACTAACAGGCAGCACAGCAAGCACAGCAAGCATAGGCAGCAAAGCACAGGCAGCACAGCACAGGCAGCACAGCAAGCACAGGCAGCAAGCACAGGCAGCACAGCAAGCACAGGCAGCATAGCAAGTACAGCAAGCACAGGCAGCAAGCACAGGCAGCACAGCAATCACAGGCAGCATAGCAAGTACAGCAAGCACAGGCAGCAAGCACAGGCAGCACAGCAATCACAGGCAGCAAGCGCAGGCAGCACAGAAAGCACAGGCAGCAAGCACAGGCAGCAAGCACAGGCAGCACAGCAATCACAGGCAGCATAGCAAGTACAGCAAGCACAGGCAGCAAGCACAGGCAGCACAGCAATCACAGGCAGCAAGCGCAGGCAGCACAGAAAGCACAGGCAGCAAGCACAGGCAGCACAGCAAGCAGAGGCAGCAAGCAGAGGCAGCACAGCAAGCACAGGCAGCACACCAAGCACAGGTGAGCACAGCAAGCACAGGCAGCAAGCACTGGCAGCACAGCAAGCGCAGGCAGCACAGCAAGCACAGGCAGCAAGCACAGGCAGCACAGCAAGCACAGGCAGCACAGCAAGCACAGGCAGCAAGCACAGGCAGCACAGCAAGCACAGGCAGCACAGCAAGCACAGGCAGCAAGCACAGGCAGCACAGCAAGCACAGGCAGCAAGCACAGGCAGCACAGCAAACACAGGCAGCACAGCAAGCACAGCAAGCACAGGCAGCACAGCACAGGCAGCACAGCACAGGCAGCACAGTAAGCACAGGCAGCACAGCAAGCACAGGCAGCAAGCACAGGCAGCAAGCACAGGCAGCACTGCAAGCACAGGCAGCATAGCAAGTACAGCAAGCACAGGCAGCAAGCACAGGCAGCACAGCAAGCACAGGCAGCAAGCACAGGCAGCACAGCAAGCACAGGCAGCATAGCAATTACAGCAAGCACAGGCAGCAAGCACAGGCAGCACAGCAATCACAGGCAGCAAGCACAGGCAGCACAGGAAGCACAGGCAGCAAGCACAGGCAGCACAGCAAACACAGGCAGCAAGCACAGGCAGCACAGCAAGCACAGGCAGCAAGCACAGGCAGCACAGCAAGCACAGGCAGCAATCACAGGCAGCACAGCAAGCACAGGCAGCAAGCACAGGCAGCACAGCAAACACAGGCAGCACAGCAAGCACAGGCAGCACAGCACAGGCAGCACAGTAAGCACAGGCAGCACAGCAAGCACAGGCAGCAAGCACAGGCAGCAAGCACAGGCAGCACTGCAAGCACAGGCAGCATAGCAAGTACAGCAAGCACAGGCAGCAAGCACAGGCAGCACAGCAAGCACAGGCAGCAAGCACAGGCAGCACAGCAAGCACAGGCAGCATAGCAACTACAGCAAGCACAGGCAGCAAGCACAGGCAGCACAGCAAGCACAGGCAGCAAGCAGAGGCAGCACAGCAAGCACAGGCAGCAAGCACAGGCAGCAAGCACAGGCAGCACAGGCAGCACAGCAAGCACAGGCAGCAAGCACAGGCAGCACAGCAAGGACAGGCAGCAAGCACAGGCAGCAAGCACAGGCAGCACAGCAAGCACAGGCAGCAAGCACTGGCAGCACAGCAAGCACAAGCATGTTAGAAACCCGCAAAATAGCTCGACGAGTTCGTTTTAGCGATTCTGGGGGAAGTGCAGAGGGGTCAAGCTCCGTCCTCTTTCCAACAGGCAAAACCTGCTCCGATCTTCTGCGAGATTCACTCTCGCATTTGTTTACAATGCTTACTCTTACTGAGACGCAGGTCAATGCTCCGGCCGCCGAGGTAAACATATGATCCGCGATTCTCGGCGCCTCCAAAAACCGGTGACACAGCAACGCACTGTCGTGTGCCACTGTCGAATTACCGCGTGTTATGGGCGAAATCAAATGCATCACTAACAGGCAGCACAGCAAGCACAGCAAGCATAGGCAGCAAAGCACAGGCAGCACAGCACAGGCAGCACAGCAAGCACAGGCAGCAAGCACAGGCAGCAAGGACAGGCAGCAAGCACAGGCAGCACAGCAAGCACAGGCAGCAAGCACAGGCAGCACAGCAAGCACAGGCAGCAAGCACAGGCAGCACAGCAAGCACAAGCATGTTAGAAACCCGCAAAATAGCTCGACGAGTTCGTTTTAGCGATTCTGGGGGAAGTGCAGAGGGGTCAAGCTCCGTCCTCTTTCCAACAGGCTAAACCTGCTCCGATCTTCTGCGAGATTCACTCTCGCATTTGTTTACAATGCTTACTCTTACTGAGACGCAGGCCAATGCACCGGCCGCCGAGGTAAACATATGATCCGCGATTCTCGGCGCCTCCAAAAACCGGTGACACAGCAACGCACTGTCGTGTGCCACTGTCGAATTACCGCGTGTTATGGGCGAAATCAAATGCATCACTAACAGGCAGCACAGCAAGCACAGCAAGCATAGGCAGCACAGCACAGGCAGCACAGCACAGGCAGCACAGCAAGCACAGGCACCACAGGAAGCACAGGCAGCAAGCACAGGCAGCACACCAAGCACAGGCAGCACAGCAAGCACAGGCAGCAAGCACAGGCAGCACAGCAAGCACAGGCAGCAAGCACAGGCAGCACACCAAGCACAGGCAGCACAGCAAGCACAGGCAGCAAGCACAGGCAGCACAGCAAGCACAGGCAGCAAGCACAGGCAGCACAGCAAGCACAGTCAGCAAGCACAGGCAACACAGCAAGCACAGCACAGCAAGCACAGGCAGCACAGCAAGGACAGGCAGCAAGCACAGGCAGCACAGCAAGCACAGGCAGCATAGCAAGTACAGCAAGCACAGGCAGCAAGCACAGGCAGCACAGCAATCACAGGCAGCATAGCAAGTACAGCAAGCACAGGCAGCAAGCACAGGCAGCACAGCAATCACAGGCAGCAAGCGCAGGCAGCACAGAAATCACAGGCAGCAAGCACTGGCAGCACAGCAAGCAGAGGCAGCAAGCAGAGGCAGCACAGCAAGCACAGGCAGCACACCAAGCACAGGTGAGCACAGCAAAGCACAGGCAGCAAGCACTGGCAGCACAGCAAGCGCAGGCAGCACAGCAAGCACAGGCAGCAAGCACAGGCAACACAGCAAGCACAGGCAGCACAGCAAACACAGGCAGCAAGCACAGGCAGCACAGCAAGCACAGGCAGCAAGCACAGGCAGCACAGCAAGCACAGGCAGCAATCACAGGCAGCACAGCAAGCACAGGCAGCAAGCACAGGCAGCACAGCAAACACAGGCAGCACAGCAAGCACAGGCAGCACAGCACAGGCAGCACAGTAAGCACAGGCAGCACAGCAAGCACAGGCAGCAAGCACAGGCAGCAAGCACAGGCAGCACTGCAAGCACAGGCAGCATAGCAAGTACAGCAAGCACAGGCAGCAAGCACAGGCAGCACAGCAAGCACAGGCAGCAAGCACAGGCAGCACAGCAAGCACAGGCAGCATAGCAACTACAGCAAGCACAGGCAGCAAGCACAGGCAGCACAGCAAGCACAGGCAGCACTGCAAGCACAGGCAGCAAGCAGAGGCAGCACAGCAAGCACAGGCAGCAAGCACAGGCAGCAAGCACAGGCAGCACAGGCAGCACAGCAAGCACAGGCAGCAAGCACAGGCAGCACAGCAAGGACAGGCAGCAAGCACAGGCAGCAAGCACAGGCAGCACAGCAAGCACAGGCAGCAAGCACTGGCAGCACAGCAAGCACAAGCATGTTAGAAACCCGCAAAATAGCTCGACGAGTTCGTTTTAGCGATTCTGGGGGAAGTGCAGAGGGGTCAAGCTCCGTCCTCTTTCCAACAGGCAAAACCTGCTCCGATCTTCTGCGAGATTCACTCTCGCATTTGTTTACAATGCTTACTCTTACTGAGACGCAGGTCAATGCACCGGCCGCCGAGGTAAACATATGATCCGCGATTCTCGGCGCCTCCAAAAACCGGTGACACAGCAACGCACTGTCGTGTGCCACTGTCGAATTACCGCGTGTTATGGGCGAAATCAAATGCATTATTAACAGGCAGCACAGCAAGCACAGCAAGCATAGGCAGCAAAGCACAGGCAGCACAGCACAGGCAGCACAGCAAGCACAGGCAGCAAGCACAGGCAGCAAGGACAGGCAGCAAGCACAGGCAGCACAGCAAGCACAGGCAGCAAGCACAGGCAGCACAGCAAGCACAGGCAGCAAGCACAGGCAGCACAGCAAGCACAAGCATGTTAGAAACCCGCAAAATAGCTCGACGAGTTCGTTTTAGCGATTCTGGGGGAAGTGCAGAGGGGTCAAGCTCCGTCCTCTTTCCAACAGGCAAAACCTGCTCCGATCTTCTGCGAGATTCACTCTCGCATTTGTTTACAATGCTTACTCTTACTGAGACGCAGGCCAATGCACCGGCCGCCGAGGTAAACATATGATCCGCGATTCTCGGCGCCTCCAAAAACCGGTGACACAGCAACGCACTGTCGTGTGCCACTGTCGAATTACCGCGTGTTATGGGCGAAATCAAATGCATCACTAACAGGCAGCACAGCAAGCACAGCAAGCATAGGCAGCACAGCACAGGCAGCACAGCACAGGCAGCACAGCAAGCACAGGCAGCACAGCAAGCACAGGCAGCAAGCACAGGCAGCACACCAAGCACAGGCAGCACAGCAAGCACAGGCAGCAAGCACAGGCAGCACAGCAAGCACAGGCAGCAAGCACAGGCAGCACACCAAGCACAGGCAGCACAGCAAGCACAGGCAGCAAGCACAGGCAGCACAGCAAGCACAGGCAGCAAGCACAGGCAGCACAGCAAGCACAGTCAGCAAGCACAGGCAACACAGCAAGCACAGCACAGCAAGCACAGGCAGCACAGCAAGGACAGGCAGCAAGCACAGGCAGCACAGCAAGCACAGGCAGCATAGCAAGTACAGCAAGCACAGGCAGCAAGCACAGGCAGCACAGCAATCACAGGCAGCATAGCAAGTACAGCAAGCACAGGCAGCAAGCACAGGCAGCACAGCAATCACAGGCAGCAAGCGCAGGCAGCACAGAAAGCACAGGCAGCAAGCACAGGCAGCACAGCAAGCAGAGGCAGCAAGCAGAGGCAGCACAGCAAGCACAGGCAGCACACCAAGCACAGGTGAGCACAGCAAGCACAGGCAGCAAGCACTGGCAGCACAGCAAGCGCAGGCAGCACAGCAAGCACAGGCAGCAAGCACAGGCAGCACAGCAAGCACAGGCAGCAAGCACAGGCAGCACAGCAAGCACAGGCAGCACAGCAAGCACAGGCAGCAAGCACAGGCAGCACAGCAAGCACAGGCAGCAAGCACAGGCAGCACAGCAAGCACAGGCAGCACAGAAAGCACAGGCAGCAAGCACAGGCAGCACAGCAAGCACAGGCAGCACAGCAAGCACAGGCAGCAAGCACAGGCAGCACAGCAAGCACAGGCAGCACAGCAAGCACAGGCAGCACAGCAAGCACAGGCAGCACAGAAAGCACAGGCAGCAAGCACAGGCAGCACAGCAAGCAGAGGCAGCACAGCAAGCAGAGGCAGCAAGCAGAGGCAGCACAGCAAGCACAGGCAGCAAGCACAGGCAGCACAGCAAGCACAGGCAGCAAGCACAGGCAGCACAGCAAGCACAGGCAGCACAGAAAGCACAGGCAGCAAGCACAGGCAGCACAGCAAGCACAGGCAGCACAGCAAGCACAGGCAGCAAGCACAGGCAGCACAGCAAGCACAGGCAGCAAGCACAGGCAGCACAGCAAGCACAGGCAGCAAGCACAGGCAGCACAGCAAGCACAGGCAGCAAGCACAGGCAACACAGCAAGCACAGGCAGCAAGCACAGGCAGCACTGCAAGCACAGGCAGCAAGCACAGGCATGTTAGAAACCCGCAAAATAGCTCGACGAGATGTGTTCGTTTTAGCGATTCTGGGGGAAGTGCAGAGGGGTAAAGCTCCGTCCTCTTTCCAACAGGCAAAGCCTGCTCCGATCTTCTGCGAGATTCACTCTCGCATTTGTTTACAATGCTTACTCTTACTGAGACGCAGGTCAATGCACCGGCCGCCGAGGTAAACATATGATCCGCGGTTATCGGCGCCTCCAAAAACCGGTGACACAGCAACGCACTGTCGTGTGCCACTGTCGAATTACCGCGTGTTATGGGCGAAATCAAATGCATCGCTAACAGGCAGCACAGCAAGCACAGCAAGCATAGGCAGCACAGCACAGGCAGCGCAGCAAGCACAGGCAGCAAGCACAGGCAGCAAGCACAGGCAGCACAGCAAGCACAGGCAGCACAGCAGGCACAGGCAGCAAGCACAGGCGGCACAGCAAGCACAGGCAGCAAGCACAGGCAGCACAGCAAGCACAGGCAGCACACCAAGCACAGGCAGCACAGCAAGCAAGGGCAGCAAGCACAGGCAGCACAGCAAGCACAGGCAGCAGAGCAAGCACAGGCAGCAAGCAGAGGCAGCACAGCAAGCACAGGCAGCAAGCACAGGCAGCACAGCAAGCACAGGCAGCACACCAAGCACAGGCAGCGCAGCAAGCACAGCAAGCACAGGCAGCAAGCACTGACAGCACAGCAAGCACAGGCAGCAAGCACAGGCAGCAGGCACAGGCAGCACAGTAAGCACAGGCAGCACAGCAAGCGCAGGCAGCAAACACAGGCAGCAAACACAGGCAGCGCAGCAAGCACAGGCAGCACAGCAAGCACAGGCAGCAAGCACAGGCAGCACAGCTAACACAGGCAACACAGGAAGCACAGGCAGCAAGCACAGGCAGCACAGCAAACACAGGCAGCACAGCACAGGCAGCAAGCACAGGCAGCACAGCAAGCACAGGCAGCACTGCAAGCACAGGCAGCAAGCAGAGGCAGCACAGCAAGCACAGGCAGCAAGCACAGGCAGCAAGCACAGGCAGCACAGGCAGCACAGCAAGCACAGGCAGCAAGCACAGGCAGCACAGCAAGGACAGGCAGCAAGCACAGGCAGCACAGCAAGCACAGGCAGCAAGCACAGGCAGCACAGCAAGCACAAGCATGTTAGAAACCCGCAAAATAGCTCGACGAGTTCGTTTTAGCGATTCTGGGGGAAGTGCAGAGGGGTCAAGCTCCGTCCTCTTTCCAACAGGCAAAACCTGCTCCGATCTTCTGCGAGATTCACTCTCGCATTTGTTTACAATGCTTACTCTTACTGAGACGCAGGTCAATGCACCGGCCGCCGAGGTAAACATATGATCCGCGATTCTCGGCGCCTCCAAAAACCGGTGACACAGCAACGCACTGTCGTGTGCCACTGTCGAATTACCGCGTGTTATGGGCGAAATCAAATGCATCACTAACAGGCAGCACAGCAAGCACAGCAAGCATAGGCAGCAAAGCACAGGCAGCACAGCACAGGCAGCACAGCAAGCACAGGCAGCAAGCACAGGCAGCACAGCAAGCGCAGGCAGCACAGCAAGCACAGGCAGCAAGCACAGGCAGCACAGCAAGCACAGGCAGCAAGCACAGGCAACACAGCAAGCACAGCACAGCAAGCACAGGCAGCACAGCAAGGACAGGCAGCAAGCACAGGCAGCACAGCAAGCACAGGCAGCATAGCAAGTACAGCAAGCACAGGCAGCAAGCACAGGCAGCACAGCAATCACAGGCAGCATAGCAAGTACAGCAAGCACAGGCAGCAAGCACAGGCAGCACAGCAATCACAGGCAGCAAGCGCAGGCAGCACAGAAAGCACAGGCAGCAAGCACAGGCAGCACAGCAAGCAGAGGCAGCAAGCAGAGGCAGCACAGCAAGCACAGGCAGCACACCAAGCACAGGTGAGCACAGCAAGCACAGGCAGCAAGCACTGGCAGCACAGCAAGCGCAGGCAGCACAGCAAGCACAGGCAGCAAGCACAGGCAGCACAGCAAGCACAGGCAGCACAGCAAGCACAGGCAGCAAGCACAGGCAGCACAGCAAGCACAGGCAGCACAGCAAGCACAGGCAGCAAGCACAGGCAGCACAGCAAGCACAGGCAGCAAGCACAGGCAGCACAGCAAACACAGGCAGCACAGCAAGCACAGCAAGCACAGGCAGCACAGCACAGGCAGCACAGCACAGGCAGCACAGTAAGCACAGGCAGCACAGCAAGCACAGGCAGCAAGCACAGGCAGCAAGCACAGGCAGCACTGCAAGCACAGGCAGCATAGCAAGTACAGCAAGCACAGGCAGCAAGCACAGGCAGCACAGCAAGCACAGGCAGCAAGCACAGGCAGCACAGCAAGCACAGGCAGCATAGCAATTACAGCAAGCACAGGCAGCAAGCACAGGCAGCACAGCAATCACAGGCAGCAAGCACAGGCAGCACAGGAAGCACAGGCAGCAAGCACAGGCAGCACAGCAAACACAGGCAGCAAGCACAGGCAGCACAGCAAGCACAGGCAGCAAGCACAGGCAGCACAGCAAGCACAGGCAGCAATCACAGGCAGCACAGCAAGCACAGGCAGCAAGCACAGGCAGCACAGCAAACACAGGCAGCACAGCAAGCACAGGCAGCACAGCACAGGCAGCACAGTAAGCACAGGCAGCACAGCAAGCACAGGCAGCAAGCACAGGCAGCAAGCACAGGCAGCACTGCAAGCACAGGCAGCATAGCAAGTACAGCAAGCACAGGCAGCAAGCACAGGCAGCACAGCAAGCACAGGCAGCAAGCACAGGCAGCACAGCAAGCACAGGCAGCATAGCAACTACAGCAAGCACAGGCAGCAAGCACAGGCAGCACAGCAAGCACAGGCAGCAAGCAGAGGCAGCACAGCAAGCACAGGCAGCAAGCACAGGCAGCAAGCACAGGCAGCACAGGCAGCACAGCAAGCACAGGCAGCAAGCACAGGCAGCACAGCAAGGACAGGCAGCAAGCACAGGCAGCAAGCACAGGCAGCACAGCAAGCACAGGCAGCAAGCACTGGCAGCACAGCAAGCACAAGCATGTTAGAAACCCGCAAAATAGCTCGACGAGTTCGTTTTAGCGATTCTGGGGGAAGTGCAGAGGGGTCAAGCTCCGTCCTCTTTCCAACAGGCAAAACCTGCTCCGATCTTCTGCGAGATTCACTCTCGCATTTGTTTACAATGCTTACTCTTACTGAGACGCAGGTCAATGCTCCGGCCGCCGAGGTAAACATATGATCCGCGATTCTCGGCGCCTCCAAAAACCGGTGACACAGCAACGCACTGTCGTGTGCCACTGTCGAATTACCGCGTGTTATGGGCGAAATCAAATGCATCACTAACAGGCAGCACAGCAAGCACAGCAAGCATAGGCAGCAAAGCACAGGCAGCACAGCACAGGCAGCACAGCAAGCACAGGCAGCAAGCACAGGCAGCAAGGACAGGCAGCAAGCACAGGCAGCACAGCAAGCACAGGCAGCAAGCACAGGCAGCACAGCAAGCACAGGCAGCAAGCACAGGCAGCACAGCAAGCACAAGCATGTTAGAAACCCGCAAAATAGCTCGACGAGTTCGTTTTAGCGATTCTGGGGGAAGTGCAGAGGGGTCAAGCTCCGTCCTCTTTCCAACAGGCTAAACCTGCTCCGATCTTCTGCGAGATTCACTCTCGCATTTGTTTACAATGCTTACTCTTACTGAGACGCAGGCCAATGCACCGGCCGCCGAGGTAAACATATGATCCGCGATTCTCGGCGCCTCCAAAAACCGGTGACACAGCAACGCACTGTCGTGTGCCACTGTCGAATTACCGCGTGTTATGGGCGAAATCAAATGCATCACTAACAGGCAGCACAGCAAGCACAGCAAGCATAGGCAGCACAGCACAGGCAGCACAGCACAGGCAGCACAGCAAGCACAGGCACCACAGCAAGCACAGGCAGCAAGCACAGGCAGCACACCAAGCACAGGCAGCACAGCAAGCACAGGCAGCAAGCACAGGCAGCACAGCAAGCACAGGCAGCAAGCACAGGCAGCACACCAAGCACAGGCAGCACAGCAAGCACAGGCAGCAAGCACAGGCAGCACAGCAAGCACAGGCAGCAAGCACAGGCAGCACAGCAAGCACAGTCAGCAAGCACAGGCAACACAGCAAGCACAGCACAGCAAGCACAGGCAGCACAGCAAGGACAGGCAGCAAGCACAGGCAGCACAGCAAGCACAGGCAGCATAGCAAGTACAGCAAGCACAGGCAGCAAGCACAGGCAGCACAGCAATCACAGGCAGCATAGCAAGTACAGCAAGCACAGGCAGCAAGCACAGGCAGCACAGCAATCACAGGCAGCAAGCGCAGGCAGCACAGAAAGCACAGGCAGCAAGCACTGGCAGCACAGCAAGCAGAGGCAGCAAGCAGAGGCAGCACAGCAAGCACAGGCAGCACACCAAGCACAGGTGAGCACAGCAAAGCACAGGCAGCAAGCACTGGCAGCACAGCAAGCGCAGGCAGCACAGCAAGCACAGGCAGCAAGCACAGGCAGCACAGCAAGCACAGGCAGCACAGCAAACACAGGCAGCAAGCACAGGCAGCACAGCAAGCACAGGCAGCAAGCACAGGCAGCACAGCAAGCACAGGCAGCAATCACAGGCAGCACAGCAAGCACAGGCAGCAAGCACAGGCAGCACAGCAAACACAGGCAGCACAGCAAGCACAGGCAGCACAGCACAGGCAGCACAGTAAGCACAGGCAGCACAGCAAGCACAGGCAGCAAGCACAGGCAGCAAGCACAGGCAGCACTGCAAGCACAGGCAGCATAGCAAGTACAGCAAGCACAGGCAGCAAGCACAGGCAGCACAGCAAGCACAGGCAGCAAGCACAGGCAGCACAGCAAGCACAGGCAGCATAGCAACTACAGCAAGCACAGGCAGCAAGCACAGGCAGCACAGCAAGCACAGGCAGCACTGCAAGCACAGGCAGCAAGCAGAGGCAGCACAGCAAGCACAGGCAGCAAGCACAGGCAGCAAGCACAGGCAGCACAGGCAGCACAGCAAGCACAGGCAGCAAGCACAGGCAGCACAGCAAGGACAGGCAGCAAGCACAGGCAGCAAGCACAGGCAGCACAGCAAGCACAGGCAGCAAGCACTGGCAGCACAGCAAGCACAAGCATGTTAGAAACCCGCAAAATAGCTCGACGAGTTCGTTTTAGCGATTCTGGGGGAAGTGCAGAGGGGTCAAGCTCCGTCCTCTTTCCAACAGGCAAAACCTGCTCCGATCTTCTGCGAGATTCACTCTCGCATTTGTTTACAATGCTTACTCTTACTGAGACGCAGGTCAATGCACCGGCCGCCGAGGTAAACATATGATCCGCGATTCTCGGCGCCTCCAAAAACCGGTGACACAGCAACGCACTGTCGTGTGCCACTGTCGAATTACCGCGTGTTATGGGCGAAATCAAATGCATTATTAACAGGCAGCACAGCAAGCACAGCAAGCATAGGCAGCAAAGCACAGGCAGCACAGCACAGGCAGCACAGCAAGCACAGGCAGCAAGCACAGGCAGCAAGGACAGGCAGCAAGCACAGGCAGCACAGCAAGCACAGGCAGCAAGCACAGGCAGCACAGCAAGCACAGGCAGCAAGCACAGGCAGCACAGCAAGCACAAGCATGTTAGAAACCCGCAAAATAGCTCGACGAGTTCGTTTTAGCGATTCTGGGGGAAGTGCAGAGGGGTCAAGCTCCGTCCTCTTTCCAACAGGCAAAACCTGCTCCGATCTTCTGCGAGATTCACTCTCGCATTTGTTTACAATGCTTACTCTTACTGAGACGCAGGCCAATGCACCGGCCGCCGAGGTAAACATATGATCCGCGATTCTCGGCGCCTCCAAAAACCGGTGACACAGCAACGCACTGTCGTGTGCCACTGTCGAATTACCGCGTGTTATGGGCGAAATCAAATGCATCACTAACAGGCAGCACAGCAAGCACAGCAAGCATAGGCAGCACAGCACAGGCAGCACAGCACAGGCAGCACAGCAAGCACAGGCAGCACAGCAAGCACAGGCAGCAAGCACAGGCAGCACACCAAGCACAGGCAGCACAGCAAGCACAGGCAGCAAGCACAGGCAGCACAGCAAGCACAGGCAGCAAGCACAGGCAGCACACCAAGCACAGGCAGCACAGCAAGCACAGGCAGCAAGCACAGGCAGCACAGCAAGCACAGGCAGCAAGCACAGGCAGCACAGCAAGCACAGTCAGCAAGCACAGGCAACACAGCAAGCACAGCACAGCAAGCACAGGCAGCACAGCAAGGACAGGCAGCAAGCACAGGCAGCACAGCAAGCACAGGCAGCATAGCAAGTACAGCAAGCACAGGCAGCAAGCACAGGCAGCACAGCAATCACAGGCAGCATAGCAAGTACAGCAAGCACAGGCAGCAAGCACAGGCAGCACAGCAATCACAGGCAGCAAGCGCAGGCAGCACAGAAAGCACAGGCAGCAAGCACAGGCAGCACAGCAAGCAGAGGCAGCACAGCAAGCACAGGCAGCACACCAAGCACAGGTGAGCACAGCAAAGCACAGGCAGCAAGCACTGGCAGCACAGCAAGCGCAGGCAGCACAGCAAGCACAGGCAGCAAGCACAGGCAGCACAGCAAGCACAGGCAGCACAGCAAGCACAGGCAGCAAGCACAGGCAGCACAGCAAGCACAGGCAGCACAGCAAGCACAGGCAGCAAGCACAGGCAGCACAGCAAGCACAGGCAGCAAGCACAGGCAGCACAGCAAGCACAGGCAGCACAGAAAGCACAGGCAGCAAGCACAGGCAGCACAGCAAGCACAGGCAGCACAGCAAGCACAGGCAGCAAGCACAGGCAGCACAGCAAGCACAGGCAGCACAGCAAGCACAGGCAGCACAGAAAGCACAGGCAGCAAGCACAGGCAGCACAGCAAGCAGAGGCAGCACAGCAAGCAGAGGCAGCAAGCAGAGGCAGCACAGCAAGCACAGGCAGCAAGCACAGGCAGCACAGCAAGCACAGGCAGCAAGCACAGGCAGCACAGCAAGCACAGGCAGCACAGCAAGGACAGGCAGCAAGCACAGGCAGCACAGCAAGCACAGGCAGCAAGCACAGGCAGCACAGCAAGCACAAGCATGTTAGAAACCCGCAAAATAGCTCGACGAGTTCGTTTTAGCGATTCTGGGGGAAGTGCAGAGGGGTCAAGCTCCGTCCTCTTTCCAACAGGCAAAACCTGCTCCGATCTTCTGCGAGATTCACTCTCGCATTTGTTTACAATGCTTACTCTTACTGAGACGCAGGTCAATGCACCGGCCGCCGAGGTAAACATATGATCCGCGATTCTCGGCGCCTCCAAAAACCGGTGACACAGCAACGCACTGTCGTGTGCCACTGTCGAATTACCGCGTGTTATGGGCGAAATCAAATGCATCACTAACAGGCAGCACAGCAAGCACAGCAAGCATAGGCAGCAAAGCACAGGCAGCACAGCACAGGCAGCACAGCAAGCACAGGCAGCAAGCACAGGCAGCACAGCAAGCGCAGGCAGCACAGCAAGCACAGGCAGCAAGCACAGGCAGCACAGCAAGCACAGGCAGCAAGCACAGGCAGCACAGCAAGCACAAGCATGTTAGAAACCCGCAAAATAGCTCGACGAGTTCGTTTTAGCGATTCTGGGGGAAGTGCAGAGGGGTCAAGCTCCGTCCTCTTTCCAACAGGCAAAACCTGCTCCGATCTTCTGCGAGATTCACTCTCGCATTTGTTTACAATGCTTACTCTTACTGAGACGCAGGCCAATGCACCGGCCGCCGAGGTAAACATATGATCCGCGATTCTCGGCGCCTCCAAAAACCGGTGACACAGCAACGCACTGTCGTGTGCCACTGTCGAATTACCGCGTGTTATGGGCGAAATCAAATGCATCACTAACAGGCAGCACAGCAAGCACAGCAAGCATAGGCAGCACAGCACAGGCAGCACAGCACAGGCAGCACAGCAAGCACAGGCAGCACAGCAAGCACAGGCAGCAAGCACAGGCAGCACACCAAGCACAGGCAGCACAGCAAGCACAGGCAGCACAGCAAGCACAGGCAGCAAGCACAGGCAGCACACCAAGCACAGGCAGCACAGCAAGCACAGGCAGCAAGCACAGGCAGCACAGCAAGCACAGGCAGCAAGCACAGGCAGCACAGCAAGCACAGTCAGCAAGCACAGGCAACACAGCAAGCACAGCACAGCAAGCACAGGCAGCACAGCAAGGACAGGCAGCAAGCACAGGCAGCACAGCAAGCACAGGCAGCATAGCAAGTACAGCAAGCACAGGCAGCAAGCACAGGCAGCACAGCAATCACAGGCAGCATAGCAAGTACAGCAAGCACAGGCAGCAAGCACAGGCAGCACACCAAGCACAGGCAGCACAGCAAGCACAGGCAGCACAGCAAGCACAGGCAGCAAGCACAGGCAGCACACCAAGCACAGGCAGCACAGCAAGCACAGGCAGCAAGCACAGGCAGCACAGCAAGCACAGGCAGCAAGCACAGGCAGCACAGCAAGCACAGTCAGCAAGCACAGGCAACACAGCAAGCACAGCACAGCAAGCACAGGCAGCACAGCAAGGACAGGCAGCAAGCACAGGCAGCACAGCAAGCACAGGCAGCATAGCAAGTACAGCAAGCACAGGCAGCAAGCACAGGCAGCACAGCAATCACAGGCAGCATAGCAAGTACAGCAAGCACAGGCAGCAAGCACAGGCAGCACAGCAATCACAGGCAGCAAGCGCAGGCAGCACAGAAAGCACAGGCAGCAAGCACAGGCAGCACAGCAAGCAGAGGCAGCAAGCAGAGGCAGCACAGCAAGCACAGGCAGCACACCAAGCACAGGTGAGCACAGCAAAGCACAGGCAGCAAGCACTGGCAGCACAGCAAGCGCAGGCAGCACAGCAAGCACAGGCAGCAAGCACAGGCAGCACAGCAAGCACAGGCAGCACAGCAAGCACAGGCAGCAAGCACAGGCAGCACAGCAAGCACAGGCAGCACAGCAAGCACAGGCAGCAAGCACAGGCAGCACAGCAAGCACAGGCAGCAAGCACAGGCAGCACAGCAAGCACAGGCAGCACAGAAAGCACAGGCAGCAAGCACAGGCAGCACAGCAAGCACAGGCAGCACAGCAAGCACAGGCAGCAAGCACAGGCAGCACAGCAAGCACAGGCAGCACAGCAAGCACAGGCAGCACAGCAAGCACAGGCAGCACAGAAAGCACAGGCAGCAAGCACAGGCAGCACAGCAAGCAGAGGCAGCACAGCAAGCAGAGGCAGCAAGCAGAGGCAGCACAGCAAGCACAGGCAGCAAGCACAGGCAGCACAGCAAGCACAGGCAGCAAGCACAGGCAGCACAGCAAGCACAGGCAGCACAGAAAGCACAGGCAGCAAGCACAGGCAGCACAGCAAGCACAGGCAGCAAGCACAGGCAGCACAGCAAGCACAGGCAGCAAGCACAGGCAGCACAGCAAGCACAGGCAGCAAGCACAGGCAGCACAGCAAGCACAGGCAGCAAGCACAGGCAACACAGCAAGCACAGGCAGCAAGCACAGGCAGCACTGCAAGCACAGGCAGCAAGCACAGGCATGTTAGAAACCCGCAAAATAGCTCGACGAGATGTGTTCGTTTTAGCGATTCTGGGGGAAGTGCAGAGGGGTAAAGCTCCGTCCTCTTTCCAACAGGCAAAGCCTGCTCCGATCTTCTGCGAGATTCACTCTCGCATTTGTTTACAATGCTTACTCTTACTGAGACGCAGGTCAATGCACCGGCCGCCGAGGTAAACATATGATCCGCGGTTATCGGCGCCTCCAAAAACCGGTGACACAGCAACGCACTGTCGTGTGCCACTGTCGAATTACCGCGTGTTATGGGCGAAATCAAATGCATCGCTAACAGGCAGCACAGCAAGCACAGCAAGCATAGGCAGCACAGCACAGGCAGCGCAGCAAGCACAGGCAGCAAGCACAGGCAGCAAGCACAGGCAGCACAGCAAGCACAGGCAGCACAGCAGGCACAGGCAGCAAGCACAGGCGGCACAGCAAGCACAGGCAGCAAGCACAGGCAGCACAGCAAGCACAGGCAGCACACCAAGCACAGGCAGCACAGCAAGCAAGGGCAGCAAGCACAGGCAGCACAGCAAGCACAGGCAGCAGAGCAAGCACAGGCAGCAAGCAGAGGCAGCACAGCAAGCACAGGCAGCAAGCACAGGCAGCACAGCAAGCACAGGCAGCACACCAAGCACAGGCAGCGCAGCAAGCACAGCAAGCACAGGCAGGCAGCACAGAAAGCACAGGCAGCAAGCACAGGCAGCACAGCAAGCAGAGGCAGCAAGCAGAGGCAGCACAGCAAGCACAGGCAGCACACCAAGCACAGGTGAGCACAGCAAAGCACAGGCAGCAAGCACTGGCAGCACAGCAAGCGCAGGCAGCACAGCAAGCACAGGCAGCAAGCACAGGCAGCACAGCAAGCACAGGCAGCACAGCAAGCACAGGCAGCAAGCACAGGCAGCACAGCAAGCACAGGCAGCACAGCAAGCACAGGCAGCAAGCACAGGCAGCACAGCAAGCACAGGCAGCAAGCACAGGCAGCACAGCAAGCACAGGCAGCACAGAAAGCACAGGCAGCAAGCACAGGCAGCACAGCAAGCACAGGCAGCACAGCAAGCACAGGCAGCAAGCACAGGCAGCACAGCAAGCACAGGCAGCACAGCAAGCACAGGCAGCACAGAAAGCACAGGCAGCAAGCACAGGCAGCACAGCAAGCAGAGGCAGCACAGCAAGCAGAGGCAGCAAGCAGAGGCAGCACAGCAAGCACAGGCAGCAAGCACAGGCAGCACAGCAAGCACAGGCAGCAAGCACAGGCAGCACAGCAAGCACAGGCAGCACAGAAAGCACAGGCAGCAAGCACAGGCAGCACAGCAAGCACAGGCAGCACAGCAAGCACAGGCAGCAAGCACAGGCAGCACAGCAAGCACAGGCAGCAAGCACAGGCAGCACAGCAAGCACAGGCAGCAAGCACAGGCAGCACAGCAAGCACAGGCAGCAAGCACAGGCAACACAGCAAGCACAGGCAGCAAGCACAGGCAGCACTGCAAGCACAGGCAGCAAGCACAGGCATGTTAGAAACCCGCAAAATAGCTCGACGAGATGTGTTCGTTTTAGCGATTCTGGGGGAAGTGCAGAGGGGTAAAGCTCCGTCCTCTTTCCAACAGGCAAAGCCTGCTCCGATCTTCTGCGAGATTCACTCTCGCATTTGTTTACAATGCTTACTCTTACTGAGACGCAGGTCAATGCACCGGCCGCCGAGGTAAACATATGATCCGCGGTTATCGGCGCCTCCAAAAACCGGTGACACAGCAACGCACTGTCGTGTGCCACTGTCGAATTACCGCGTGTTATGGGCGAAATCAAATGCATCGCTAACAGGCAGCACAGCAAGCACAGCAAGCATAGGCAGCACAGCACAGGCAGCGCAGCAAGCACAGGCAGCAAGCACAGGCAGCAAGCACAGGCAGCACAGCAAGCACAGGCAGCACAGCAGGCACAGGCAGCAAGCACAGGCGGCACAGCAAGCACAGGCAGCAAGCACAGGCAGCACAGCAAGCACAGGCAGCACACCAAGCACAGGCAGCACAGCAAGCAAGGGCAGCAAGCACAGGCAGCACAGCAAGCACAGGCAGCAGAGCAAGCACAGGCAGCAAGCAGAGGCAGCACAGCAAGCACAGGCAGCAAGCACAGGCAGCACAGCAAGCACAGGCAGCACACCAAGCACAGGCAGCGCAGCAAGCACAGCAAGCACAGGCAGCAAGCACTGACAGCACAGCAAGCACAGGCAGCAAGCACAGGCAGCAGGCACAGGCAGCACAGTAAGCACAGGCAGCACAGCAAGCGCAGGCAGCAAACACAGGCAGCAAACACAGGCAGCGCAGCAAGCACAGGCAGCACAGCAAGCACAGGCAGCAAGCACAGGCAGCACAGCTAACACAGGCAACACAGGAAGCACAGGCAGCAAGCACAGGCAGCACATCAAACACAGGCAGCACAGCACAGGCAGCAAGCACAGGCAGCACAGCAAGCACAGGCAGCACACCAAGCACAGGTGAGCACAGCAAGCACAGGCAACAAGCACTGGCAGCACAGCAAGCGCAGGCAGCACAGCAAGCACAGGCAGCAAGCACAGGCAGCACAGCAAGCACAGGCAGCACAGCAAGCACAGGCAGCAAGCACAGGCAGCACAGCAAGCACAGGCAGCACAGCAAACACAGGCAGCAAGCACAGGCAGCACAGCAAGCACAGGCAGCAAGCACAGGCAGCACAGCAAGCACAGGCAGCAATCACAGGCAGCACAGCAAGCACAGGCAGCAAGCACAGGCAGCACAGCAAACACAGGCAGCACAGCAAGCACAGGCAGCACAGCACAGGCAGCACAGTAAGCACAGGCAGCACAGCAAGCACAGGCAGCAAGCACAGGCAGCAAGCACAGGCAGCACTGCAAGCACAGGCAGCATAGCAAGTACAGCAAGCACAGGCAGCAAGCACAGGCAGCACAGCAAGCACAGGCAGCAAGCACAGGCAGCACAGCAAGCACAGGCAGCATAGCAACTACAGCAAGCACAGGCAGCAAGCACAGGCAGCACAGCAAGCACAGGCAGCACTGCAAGCACAGGCAGCAAGCAGAGGCAGCACAGCAAGCACAGGCAGCAAGCACAGGCAGCAAGCACAGGCAGCACAGGCAGCACAGCAAGCACAGGCAGCAAGCACAGGCAGCACAGCAAGGACAGGCAGCAAGCACAGGCAGCAAGCACAGGCAGCACAGGCAGCAAGCACAGGCAGCACAGCAAGCACAAGCATGTTAGAAACCCGCAAAATAGCTCGACGAGTTCGTTTTAGCGATTCTGGGGGAAGTGCAGAGGGGTCAAGCTCCGTCCTCTTTCCAACAGGAAAAACCTGCTCCGATCTTCTGCGAGATTCACTCTCGCATTTGTTTACAATGCTTACTCTTACTGAGACGCAGGTCAATGCACCGGCCGCCGAGGTAAACATATGATCCGCGATTCTCGGCGCCTCCAAAAACCGGTGACACAGCAACGCACTGTCGTGTGCCACTGTCGAATTACCGCGTGTTATGGGCGAAATCAAATGCATCGCTAACAGGCAGCACAGCAAGCACAGCAAGCATAGGCAGCAAAGCACAGGCAGCACAGCACAGGCAGCACAGCAAGCACAGGCAGCAAGCACAGGCAGCAAGGACAGGCAGCAAGCACAGGCAGCACAGCAAGCACAGGCAGCAAGCACAGGCAGCACACCAAGCACAGGCAGCACAGCAAGCACAGGCAGCAAGCACAGGCAGCACAGCAAGCACAGGCAGCAAGCACAGGCAGCACACCAAGCACAGGCAGCACAGCAAGCACAGGCAGCAAGCACAGGCAGCACAGCAAGCACAGGCAGCAAGCACAGGCAGCACAGCAAGCACAGGCAGCAAGCACAGGCAACACAGCAAGCACAGCACAGCAAGCACAGGCAGCACAGCAAGGACAGGCAGCAAGCACAGGCAGCACAGCAAGCACAGGCAGCATAGCAAGCACAGGCAGCAAGCACAGGCAGCACAGCTAACACAGGCAACACAGGAAGCACAGGCAGCAAGCACAGGCAGCACAGCAAACACAGGCAGCACAGCACAGGCAGCAAGCACAGGCAGCACAGCAAGCACAGGCAGCACTGCAAGCACAGGCAGCAAGCAGAGGCAGCACAGCAAGCACAGGCAGCAAGCACAGGCAGCAAGCACAGGCAGCACAGGCAGCACAGCAAGCACAGGCAGCAAGCACTGACAGCACAGCAAGCACAGGCAGCAAGCACAGGCAGCAGGCACAGGCAGCACAGTAAGCACAGGCAGCACAGCAAGCGCAGGCAGCAAACACAGGCAGCAAACACAGGCAGCGCAGCAAGCACAGGCAGCACAGCAAGCACAGGCAGCAAGCACAGGCAGCACAGCTAACACAGGCAACACAGGAAGCACAGGCAGCAAGCACAGGCAGCACAGCAAACACAGGCAGCACAGCACAGGCAGCAAGCACAGGCAGCACAGCAAGCACAGGCAGCACTGCAAGCACAGGCAGCAAGCAGAGGCAGCACAGCAAGCACAGGCAGCAAGCACAGGCAGCAAGCACAGGCAGCACAGCACAGGCAGCACAGCAAGCACAGGCAGCACAGAAAGCACAGGCAGCAAGCACAGGCAGCACAGCAAGCAGAGGCAGCACAGCAAGCAGAGGCAGCAAGTAGATGCAGCACAGCAAGCACAGGCAGCAAGCACAGGCAGCACAGCAAGCACGGGCAGCACAGCAAGCACAGGCAGCACAGAAAGCACAGGCAGCAAGCACAGGCAGCAAGCACAGGCAGCACAGCAAGCACAGGCAGCACAGCAAACACAGGCAGCAGAGGCAGCAAGCACAGGCAGCAAGCACAGGCAGCACAGCAAGCACAGGCAGCACAGCAAACACAGGCAGCACAGCAAGCACAGGCAGCAAGCACAGGCAGCACAGCAAGCACAGGCAGCAAGCACAGGCAGCACAGCAAGCACAGGCAGCAAATACAGGCAGCACAGCAAACACAGGCAGCACAGCAAGCACAGGCAGCACAGCACAGGCAGCACAGCACAGGCAGCACAGTAAGCACAGGCAGCACAGCAAGCACAGGCAGCAAGCACAGGCAGCAAGCACAGGCAGCATAGCAAGTACAGCAAGCACAGGCAGCAAGCACAGGCAGCACAGCAAGCACAGGCAGCAAGCACAGGCAGCACAGCTAGCACAGGCAGCATAGCAACTACAGCAAGCACAGGCAGCAAGCACAGGCAGCACAGCACAGGCAGCACAGCAAGCACAGGCAGCAAGCACAGGCAGCACAGCAAGCACAGGCAGCACAGCAAGCACAGGCAGCAAGCACAGGCAGCACAGCAAGCACAGGCAGCACAGCAAGCACAGGCAGCACAGAAAGCACAGGCAGCAAGCACAGGCAGCACAGCAAGCAGAGGCAGCAAGCACAGGCAGCACAGCAAGCACAGGCAGCACACCAAGCACAGGTGAGCACAGCAAGCACAGGCAGCAAGCACTGGCAGCACAGCAAGCGCAGGCAGCAAGCACTGACAGCACAGCAAGCGCAGGCAGCAAGCACAGGCAGCACAGCAAGCACAGGCAGCACAGAAAGCACAGGCAGCAAACACAGGCAGCACAGCAAGCACAGGTGAGCACAGAAAGCACAGGCAGCAAACACAGGCAGCACAGCAAGCACAGGTGAGCACAGCAAGCACAGCAATCACAGGCAGCAAGCACTGGCAGCACAGCAAGCGCAGGCAGCAAGCACAGGCAGCACAGCAAACACAGGCAGCACAGCAAGCACAGGCAGCAAGCACAGGCAGCACAGCAAGCACAGGCAGCACAGAAAGCACAGGCAGCAAGCACAGGCAGCACAGCAAGCAGAGGCAGCAAGCAGAGGCAGCACAGCAAGCACAGGCAGCACACCAAGCACAGGTGAGCACAGCAAGCACAGGCAGCAAGCACTGGCAGCACAGCAAGCAGAGGCAGCAAGCACAGGCAGCAAGCACAGGCAACACAGCAAGCACAGGCAGCACAGCAAACACAGGCAGCACAGCAAGCACAGGCAGCAAGCACAGGCAGCACAGCAAGCACAGGCAGCACACCAAGCACAGGTGAGCACAGCAAGCACAGCAAGCACAGGCAGCAAGCACTGGCAGCACAGCAAGCGCAGGCAGCACAGCAAGGACAGGCAGCAAGCACAGGCAGCACAGCAAGCACAGGCAGCACACCAAGCACAGGCAGCACAGCAAGCAAGGGCAGCAAGCACAGGCAGCACAGCAAGCACAGGCAGCAGAGCAAGCACAGGCAGCAAGCAGAGGCAGCACAGCAAACACAGGCAGCACAGCAAGCACAGGCAGCAAGCACAGGCAGCACAGCAAGCACAGGCAGCAAACACAGGCAGCACTGCAAGCACAGGCAGCACAGCAAGCACAGGCAGCAAGCACAGGCAGCACAGCAAGCACAGGCAGCAAGCACAGGCAGCACAGCAAGCACAGGCAGCAAGCACAGGCAACACAGCAAGCACAGGCAGCAAGCACAGGCAGCACTGCAAGCACAGGCAGCAAGCACAGGCATGTTAGAAACCCGCAAAATAGCTCGACGAGATGTGTTCGTTTTAGCGATTCTGGGGGAAGTGCAGAGGGGTAAAGCTCCGTCCTCTTTCCAACAGGCAAAGCCTGCTCCGATCTTCTGCGAGATTCACTCTCGCATTTGTTTACAATGCTTACTCTTACTGAGACGCAGGTCAATGCACCGGCCGCCGAGGTAAACATATGATCCGCGGTTATCGGCGCCTCCAAAAACCGGTGACACAGCAACGCACTGTCGTGTGCCATTGTCGAATTACCGCGTGTTATGGGCGAAATCAAATGCATCGCTAACAGGCAGCACAGCAAGCACAGCAAGCATAGGCAGCACAGCACAGGCAGCGCAGCAAGCACAGGCAGCAAGCACAGGCAGCAAGCACAGGCAGCACAGCAAGCACAGGCAGCACAGCAGGCACAGGCAGCAAGCACAGGCGGCACAGCAAGCACAGGCAGCAAGCACAGGCAGCACAGCAAGCACAGGCAGCACACCAAGCACAGGCAGCACAGCAAGCAAGGGCAGCAAGCACAGGCAGCACAGCAAGCACAGGCAGCAGAGCAAGCACAGGCAGCAAGCAGAGGCAGCACAGCAAGCACAGGCAGCAAGCACAGGCAGCACAGCAAGCACAGGCAGCACACCAAGCACAGGCAGCGCAGCAAGCACAGCAAGCACAGGCAGCAAGCACTGACAGCACAGCAAGCACAGGCAGCAAGCACAGGCAGCAGGCACAGGCAGCACAATAAGCACAGGCAGCACAGCAAGCGCAGGCAGCAAACACAGGCAGCAAACACAGGCAGCGCAGCAAGCACAGGCAGCACAGCAAGCACAGGCAGCAAGCACAGGCAGCACAGCAAGCAGAGGCAGCAAGCAGAGGCAGCACAGCAAGCACAGGCAGCAAGCACAGGCAGCAAGCACAGGCAGCACAGGCAGCACAGCAAGCACAGGCAGCAAGCACAGGCAGCACAGCAAGGACAGGCAGCAAGCACAGGCAGCAAGCACAGGCAGCACAGCAAGCACAGGCAGCAAGCACAGGCAGCACAGCAAGCACAAGCATGTTAGAAACCCGCAAAATAGCTCGACGAGTTCGTTTTAGCGATTCTGGGGGAAGTGCAGAGGGGTCAAGCTCCGTCCTCTTTCCAACAGGCAAAACCTGCTCCGATCTTCTGCGAGATTCACTCTCGCATTTGTTTACAATGCTTACTCTTACTGAGACGCAGGTCAATGCACCGGCCGCCGAGGTAAACATATGATCCGCGATTCTCGGCGCCTCCAAAAACCGGTGACACAGCAACGCACTGTCGTGTGCCACTGTCGAATTACCGCGTGTTATGGGCGAAATCAAATGCATCACTAACAGGCAGCACAGCAAGCACAGCAAGCATAGGCAGCAAAGCACAGGCAGCACAGCACAGGCAGCACAGCAAGCACAGGCAGCAAGCACAGGCAGCACAGCAAGCGCAGGCAGCACAGCAAGCACAGGCAGCAAGCACAGGCAGCACAGCAAGCACAGGCAGCAAGCACAGGCAACACAGCAAGCACAGCACAGCAAGCACAGGCAGCACAGCAAGGACAGGCAGCAAGCACAGGCAGCACAGCAAGCACAGGCAGCATAGCAAGTACAGCAAGCACAGGCAGCAAGCACAGGCAGCACAGCAATCACAGGCCGCATAGCAAGTACAGCAAGCACAGGCAGCAAGCACAGGCAGCACAGCAATCACAGGCAGCAAGCGCAGGCAGCACAGAAAGCACAGGCAGCAAGCACAGGCAGCACAGCAAGCAGAGGCAGCAAGCAGAGGCAGCACAGCAAGCACAGGCAGCACACCAAGCACAGGTGAGCACAGCAAGCACAGGCAACAAGCACTGGCAGCACAGCAAGCGCAGGCAGCACAGCAAGCACAGGCAGCAAGCACAGGCAGCACAGCGAGCACAGGCAGCAAGCACAGGCAGCACAGCAAGCACAGGCAGCAAGCACAGGCAGCACAGCAAACACAGGCAGCACAGCAAGCACAGCAAGCACAGGCAGCACAGCACAGGCAGCACAGCACAGGCAGCACAGCAAGCAGAGGCAGCAAGCACAGGCAGCAAGCACAGGCAGCACTGCAAGCACAGGCAGCATAGCAAGTACAGCAAGCACAGGCAGCAAGCACAGGCAGCACAGCAAGCACAGGCAGCAAGCACAGGCAGCACAGCAAGCACAGGCAGCATAGCAATTACAGCAAGCACAGGCAGCAAGCACAGGCAGCACAGCAATCACAGGCAGCAAGCACAGGCAGCACAGGAAGCACAGGCAGGAAGCACAGGCAGCACAGCAAACACAGGCAGGAAGCACAGGCAGCACAGCAAACACAGGCAGCAAGCACAGGCAGCACAGCAAGCACAGGCAGCAAGCACAGGCAGCACAGCAAGCACAGGCAGCAATCACAGGCAGCACAGCAAGCACAGGCAGCAAGCACAGGCAGCACAGCAAACACAGGCAGCACAGCAAGCACAGGCAGCACAGCACAGGCAGCACAGTAAGCACAGGCAGCACAGCAAGCACAGGCAGCACTGCAAGCACAGGCAGCAAGCACAGGCAGCACTGCAAGCACAGGCAGCATAGCAAGTACAGCAAGCACAGGCAGCAAGCACAGGCAGCACAGCAAGCACAGGCAGCAAGCACAGGCAGCACAGCAAGCACAGGCAGCATAGCAACTACAGCAAGCACAGGCAGCAAGCACAGGCAGCACAGCAAGCACAGGCAGCACTGCAAGCACAGGCAGCAAGCAGAGGCAGCACAGCAAGCACAGGCAGCAAGCACTGGCAGCAAGCACAGGCAGCACAGGCAGCACAGCAAGCACAGGCAGCAAGCACAGGCAGCACAGCAAGGACAGGCAGCAAGCACAGGCAGCAAGCACAGGCAGCACAGCAAGCACAGGCAGCAAGCACAGGCAGCACAGCAAGCACAAGCATGTTAGAAACCCGCAAAATAGCTCGACGAGTTCGTTTTAGCGATTCTGGGGGAAGTGCAGAGGGGTCAAGCTCCGTCCTCTTTCCAACAGGCAAAACCTGCTCCGATCTTCTGCGAGATTCACTCTCGCATTTGTTTACAATGCTTACTCTTACTGAGACGCAGGTCAATGCACCGGCCGCCGAGGTAAACATATGATCCGCGATTCTCGGCGCCTCCAAAAACCGGTGACACAGCAACGCACTGTCGTGTGCCACTGTCGAATTACCGCGTGTTATGGGCGAAATCAAATGCATCACTAACAGGCAGCACAGCAAGCACAGCAAGCATAGGCAGCAAAGCACAGGCAGCACAGCACAGGCAGCACAGCAAGCACAGGCAGCAAGCACAGGCAGCAAGGACAGGCAGCAAGCACAGGCAGCACAGCAAGCACAGGCAGCAAGCACAGGCAGCACAGCAAGCACAGGCAGCAAGCACAGGCAGCACAGCAAGCACAAGCATGTTAGAAACCCGCAAAATAGCTCGACGAGTTCGTTTTAGCGATTCTGGGGGAAGTGCAGAGGGGTCAAGCTCCGTCCTCTTTCCAACAGGCAAAACCTGCTCCGATCTTCTGCGAGATTCACTCTCGCATTTGTTTACAATGCTTACTCTTACTGAGACGCAGGCCAATGCACCGGCCGCCGAGGTAAACATATGATCCGCGATTCTCGGCGCCTCCAAAAACCGGTGACACAGCAACGCACTGTCGTGTGCCACTGTCGAATTACCGCGTGTTATGGGCGAAATCAAATGCATCACTAACAGGCAGCACAGCAAGCACAGCAAGCATAGGCAGCACAGCACAGGCAGCACAGCACAGGCAGCACAGCAAGCACAGGCAGCACAGCAAGCACAGGCAGCAAGCACAGGCAGCACACCAAGCACAGGCAGCACAGCAAGCACAGGCAGCAAGCACAGGCAGCACAGCAAGCACAGGCAGCAAGCACAGGCAGCACACCAAGCACAGGCAGCACAGCAAGCACAGGCAGCACAGCAAGCACAGGCAGCAAGCACAGGCAGCACAGCAAGCACAGGCAGCAAGCACAGGCAGCACAGCAAGCACAGGCAGCACAGAAAGCACAGGCAGCAAGCACAGGCAGCACAGCAAGCACAGGCAGCACAGCAAGCACAGGCAGCAAGCACAGGCAGCACAGCAAGCACAGGCAGCACAGCAAGCACAGGCAGCACAGAAAGCACAGGCAGCAAGCACAGGCAGCACAGCAAGCAGAGGCAGCACAGCAAGCAGAGGCAGCAAGCAGAGGCAGCACAGCAAGCACAGGCAGCAAGCACAGGCAGCACAGCAAGCACAGGCAGCACAGAAAGCACAGGCAGCAAGCACAGGCAGCACAGCAAGCACAGGCAGCAAGCACAGGCAGCACAGCAAGCACAGGCAGCACAGCAAGCACAGGCAGCACAGCAAACACAGGCAGCAGAGGCAGCAAGCACAGGCAGCAAGCACAGGCAGCACAGCAAGCACAGGCAGCACAGCAAACACAGGCAGCACAGCAAGCACAGGCAGCAAGCACAGGCAGCACAGCAAGCACAGGCAGCACAGAAAGCACAGGCAGCAAGCACAGGCAGCACAGCAAGCAGAGGCAGCAAGCAGAGGCAGCACAGCAAGCACAGGCAGCACACCAAGCACAGGTGAGCACAGCAAGCACAGCAAGCACAGGCAGCAAGCACTGGCAGCACAGCAAGCGCAGGCAGCACAGCAAGGACAGGCAGCAAGCACAGGCAGCACAGCAAGCACAGGCAGCACACCAAGCACAGGTGAGCACAGCAAGCACAGCAATCACAGGCAGCAAGCACAGGCAGCACAGCAAACACAGGCAGCAAGCACAGGCAGCACAGCAAGCACAGGCAGCAAGCACAGGCAGCACAGCAAGCACAGGCAGCAAGCACAGGCAGCACAGCAAGCACAGGCAGCAAGCACAGGCAGCACAGCAAACACAGGCAGCACAGCAAGCACAGGCAGCACAGCACAGGCAGCACAGTAAGCACAGGCAGCACAGCAAGCACAGGCAGCAAGCACAGGCAGCAAGCACAGGCAGCACTGCAAGCACAGGCAGCATAGCAAGTACAGCAAGCACAGGCAGCAAGCACAGGCAGCACAGCAAGCACAGGCAGCAAGCACAGGCAGCACAGCAAGCACAGGCAGCATAGCAACTACAGCAAGCACAGGCAGCAAGCACAGGCAGCACAGCAAGCACAGGCAGCACAGCACAGGCAGCACAGCAAGCACAGGCAGCACAGCAAGCACAGGCAGCACAGAAAGCACAGGCAGCAAGCACAGGCAGCACAGCAAGCAGAGGCAGCACAGCAAGCAGAGGCAGCAAGTAGAGGCAGCACAGCAAGCACAGGCAGCAAGCACAGGCAGCACAGCAAGCACAGGCAGCACAGCAAGCACAGGCAGCACAGAAAGCACAGGCAGCAAGCACAGGCAGCAAGCACAGGCAGCACAGCAAGCACAGGCAGCACAGCAAGCACAGGCAGCACAGCAAACACAGGCAGCAGAGGCAGCAAGCACAGGCAGCAAGCACAGGCAGCACAGCAAGCACAGGCAGCACAGCAAACACAGGCAGCACAGCAAGCACAGGCAGCAAGCACAGGCAGCACAGCAAGCACAGGCAGCACAGAAAGCACAGGCAGCAAGCACAGGCAGCACAGCAAGCAGAGGCAGCAAGCAGAGGCAGCACAGCAAGCACAGGCAGCACACCAAGCACAGGTGAGCACAGCAAGCACAGCAAGCACAGGCAGCAAGCACTGGCAGCACAGCAAGCGCAGGCAGCACAGCAAGGACAGGCAGCAAGCACAGGCAGCACAGCAAGCACAGGCAGCACACCAAGCACAGGTGAGCACAGCAAGCACAGCAATCACAGGCAGCAAGCACTGGCAGCACAGCAAGCGCAGGCAGCAAGCACAGGCAGCACAGCAAGCACAGGCAGCAAGCACAGGCAGCACAGCAAGCACAGGCAGCAAGCACAGGCAGCACAGCAAACACAGGCAGCACAGCAAGCACAGGCAGCACAGCACAGGCAGCACAGCACAGGCAGCACAGTAAGCACAGGCAGCACAGCAAGCACAGGCAGCAAGCACAGGCAGCACAGCAAGCACAGGCAGCAAGCACAGGCAGCACAGCAAGCACAGGCAGCATAGCAACTACAGCAAGCACAGGCAGCAAGCACAGGCAGCACAGCAATCACAGGCAGCAAGTACAGGCAGCACAGGAAGCACAGGCAGCAAGCACAGGCAGCACAGCAAACACAGGCAGCAAGCACAGGCAGCACAGCAAGCACAGGCAGCAAGCACAGGCAGCACAGCAAGCACAGGCAGCAAGCACAGGCAGCACAGCAAGCACAGGCAGCAAGCACAGGCAGCACAGCAAACACAGGCAGCACAGCAAGCACAGGCAGCACAGCACAGGCAGCACAGCACAGGCAGCACAGTAAGCACAGGCAGCACAGCAAGCACAGGCAGCAAGCACAGGCAGCAAGCACAGGCAGCATAGCAAGTACAGCAAGCACAGGCAGCAAGCACAGGCAGCACAGCAAGCACAGGCAGCAAGCACAGGCAGCACAGCTAGCACAGGCAGCATAGCAACTACAGCAAGCACAGGCAGCAAGCACAGGCAGCACAGCACAGGCAGCACAGCAAGCACAGGCAGCAAGCACAGGCAGCACAGCAAGCACAGGCAGCACAGAAAGCACAGGCAGCACAGCAAGCACAGGCAGCAAGCACAGGCAGCACAGCAAGCACAGGCAGCACAGCAAGCACAGGCAGCACAGAAAGCACAGGCAGCAAGCACAGGCAGCACAGCAAGCAGAGGCAGCAAGCACAGGCAGCACAGCAAGCACAGGCAGCACACCAAGCACAGGTGAGCACAGCAAGCACAGGCAGCAAGCACTGGCAGCACAGCAAGCGCAGGCAGCACAGCAAGCACAGGCAGCAAGCACAGGCAGCACAGCAAGCACAGGCAGCAAGCACAGGCAGCACAGCAAGCACAGGCAGCAAACACAGGCAGCACAGCAAGCACATTTGAGCACAGCAAGCACAGCAATCACAGGCAGCAAGCACTGACAGCACAGCAAGCGCAGGCAGCAAGCACAGGCAGCACAGCAAGCACAGGCAGCACAGAAAGCACAGGCAGCAAACACAGGCAGCACAGCAAGCACAGGTGAGCACAGCAAGCACAGCAATCACAGGCAGCAAGCACTGGCAGCACAGCAAGCGCAGGCAGCAAGCACAGGCAGCACAGCAAGCACAGGCAGCACAGGTGAGCACAGCAAGCACAGCAATCACAGGCAGCAAGCACTGGCAGCACAGCAAGCGCAGGCAGCAAGCACAGGCAGCACAGCAAGCACAGGCAGCACAGCAAACACAGGCAGCACAGCAAGCACAGGCAGCAAGCACAGGCAGCACAGCAAGCACAGGCAGCACAGAAAGCACAGGCAGCAAGCACAGGCAGCACAGCAAGCAGAGGCAGCAAGCAGAGGCAGCACAGCAAGCACAGGCAGCACACCAAGCACAGGTGAGCACAGCAAGCACAGGCAGCAAGCACTGGCAGCACAGCAAGCAGAGGCAGCAAGCACAGGCAGCAAGCACAGGCAGCACAGTAAGCACAGGCAGCACAGCAAGCACAGGCAGCAAGTACAGGCATCACAGCAAGCACAGGCAGCAAGCACAGGCAGCACAGCAAGCACAGGCAGCAAACACAGGCAGCACAGCAAGCACAGACAGCATGCACAGGCAGCACAGCAAGCAAAGGCAGCAAGCACAGGCAAAACAGCAAGTACAGCAAGCACAGGCAGCACAGCAAGCACAGGCAGCAAGCACAGGCAGCACAGCAAGCACAGGCAGCAAGCACAGGCAGCACAGCAAGCACAGGCAGCAAGCACAGGCAGCACAGCAAGCACAGGCAGCAAGCACAGGCAGCACAGCAAGCACAGGCAGCACAGAAAGCACAGGCAGCAAGCACAGGCAGCACAGCAAGCACAGGCAGCAAGCACAGGCAGCACAGCAAGCACAGGCAGCACAGCAAGCACAGGCAGCACAGCAAACACAGGCAGCAGAGGCAGCAAGCACAGGCAGCAAGCACAGGCAGCACAGCAAGCACAGGCAGCACAGCAAACACAGGCAGCTCAGCAAGCACAGGCAGCAAGCACAGGCAGCACAGCAAGCACAGGCAGCACAGAAAGCACAGGCAGCAAGCACAGGCAGCACAGCAAGCAGAGGCAGCAAGCAGAGGCAGCACAGCAAGCACAGGCAGCACACCAAGCACAGGTGAGCACAGCAAGCACAGCAAGCACAGGCAGCAAGCACTGGCAGCACAGCAAGCGCAGGCAGCACAGCAAGGACAGGCAGCAAGCACAGGCAGCACAGCAAGCACAGGCAGCACACCAAGCACAGGTGAGCACAGCAAGCACAGCAATCACAGGCAGCAAGCACTGGCAGCACAGCAAGCGCAGGCAGCAAGCACAGGCAGCACAGCAAGCACAGGCAGCAAGCACAGGCAGCACAGCAAGCACAGGCAGCAAGCACAGGCAGCACAGCAAACACAGGCAGCACAGCAAGCACAGGCAGCACAGGCAGCACAGCACAGGCAGCACAGTAAGCACAGGCAGCACAGCAAGCACAGGCAGCAAGCACAGGCAGCAAGCACAGGCAGCACTGCAAGCACAGGCAGCATAGCAAGTACAGCAAGCACAGGCAGCAAGCACAGGCAGCACAGCAAGCACAGGCAGCAAGCACAGGCAGCACAGCAAGCACAGGCAGCATAGCAACTACAGCAAGCACAGGCAGCAAGCACAGGCAGCACAGCAATCACAGGCAGCAAGTACAGGCAGCACAGGAAGCACAGGCAGCAAGCACAGGCAGCACAGCAAACACAGGCAGCAAGCACATTCAGCACAGCAAGCACAGGCAGCAAGCACAGGCAGCACAGCAAGCACAGGCAGCAAGCACAGGCAGCACAGCAAGCACAGGCAGCAAGCACAGGCAGCACAGCAAGCACAAGCATGTTAGAAACCCGCAAAATAGCTCGACGAGTTCGTTTTAGCGATTCTGGGGGAAGTGCAGAGGGGTCAAGCTCCGTCCTCTTTCCAACAGGCAAAACCTGCTCCGATCTTCTGCGAGATTCACTCTCGCATTTGTTTACAATGCTTACTCTTACTGAGACGCAGGTCAATGCACCGGCCGCCGAGGTAAACATATGATCCGCGATTCTCGGCGCCTCCAAAAACCGGTGACACAGCAACGCACTGTCGTGTGCCACTGTCGAATTACCGCGTGTTATGGGCGAAATCAAATGCATCACTAACAGGCAGCACAGCAAGCACAGCAAGCATAGGCAGCAAAGCACAGGCAGCACAGCACAGGCAGCACAGCAAGCACAGGCAGCAAGCACAGGCAGCACAGCAAGCGCAGGCAGCACAGCAAGCACAGGCAGCAAACACAGGCAGCACAGCAAGCACAGGCAACACAGCAAGCACAGCACAGCAAGCACAGGCAGCACAGCAAGGACAGGCAGCAAGCACAGGCAGCACAGCAAGCACAGGCAGCATAGCAATTACAGCAAGCACAGGCAGCAAGCACAGGCAGCACAGCAATCACAGGCAGCAAGCACAGGCAGCACAGGAAGCACAGGCAGCAAGCACAGGCAGCACAGCAAACACAGGCAGCAAGCACAGGCAGCACAGCAAGCACAGGCAGCAAGCACAGGCAGCACAGCAAGCACAGGCAGCAATCACAGGCAGCACAGCAAGCACAGGCAGCAAGCACAGGCAGCACAGCAAACACAGGCAGCACAGCAAGCACAGGCAGCACAGCACAGGCAGCACAGTAAGCACAGGCAGCACAGCAAGCACAGGCAGCAAGCACAGGCAGCAAGCACAGGCAGCACTGCAAGCACAGGCAGCATAGCAAGTACAGCAAGCACAGGCAGCAAGCACAGGCAGCACAGCAAGCACAGGCAGCAAGCACAGGCAGCACAGCAAGCACAGGCAGCATAGCAACTACAGCAAGCACAGGCAGCAAGCACAGGCAGCACAGCAAGCACAGGCAGCACTGCAAGCACAGGCAGCAAGCAGAGGCAGCACAGCAAGCACAGGCAGCAAGCACAGGCAGCAAGCACAGGCAGCACAGGCAGCACAGCAAGCACAGGCAGCAAGCACAGGCAGCACAGCAAGGACAGGCAGCAAGCACAGGCAGCAAGCACAGGCAGCACAGCAAGCACAGGCAGCAAGCACAGGCAGCACAGCAAGCACAAGCATGTTAGAAACCCGCAAAATAGCTCGACGAGTTCGTTTTAGCGATTCTGGGGGAAGTGCAGAGGGGTCAAGCTCCGTCCTCTTTCCAACAGGCAAAACCTGCTCCGATCTTCTGCGAGATTCACTCTCGCATTTGTTTACAATGCTTACTCTTACTGAGACGCAGGCCAATGCACCGGCCGCCGAGGTAAACATATGATCCGCGATTCTCGGCGCCTCCAAAAACCGGTGACACAGCAACGCACTGTCGTGTGCCACTGTCGAATTACCGCGTGTTATGGGCGAAATCAAATGCATCACTAACAGGCAGCACAGCAAGCACAGCAAGCATAGGCAGCACAGCACAGGCAGCACAGCACAGGCAGCACAGCAAGCACAGGCAGCACAGCAAGCACAGGCAGCAAGCACAGGCAGCACACCAAGCACAGGCAGCACAGCAAGCACAGGCAGCAAGCACAGGCAGCACAGCAAGCACAGGCAGCAAGCACAGGCAGCACACCAAGCACAGGCAGCACAGCAAGCACAGGCAGCAAGCACAGGCAGCACAGCAAGCACAGGCAGCAAGCACAGGCAGCACAGCAAGCACAGTCAGCAAGCACAGGCAACACAGCAAGCACAGCACAGCAAGCACAGGCAGCACAGCAAGGACAGGCAGCAAGCACAGGCAGCACAGCAAGCACAGGCAGCATAGCAAGTACAGCAAGCACAGGCAGCAAGCACAGGCAGCACAGCAATCACAGGCAGCATAGCAAGTACAGCAAGCACAGGCAGCAAGCACAGGCAGCACAGCAATCACAGGCAGCAAGCGCAGGCAGCACAGCAAGCACAGGCAGCACAGCAAGCACAGGCAGCACAGCAAGCACAGGCAGCACAGAAAGCACAGGCAGCAAGCACAGGCAGCACAGCAAGCAGAGGCAGCACAGCAAGCAGAGGCAGCAAGCAGAGGCAGCACAGCAAGCACAGGCAGCAAGCACAGGCAGCACAGCAAGCACAGGCAGCAAGCACAGGCAGCACAGCAAGCACAGGCAGCACAGAAAGCACAGGCAGCAAGCACAGGCAGCACAGCAAGCACAGGCAGCACAGCAAGCACAGGCAGCAAGCACAGGCAGCACAGCAAGCACAGGCAGCAAGCACAGGCAGCACAGCAAGCACAGGCAGCAAGCACAGGCAGCACAGCAAGCACAGGCAGCAAGCACAGGCAACACAGCAAGCACAGGCAGCAAGCACAGGCAGCACTGCAAGCACAGGCAGCAAGCACAGGCATGTTAGAAACCCGCAAAATAGCTCGACGAGATGTGTTCGTTTTAGCGATTCTGGGGGAAGTGCAGAGGGGTAAAGCTCCGTCCTCTTTCCAACAGGCAAAGCCTGCTCCGATCTTCTGCGAGATTCACTCTCGCATTTGTTTACAATGCTTACTCTTACTGAGACGCAGGTCAATGCACCGGCCGCCGAGGTAAACATATGATCCGCGGTTATCGGCGCCTCCAAAAACCGGTGACACAGCAACGCACTGTCGTGTGCCACTGTCGAATTACCGCGTGTTATGGGCGAAATCAAATGCATCGCTAACAGGCAGCACAGCAAGCACAGCAAGCATAGGCAGCACAGCACAGGCAGCGCAGCAAGCACAGGCAGCAAGCACAGGCAGCAAGCACAGGCAGCACAGCAAGCACAGGCAGCACAGCAGGCACAGGCAGCAAGCACAGGCGGCACAGCAAGCACAGGCAGCAAGCACAGGCAGCACAGCAAGCACAGGCAGCACACCAAGCACAGGCAGCACAGCAAGCAAGGGCAGCAAGCACAGGCAGCACAGCAAGCACAGGCAGCAGAGCAAGCACAGGCAGCAAGCAGAGGCAGCACAGCAAGCACAGGCAGCAAGCACAGGCAGCACAGCAAGCACAGGCAGCACACCAAGCACAGGCAGCGCAGCAAGCACAGCAAGCACAGGCAGCAAGCACTGACAGCACAGCAAGCACAGGCAGCAAGCACAGGCAGCAGGCACAGGCAGCACAGTAAGCACAGGCAGCACAGCAAGCGCAGGCAGCAAACACAGGCAGCAAACACAGGCAGCGCAGCAAGCACAGGCAGCACAGCAAGCACAGGCAGCAAGCACAGGCAGCACAGCTAACACAGGCAACACAGGAAGCACAGGCAGCAAGCACAGGCAGCACAGCAAACACAGGCAGCACAGCACAGGCAGCAAGCACAGGCAGCACAGCAAGCACAGGCAGCACTGCAAGCACAGGCAGCAAGCAGAGGCAGCACAGCAAGCACAGGCAGCAAGCACAGGCAGCAAGCACAGGCAGCACAGGCAGCACAGCAAGCACAGGCAGCAAGCACAGGCAGCACAGCAAGGACAGGCAGCAAGCACAGGCAGCACAGCAAGCACAGGCAGCAAGCACAGGCAGCACAGCAAGCACAAGCATGTTAGAAACCCGCAAAATAGCTCGACGAGTTCGTTTTAGCGATTCTGGGGGAAGTGCAGAGGGGTCAAGCTCCGTCCTCTTTCCAACAGGCAAAACCTGCTCCGATCTTCTGCGAGATTCACTCTCGCATTTGTTTACAATGCTTACTCTTACTGAGACGCAGGTCAATGCACCGGCCGCCGAGGTAAACATATGATCCGCGATTCTCGGCGCCTCCAAAAACCGGTGACACAGCAACGCACTGTCGTGTGCCACTGTCGAATTACCGCGTGTTATGGGCGAAATCAAATGCATCACTAACAGGCAGCACAGCAAGCACAGCAAGCATAGGCAGCAAAGCACAGGCAGCACAGCACAGGCAGCACAGCAAGCACAGGCAGCAAGCACAGGCAGCACAGCAAGCGCAGGCAGCACAGCAAGCACAGGCAGCAAGCACAGGCAGCACAGCAAGCACAGGCAGCAAGCACAGGCAACACAGCAAGCACAGCACAGCAAGCACAGGCAGCACAGCAAGGACAGGCAGCAAGCACAGGCAGCACAGCAAGCACAGGCAGCATAGCAAGTACAGCAAGCACAGGCAGCAAGCACAGGCAGCACAGCAATCACAGGCAGCATAGCAAGTACAGCAAGCACAGGCAGCAAGCACAGGCAGCACAGCAATCACAGGCAGCAAGCGCAGGCAGCACAGAAAGCACAGGCAGCAAGCACAGGCAGCACAGCAAGCAGAGGCAGCAAGCAGAGGCAGCACAGCAAGCACAGGCAGCACACCAAGCACAGGTGAGCACAGCAAGCACAGGCAGCAAGCACTGGCAGCACAGCAAGCGCAGGCAGCACAGCAAGCACAGGCAGCAAGCACAGGCAGCACAGCAAGCACAGGCAGCACAGCAAGCACAGGCAGCAAGCACAGGCAGCACAGCAAGCACAGGCAGCACAGCAAGCACAGGCAGCAAGCACAGGCAGCACAGCAAGCACAGGCAGCAAGCACAGGCAGCACAGCAAACACAGGCAGCACAGCAAGCACAGCAAGCACAGGCAGCACAGCACAGGCAGCACAGCACAGGCAGCACAGTAAGCACAGGCAGCACAGCAAGCACAGGCAGCAAGCACAGGCAGCAAGCACAGGCAGCACTGCAAGCACAGGCAGCATAGCAAGTACAGCAAGCACAGGCAGCAAGCACAGGCAGCACAGCAAGCACAGGCAGCAAGCACAGGCAGCACAGCAAGCACAGGCAGCATAGCAATTACAGCAAGCACAGGCAGCAAGCACAGGCAGCACAGCAATCACAGGCAGCAAGCACAGGCAGCACAGGAAGCACAGGCAGCAAGCACAGGCAGCACAGCAAACACAGGCAGCAAGCACAGGCAGCACAGCAAGCACAGGCAGCAAGCACAGGCAGCACAGCAAGCACAGGCAGCAATCACAGGCAGCACAGCAAGCACAGGCAGCAAGCACAGGCAGCACAGCAAACACAGGCAGCACAGCAAGCACAGGCAGCACAGCACAGGCAGCACAGTAAGCACAGGCAGCATAGCAACTACAGCAAGCACAGGCAGCAAGCACAGGCAGCACAGCAAGCACAGGCAGCAAGCAGAGGCAGCACAGCAAGCACAGGCAGCAAGCACAGGCAGCAAGCACAGGCAGCACAGGCAGCACAGCAAGCACAGGCAGCAAGCACAGGCAGCACAGCAAGGACAGGCAGCAAGCACAGGCAGCAAGCACAGGCAGCACAGCAAGCACAGGCAGCAAGCACTGGCAGCACAGCAAGCACAAGCATGTTAGAAACCCGCAAAATAGCTCGACGAGTTCGTTTTAGCGATTCTGGGGGAAGTGCAGAGGGGTCAAGCTCCGTCCTCTTTCCAACAGGCAAAACCTGCTCCGATCTTCTGCGAGATTCACTCTCGCATTTGTTTACAATGCTTACTCTTACTGAGACGCAGGTCAATGCTCCGGCCGCCGAGGTAAACATATGATCCGCGATTCTCGGCGCCTCCAAAAACCGGTGACACAGCAACGCACTGTCGTGTGCCACTGTCGAATTACCGCGTGTTATGGGCGAAATCAAATGCATCACTAACAGGCAGCACAGCAAGCACAGCAAGCATAGGCAGCAAAGCACAGGCAGCACAGCACAGGCAGCACAGCAAGCACAGGCAGCAAGCACAGGCAGCAAGGACAGGCAGCAAGCACAGGCAGCACAGCAAGCACAGGCAGCAAGCACAGGCAGCACAGCAAGCACAGGCAGCAAGCACAGGCAGCACAGCAAGCACAAGCATGTTAGAAACCCGCAAAATAGCTCGACGAGTTCGTTTTAGCGATTCTGGGGGAAGTGCAGAGGGGTCAAGCTCCGTCCTCTTTCCAACAGGCTAAACCTGCTCCGATCTTCTGCGAGATTCACTCTCGCATTTGTTTACAATGCTTACTCTTACTGAGACGCAGGCCAATGCACCGGCCGCCGAGGTAAACATATGATCCGCGATTCTCGGCGCCTCCAAAAACCGGTGACACAGCAACGCACTGTCGTGTGCCACTGTCGAATTACCGCGTGTTATGGGCGAAATCAAATGCATCACTAACAGGCAGCACAGCAAGCACAGCAAGCATAGGCAGCACAGCACAGGCAGCACAGCACAGGCAGCACAGCAAGCACAGGCACCACAGCAAGCACAGGCAGCAAGCACAGGCAGCACACCAAGCACAGGCAGCACAGCAAGCACAGGCAGCAAGCACAGGCAGCACAGCAAGCACAGGCAGCAAGCACAGGCAGCACACCAAGCACAGGCAGCACAGCAAGCACAGGCAGCAAGCACAGGCAGCACAGCAAGCACAGGCAGCAAGCACAGGCAGCACAGCAAGCACAGTCAGCAAGCACAGGCAACACAGCAAGCACAGCACAGCAAGCACAGGCAGCACAGCAAGGACAGGCAGCAAGCACAGGCAGCACAGCAAGCACAGGCAGCATAGCAAGTACAGCAAGCACAGGCAGCAAGCACAGGCAGCACAGCAATCACAGGCAGCATAGCAAGTACAGCAAGCACAGGCAGCAAGCACAGGCAGCACAGCAATCACAGGCAGCAAGCGCAGGCAGCACAGAAAGCACAGGCAGCAAGCACAGGCAGCACAGCAAGCAGAGGCAGCAAGCAGAGGCAGCACAGCAAGCACAGGCAGCACACCAAGCACAGGTGAGCACAGCAAAGCACAGGCAGCAAGCACTGGCAGCACAGCAAGCGCAGGCAGCACAGCAAGCACAGGCAGCAAGCACAGGCAGCACAGCAAGCACAGGCAGCACAGCAAACACAGGCAGCAAGCACAGGCAGCACAGCAAGCACAGGCAGCAAGCACAGGCAGCACAGCAAGCACAGGCAGCAATCACAGGCAGCACAGCAAGCACAGGCAGCAAGCACAGGCAGCACAGCAAACACAGGCAGCACAGCAAGCACAGGCAGCACAGCACAGGCAGCACAGTAAGCACAGGCAGCACAGCAAGCACAGGCAGCAAGCACAGGCAGCAAGCACAGGCAGCACTGCAAGCACAGGCAGCATAGCAAGTACAGCAAGCACAGGCAGCAAGCACAGGCAGCACAGCAAGCACAGGCAGCAAGCACAGGCAGCACAGCAAGCACAGGCAGCATAGCAACTACAGCAAGCACAGGCAGCAAGCACAGGCAGCACAGCAAGCACAGGCAGCACTGCAAGCACAGGCAGCAAGCAGAGGCAGCACAGCAAGCACAGGCAGCAAGCACAGGCAGCAAGCACAGGCAGCACAGGCAGCACAGCAAGCACAGGCAGCAAGCACAGGCAGCACAGCAAGGACAGGCAGCAAGCACAGGCAGCAAGCACAGGCAGCACAGCAAGCACAGGCAGCAAGCACTGGCAGCACAGCAAGCACAAGCATGTTAGAAACCCGCAAAATAGCTCGACGAGTTCGTTTTAGCGATTCTGGGGGAAGTGCAGAGGGGTCAAGCTCCGTCCTCTTTCCAACAGGCAAAACCTGCTCCGATCTTCTGCGAGATTCACTCTCGCATTTGTTTACAATGCTTACTCTTACTGAGACGCAGGTCAATGCACCGGCCGCCGAGGTAAACATATGATCCGCGATTCTCGGCGCCTCCAAAAACCGGTGACACAGCAACGCACTGTCGTGTGCCACTGTCGAATTACCGCGTGTTATGGGCGAAATCAAATGCATTATTAACAGGCAGCACAGCAAGCACAGCAAGCATAGGCAGCAAAGCACAGGCAGCACAGCACAGGCAGCACAGCAAGCACAGGCAGCAAGCACAGGCAGCAAGGACAGGCAGCAAGCACAGGCAGCACAGCAAGCACAGGCAGCAAGCACAGGCAGCACAGCAAGCACAGGCAGCAAGCACAGGCAGCACAGCAAGCACAAGCATGTTAGAAACCCGCAAAATAGCTCGACGAGTTCGTTTTAGCGATTCTGGGGGAAGTGCAGAGGGGTCAAGCTCCGTCCTCTTTCCAACAGGCAAAACCTGCTCCGATCTTCTGCGAGATTCACTCTCGCATTTGTTTACAATGCTTACTCTTACTGAGACGCAGGCCAATGCACCGGCCGCCGAGGTAAACATATGATCCGCGATTCTCGGCGCCTCCAAAAACCGGTGACACAGCAACGCACTGTCGTGTGCCACTGTCGAATTACCGCGTGTTATGGGCGAAATCAAATGCATCACTAACAGGCAGCACAGCAAGCACAGCAAGCATAGGCAGCACAGCACAGGCAGCACAGCACAGGCAGCACAGCAAGCACAGGCAGCACAGCAAGCACAGGCAGCAAGCACAGGCAGCACACCAAGCACAGGCAGCACAGCAAGCACAGGCAGCAAGCACAGGCAGCACAGCAAGCACAGGCAGCAAGCACAGGCAGCACACCAAGCACAGGCAGCACAGCAAGCACAGGCAGCAAGCACAGGCAGCACAGCAAGCACAGGCAGCAAGCACAGGCAGCACAGCAAGCACAGTCAGCAAGCACAGGCAACACAGCAAGCACAGCACAGCAAGCACAGGCAGCACAGCAAGGACAGGCAGCAAGCACAGGCAGCACAGCAAGCACAGGCAGCATAGCAAGTACAGCAAGCACAGGCAGCAAGCACAGGCAGCACAGCAATCACAGGCAGCATAGCAAGTACAGCAAGCACAGGCAGCAAGCACAGGCAGCACAGCAATCACAGGCAGCAAGCGCAGGCAGCACAGAAAGCACAGGCAGCAAGCACAGGCAGCACAGCAAGCAGAGGCAGCACAGCAAGCACAGGCAGCACACCAAGCACAGGTGAGCACAGCAAAGCACAGGCAGCAAGCACTGGCAGCACAGCAAGCGCAGGCAGCACAGCAAGCACAGGCAGCAAGCACAGGCAGCACAGCAAGCACAGGCAGCACAGCAAGCACAGGCAGCAAGCACAGGCAGCACAGCAAGCACAGGCAGCACAGCAAGCACAGGCAGCAAGCACAGGCAGCACAGCAAGCACAGGCAGCAAGCACAGGCAGCACAGCAAGCACAGGCAGCACAGAAAGCACAGGCAGCAAGCACAGGCAGCACAGCAAGCACAGGCAGCACAGCAAGCACAGGCAGCAAGCACAGGCAGCACAGCAAGCACAGGCAGCACAGCAAGCACAGGCAGCACAGAAAGCACAGGCAGCAAGCACAGGCAGCACAGCAAGCAGAGGCAGCACAGCAAGCAGAGGCAGCAAGCAGAGGCAGCACAGCAAGCACAGGCAGCAAGCACAGGCAGCACAGCAAGCACAGGCAGCAAGCACAGGCAGCACAGCAAGCACAGGCAGCACAGAAAGCACAGGCAGCAAGCACAGGCAGCACAGCAAGCACAGGCAGCACAGCAAGCACAGGCAGCAAGCACAGGCAGCACAGCAAGCACAGGCAGCAAGCACAGGCAGCACAGCAAGCACAGGCAGCAAGCACAGGCAGCACAGCAAGCACAGGCAGCAAGCACAGGCAACACAGCAAGCACAGGCAGCAAGCACAGGCAGCACTGCAAGCACAGGCAGCAAGCACAGGCATGTTAGAAACCCGCAAAATAGCTCGACGAGATGTGTTCGTTTTAGCGATTCTGGGGGAAGTGCAGAGGGGTAAAGCTCCGTCCTCTTTCCAACAGGCAAAGCCTGCTCCGATCTTCTGCGAGATTCACTCTCGCATTTGTTTACAATGCTTACTCTTACTGAGACGCAGGTCAATGCACCGGCCGCCGAGGTAAACATATGATCCGCGGTTATCGGCGCCTCCAAAAACCGGTGACACAGCAACGCACTGTCGTGTGCCACTGTCGAATTACCGCGTGTTATGGGCGAAATCAAATGCATCGCTAACAGGCAGCACAGCAAGCACAGCAAGCATAGGCAGCACAGCACAGGCAGCGCAGCAAGCACAGGCAGCAAGCACAGGCAGCAAGCACAGGCAGCACAGCAAGCACAGGCAGCACAGCAGGCACAGGCAGCAAGCACAGGCGGCACAGCAAGCACAGGCAGCAAGCACAGGCAGCACAGCAAGCACAGGCAGCACACCAAGCACAGGCAGCACAGCAAGCAAGGGCAGCAAGCACAGGCAGCATAGCAAGCACAGGCAGCAGAGCAAGCACAGGCAGCAAGCAGAGGCAGCACAGCAAGCACAGGCAGCAAGCACAGGCAGCACAGCAAGCACAGGCAGCACACCAAGCACAGGCAGCGCAGCAAGCACAGCAAGCACAGGCAGCAAGCACTGACAGCACAGCAAGCACAGGCAGCAAGCACAGGCAGCAGGCACAGGCAGCACAGTAAGCACAGGCAGCACAGCAAGCGCAGGCAGCAAACACAGGCAGCAAACACAGGCAGCGCAGCAAGCACAGGCAGCACAGCAAGCACAGGCAGCAAGCACAGGCAGCACAGCTAACACAGGCAACACAGGAAGCACAGGCAGCAAGCACAGGCAGCACAGCAAACACAGGCAGCACAGCACAGGCAGCAAGCACAGGCAGCACAGCAAGCACAGGCAGCACTGCAAGCACAGGCAGCAAGCAGAGGCAGCACAGCAAGCACAGGCAGCAAGCACAGGCAGCAAGCACAGGCAGCACAGGCAGCACAGCAAGCACAGGCAGCAAGCACAGGCAGCACAGCAAGGACAGGCAGCAAGCACAGGCAGCACAGCAAGCACAGGCAGCAAGCACAGGCAGCACAGCAAGCACAAGCATGTTAGAAACCCGCAAAATAGCTCGACGAGTTCGTTTTAGCGATTCTGGGGGAAGTGCAGAGGGGTCAAGCTCCGTCCTCTTTCCAACAGGCAAAACCTGCTCCGATCTTCTGCGAGATTCACTCTCGCATTTGTTTACAATGCTTACTCTTACTGAGACGCAGGTCAATGCACCGGCCGCCGAGGTAAACATATGATCCGCGATTCTCGGCGCCTCCAAAAACCGGTGACACAGCAACGCACTGTCGTGTGCCACTGTCGAATTACCGCGTGTTATGGGCGAAATCAAATGCATCACTAACAGGCAGCACAGCAAGCACAGCAAGCATAGGCAGCAAAGCACAGGCAGCACAGCACAGGCAGCACAGCAAGCACAGGCAGCAAGCACAGGCAGCACAGCAAGCGCAGGCAGCACAGCAAGCACAGGCAGCAAGCACAGGCAGCACAGCAAGCACAGGCAGCAAGCACAGGCAGCACAGCAAGCACAAGCATGTTAGAAACCCGCAAAATAGCTCGACGAGTTCGTTTTAGCGATTCTGGGGGAAGTGCAGAGGGGTCAAGCTCCGTCCTCTTTCCAACAGGCAAAACCTGCTCCGATCTTCTGCGAGATTCACTCTCGCATTTGTTTACAATGCTTACTCTTACTGAGACGCAGGCCAATGCACCGGCCGCCGAGGTAAACATATGATCCGCGATTCTCGGCGCCTCCAAAAACCGGTGACACAGCAACGCACTGTCGTGTGCCACTGTCGAATTACCGCGTGTTATGGGCGAAATCAAATGCATCACTAACAGGCAGCACAGCAAGCACAGCAAGCATAGGCAGCACAGCACAGGCAGCACAGCACAGGCAGCACAGCAAGCACAGGCAGCACAGCAAGCACAGGCAGCAAGCACAGGCAGCACACCAAGCACAGGCAGCACAGCAAGCACAGGCAGCAAGCACAGGCAGCACAGCAAGCACAGGCAGCAAGCACAGGCAGCACAGCAAGCACAGGCAGCAAGCACAGGCAGCACAGCAAGCACAGGCAGCAAGCACAGGCAGCACAGCAAGCACAGTCAGCAAGCACAGGCAACACAGCAAGCACAGCACAGCAAGCACAGGCAGCACAGCAAGGACAGGCAGCAAGCACAGGCAGCACAGCAAGCACAGGCAGCATAGCAAGTACAGCAAGCACAGGCAGCAAGCACAGGCAGCACAGCAATCACAGGCAGCATAGCAAGTACAGCAAGCACAGGCAGCAAGCACAGGCAGCACAGCAATCACAGGCAGCAAGCGCAGGCAGCACAGAAAGCACAGGCAGCAAGCACAGGCAGCACAGCAAGCAGAGGCAGCAAGCAGAGGCAGCACAGCAAGCACAGGCAGCACACCAAGCACAGGTGAGCACAGCAAAGCACAGGCAGCAAGCACTGGCAGCACAGCAAGCGCAGGCAGCACAGCAAGCACAGGCAGCAAGCACAGGCAGCACAGCAAGCACAGGCAGCACAGCAAGCACAGGCAGCAAGCACAGGCAGCACAGCAAGCACAGGCAGCACAGCAAGCACAGGCAGCAAGCACAGGCAGCACAGCAAGCACAGGCAGCAAGCACAGGCAGCACAGCAAGCACAGGCAGCACAGAAAGCACAGGCAGCAAGCACAGGCAGCACAGCAAGCACAGGCAGCACAGCAAGCACAGGCAGCAAGCACAGTCAGCACAGCAAGCACAGGCAGCACAGCAAGCACAGGCAGCACAGCAAGCACAGGCAGCACAGAAAGCACAGGCAGCAAGCACAGGCAGCACAGCAAGCAGAGGCAGCACAGCAAGCAGAGGCAGCAAGCAGAGGCAGCACAGCAAGCACAGGCAGCAAGCACAGGCAGCACAGCAAGCACAGGCAGCAAGCACAGGCAGCACAGCAAGCACAGGCAGCACAGAAAGCACAGGCAGCAAGCACAGGCAGCACAGCAAGCACAGGCAGCACAGCAAGCACAGGCAGCAAGCACAGGCAGCACAGCAAGCACAGGCAGCAAGCACAGGCAGCACAGCAAGCACAGGCAGCAAGCACAGGCAGCACAGCAAGCACAGGCAGCAAGCACAGGCAACACAGCAAGCACAGGCAGCAAGCACAGGCAGCACTGCAAGCACAGGCAGCAAGCACAGGCATGTTAGAAACCCGCAAAATAGCTCGACGAGATGTGTTCGTTTTAGCGATTCTGGGGGAAGTGCAGAGGGGTAAAGCTCCGTCCTCTTTCCAACAGGCAAAGCCTGCTCCGATCTTCTGCGAGATTCACTCTCGCATTTGTTTACAATGCTTACTCTTACTGAGACGCAGGTCAATGCACCGGCCGCCGAGGTAAACATATGATCCGCGGTTATCGGCGCCTCCAAAAACCGGTGACACAGCAACGCACTGTCGTGTGCCACTGTCGAATTACCGCGTGTTATGGGCGAAATCAAATGCATCGCTAACAGGCAGCACAGCAAGCACAGCAAGCATAGGCAGCACAGCACAGGCAGCGCAGCAAGCACAGGCAGCAAGCACAGGCAGCAAGCACAGGCAGCACAGCAAGCACAGGCAGCACAGCAGGCACAGGCAGCAAGCACAGGCGGCACAGCAAGCACAGGCAGCAAGCACAGGCAGCACAGCAAGCACAGGCAGCACACCAAGCACAGGCAGCACAGCAAGCAAGGGCAGCAAGCACAGGCAGCACAGCAAGCACAGGCAGCAGAGCAAGCACAGGCAGCAAGCAGAGGCAGCACAGCAAGCACAGGCAGCAAGCACAGGCAGCACAGCAAGCACAGGCAGCACACCAAGCACAGGCAGCGCAGCAAGCACAGCAAGCACAGGCAGCAAGCACTGACAGCACAGCAAGCACAGGCAGCAAGCACAGGCAGCAGGCACAGGCAGCACAGTAAGCACAGGCAGCACAGCAAGCGCAGGCAGCAAACACAGGCAGCAAACACAGGCAGCGCAGCAAGCACAGGCAGCACAGCAAGCACAGGCAGCAAGCACAGGCAGCACAGCTAACACAGGCAACACAGGAAGCACAGGCAGCAAGCACAGGCAGCACATCAAACACAGGCAGCACAGCACAGGCAGCAAGCACAGGCAGCACAGCAAGCACAGGCAGCACACCAAGCACAGGTGAGCACAGCAAGCACAGGCAACAAGCACTGGCAGCACAGCAAGCGCAGGCAGCACAGCAAGCACAGGCAGCAAGCACAGGCAGCACAGCAAGCACAGGCAGCAAGCACAGGCAGCACAGCAAGCACAGGCAGCACAGCAAACACAGGCAGCAAGCACAGGCAGCACAGCAAGCACAGGCAGCAAGCACAGGCAGCACAGCAAGCACAGGCAGCAATCACAGGCAGCACAGCAAGCACAGGCAGCAAGCACAGGCAGCACAGCAAACACAGGCAGCACAGCAAGCACAGGCAGCACAGCACAGGCAGCACAGTAAGCACAGGCAGCACAGCAAGCACAGGCAGCAAGCACAGGCAGCAAGCACAGGCAGCACTGCAAGCACAGGCAGCATAGCAAGTACAGCAAGCACAGGCAGCAAGCACAGGCAGCACAGCAAGCACAGGCAGCAAGCACAGGCAGCACAGCAAGCACAGGCAGCATAGCAACTACAGCAAGCACAGGCAGCAAGCACAGGCAGCACAGCAAGCACAGGCAGCACTGCAAGCACAGGCAGCAAGCAGAGGCAGCACAGCAAGCACAGGCAGCAAGCACAGGCAGCAAGCACAGGCAGCACAGGCAGCACAGCAAGCACAGGCAGCAAGCACAGGCAGCACAGCAAGGACAGGCAGCAAGCACAGGCAGCAAGCACAGGCAGCACAGGCAGCAAGCACAGGCAGCACAGCAAGCACAAGCATGTTAGAAACCCGCAAAATAGCTCGACGAGTTCGTTTTAGCGATTCTGGGGGAAGTGCAGAGGGGTCAAGCTCCGTCCTCTTTCCAACAGGCAAAACCTGCTCCGATCTTCTGCGAGATTCACTCTCGCATTTGTTTACAATGCTTACTCTTACTGAGACGCAGGTCAATGCACCGGCCGCCGAGGTAAACATATGATCCGCGATTCTCGGCGCCTCCAAAAACCGGTGACACAGCAACGCACTGTCGTGTGCCACTGTCGAATTACCGCGTGTTATGGGCGAAATCAAATGCATCGCTAACAGGCAGCACAGCAAGCACAGCAAGCATAGGCAGCAAAGCACAGGCAGCACAGCACAGGCAGCACAGCAAGCACAGGCAGCAAGCACAGGCAGCAAGGACAGGCAGCAAGCACAGGCAGCACAGCAAGCACAGGCAGCAAGCACAGGCAGCACAGCAAGCACAGGCAGCAAGCACAGGCAGCACAGCAAGCACAAGCATGTTAGAAACCCGCAAAATAGCTCGACGAGTTCGTTTTAGCGATTCTGGGGGAAGTGCAGAGGGGTCAAGCTCCGTCCTCTTTCCAACAGGCAAAACCTGCTCCGATCTTCTGCGAGATTCACTCTCGCATTTGTTTACAATGCTTACTCTTACTGAGACGCAGGCCAATGCACCGGCCGCCGAGGTAAACATATGATCCGCGATTCTCGGCGCCTCCAAAAACCGGTGACACAGCAACGCACTGTCGTGTGCCACTGTCGAATTACCGCGTGTTATGGGCGAAATCAAATGCATCACTAACAGGCAGCACAGCAAGCACAGCAAGCATAGGCAGCACAGCACAGGCAGCACAGCACAGGCAGCACAGCAAGCACAGGCAGCACACCAAGCACAGGCAGCACAGCAAGCACAGGCAGCAAGCACAGGCAGCACAGCAAGCACAGGCAGCAAGCACAGGCAGCACAGCAAGCACAGGCAGCAAGCACAGGCAACACAGCAAGCACAGCACAGCAAGCACAGGCAGCACAGCAAGGACAGGCAGCAAGCACAGGCAGCACAGCAAGCACAGGCAGCATAGCAAGCACAGGCAGCAAGCACAGGCAGCACAGCTAACACAGGCAACACAGGAAGCACAGGCAGCAAGCACAGGCAGCACAGCAAACACAGGCAGCACAGCACAGGCAGCAAGCACAGGCAGCACAGCAAGCACAGGCAGCAAGCAGAGGCAGCACAGCAAGCACAGGCAGCAAGCACAGGCAGCAAGCACAGGCAGCACAGGCAGCACAGCAAGCACAGGCAGCAAGCACTGACAGCACAGCAAGCACAGGCAGCAAGCACAGGCAGCAGGCACAGGCAGCACAGTAAGCACAGGCAGCACAGCAAGCGCAGGCAGCAAACACAGGCAGCAAACACAGGCAGCGCAGCAAGCACAGGCAGCACAGCAAGCACAGGCAGCAAGCACAGGCAGCACAGCTAACACAGGCAACACAGGAAGCACAGGCAGCAAGCACAGGCAGCACAGCAAACACAGGCAGCACAGCACAGGCAGCAAGCACAGGCAGCACAGCAAGCACAGGCAGCACTGCAAGCACAGGCAGCAAGCAGAGGCAGCACAGCAAGCACAGGCAGCAAGCACAGGCAGCAAGCACAGGCAGCACAGCACAGGCAGCACAGCAAGCACAGGCAGCACAGAAAGCACAGGCAGCAAGCACAGGCAGCACAGCAAGCAGAGGCAGCACAGCAAGCAGAGGCAGCAAGTAGAGGCAGCACAGCAAGCACAGGCAGCAAGCACAGGCAGCACAGCAAGCACGGGCAGCACAGCAAGCACAGGCAGCACAGAAAGCACAGGCAGCAAGCACAGGCAGCAAGCACAGGCAGCACAGCAAGCACAGGCAGCACAGCAAACACAGGCAGCAGAGGCAGCAAGCACAGGCAGCAAGCACAGGCAGCACAGCAAGCACAGGCAGCACAGCAAACACAGGCAGCACAGCAAGCACAGGCAGCAAGCACAGGCAGCACAGCAAGCACAGGCAGCACAGCAAACACAGGCAGCACAGCAAGCACAGGCAGCAAGCACAGGCAGCACAGCAAGCACAGGCAGCAAGCACAGGCAGCACAGCTAGCACAGGCAGCATAGCAACTACAGCAAGCACAGGCAGCAAGCACAGGCAGCACAGCACAGGCAGCACAGCAAGCACAGGCAGCAAGCACAGGCAGCACAGCAAGCACAGGCAGCACAGCAAGCACAGGCAGCAAGCACAGGCAGCACAGCAAGCACAGGCAGCACAGCAAGCACAGGCAGCACAGAAAGCACAGGCAGCAAGCACAGGCAGCACAGCAAGCAGAGGCAGCAAGCACAGGCAGCACAGCAAGCACAGGCAGCACACCAAGCACAGGTGAGCACAGCAAGCACAGGCAGCAAGCACTGGCAGCACAGCAAGCGCAGGCAGCAAGCACTGACAGCACAGCAAGCGCAGGCAGCAAGCACAGGCAGCACAGCAAGCACAGGCAGCACAGAAAGCACAGGCAGCAAACACAGGCAGCACAGCAAGCACAGGTGAGCACAGAAAGCACAGGCAGCAAACACAGGCAGCACAGCAAGCACAGGTGAGCACAGCAAGCACAGCAATCACAGGCAGCAAGCACTGGCAGCACAGCAAGCGCAGGCAGCAAGCACAGGCAGCACAGCAAACACAGGCAGCACAGCAAGCACAGGCAGCAAGCACAGGCAGCACAGCAAGCACAGGCAGCACAGAAAGCACAGGCAGCAAGCACAGGCAGCACAGCAAGCAGAGGCAGCAAGCAGAGGCAGCACAGCAAGCACAGGCAGCACACCAAGCACAGGTGAGCACAGCAAGCACAGGCAGCAAGCACTGGCAGCACAGCAAGCAGAGGCAGCAAGCACAGGCAGCAAGCACAGGCAACACAGCAAGCACAGGCAGCACAGCAAACACAGGCAGCACAGCAAGCACAGGCAGCACACCAAGCACAGGTGAGCACAGCAAGCACAGCAAGCACAGGCAGCAAGCACTGGCAGCACAGCAAGCGCAGGCAGCACAGCAAGGACAGGCAGCAAGCACAGGCAGCACAGCAAGCACAGGCAGCACACCAAGCACAGGCAGCACAGCAAGCAAGGGCAGCAAGCACAGGCAGCACAGCAAGCACAGGCAGCAGAGCAAGCACAGGCAGCAAGCAGAGGCAGCACAGCAAACACAGGCAGCACAGCAAGCACAGGCAGCAAGCACAGGCAGCACAGCAAGCACAGGCAGCAAACACAGGCAGCACTGCAAGCACAGGCAGCACAGCAAGCACAGGCAGCACAGCAAGCACAGGCAGCAAGCACAGGCAGCACAGCAAGCACAGGCAGCAAGCACAGGCAGCACAGCAAGCACAGGCAGCAAGCACAGGCAACACAGCAAGCACAGGCAGCAAGCACAGGCAGCACTGCAAGCACAGGCAGCAAGCACAGGCATGTTAGAAACCCGCAAAATAGCTCGACGAGATGTGTTCGTTTTAGCGATTCTGGGGGAAGTGCAGAGGGGTAAAGCTCCGTCCTCTTTCCAACAGGCAAAGCCTGCTCCGATCTTCTGCGAGATTCACTCTCGCATTTGTTTACAATGCTTACTCTTACTGAGACGCAGGTCAATGCACCGGCCGCCGAGGTAAACATATGATCCGCGGTTATCGGCGCCTCCAAAAACCGGTGACACAGCAACGCACTGTCGTGTGCCACTGTCGAATTACCGCGTGTTATGGGCGAAATCAAATGCATCGCTAACAGGCAGCACAGCAAGCACAGCAAGCATAGGCAGCACAGCACAGGCAGCGCAGCAAGCACAGGCAGCAAGCACAGGCAGCAAGCACAGGCAGCACAGCAAGCACAGGCAGCACAGCAGGCACAGGCAGCAAGCACAGGCGGCACAGCAAGCACAGGCAGCAAGCACAGGCAGCACAGCAAGCACAGGCAGCACACCAAGCACAGGCAGCACAGCAAGCAAGGGCAGCAAGCACAGGCAGCACAGCAAGCACAGGCAGCAGAGCAAGCACAGGCAGCAAGCAGAGGCAGCACAGCAAGCACAGGCAGCAAGCACAGGCAGCACAGCAAGCACAGGCAGCACACCAAGCACAGGCAGCGCAGCAAGCACAGCAAGCACAGGCAGCAAGCACTGACAGCACAGCAAGCACAGGCAGCAAGCACAGGCAGCAGGCACAGGCAGCACAATAAGCACAGGCAGCACAGCAAGCGCAGGCAGCAAACACAGGCAGCAAACACAGGCAGCGCAGCAAGCACAGGCAGCACAGCAAGCACAGGCAGCAAGCACAGGCAGCACAGCAAGCAGAGGCAGCAAGCAGAGGCAGCACAGCAAGCACAGGCAGCAAGCACAGGCAGCAAGCACAGGCAGCACAGGCAGCACAGCAAGCACAGGCAGCAAGCACAGGCAGCACAGCAAGGACAGGCAGCAAGCACAGGCAGCAAGCACAGGCAGCACAGCAAGCACAGGCAGCAAGCACAGGCAGCACAGCAAGCACAAGCATGTTAGAAACCCGCAAAATAGCTCGACGAGTTCGTTTTAGCGATTCTGGGGGAAGTGCAGAGGGGTCAAGCTCCGTCCTCTTTCCAACAGGCAAAACCTGCTCCGATCTTCTGCGAGATTCACTCTCGCATTTGTTTACAATGCTTACTCTTACTGAGACGCAGGTCAATGCACCGGCCGCCGAGGTAAACATATGATCCGCGATTCTCGGCGCCTCCAAAAACCGGTGACACAGCAACGCACTGTCGTGTGCCACTGTCGAATTACCGCGTGTTATGGGCGAAATCAAATGCATCACTAACAGGCAGCACAGCAAGCACAGCAAGCATAGGCAGCAAAGCACAGGCAGCACAGCACAGGCAGCACAGCAAGCACAGGCAGCAAGCACAGGCAGCACAGCAAGCGCAGGCAGCACAGCAAGCACAGGCAGCAAGCACAGGCAGCACAGCAAGCACAGGCAGCAAGCACAGGCAACACAGCAAGCACAGCACAGCAAGCACAGGCAGCACAGCAAGGACAGGCAGCAAGCACAGGCAGCACAGCAAGCACAGGCAGCATAGCAAGTACAGCAAGCACAGGCAGCAAGCACAGGCAGCACAGCAATCACAGGCAGCATAGCAAGTACAGCAAGCACAGGCAGCAAGCACAGGCAGCACAGCAATCACAGGCAGCAAGCGCAGGCAGCACAGAAAGCACAGGCAGCAAGCACAGGCAGCACAGCAAGCAGAGGCAGCACAGCAAGCACAGGCAGCACACCAAGCACAGGTGAGCACAGCAAGCACAGGCAACAAGCACTGGCAGCACAGCAAGCGCAGGCAGCACAGCAAGCACAGGCAGCAAGCACAGGCAGCACAGCGAGCACAGGCAGCAAGCACAGGCAGCACAGCAAGCACAGGCAGCAAGCACAGGCAGCACAGCAAACACAGGCAGCACAGCAAGCACAGCAAGCACAGGCAGCACAGCACAGGCAGCACAGCACAGGCAGCACAGCAAGCAGAGGCAGCAAGCACAGGCAGCAAGCACAGGCAGCACTGCAAGCACAGGCAGCATAGCAAGTACAGCAAGCACAGGCAGCAAGCACAGGCAGCACAGCAAGCACAGGCAGCAAGCACAGGCAGCACAGCAAGCACAGGCAGCATAGCAATTACAGCAAGCACAGGCAGCAAGCACAGGCAGCAAGCACAGGCAGCACAGGAAGCACAGGCAGGAAGCACAGGCAGCACAGCAAACACAGGCAGGAAGCACAGGCAGCACAGCAAACACAGGCAGCAAGCACAGGCAGCACAGCAAGCACAGGCAGCAAGCACAGGCAGCACAGCAAGCACAGGCAGCAATCACAGGCAGCACAGCAAGCACAGGCAGCAAGCACAGGCAGCACAGCAAACACAGGCAGCACAGCAAGCACAGGCAGCACAGCACAGGCAGCACAGTAAGCACAGGCAGCACAGCAAGCACAGGCAGCACTGCAAGCACAGGCAGCAAGCACAGGCAGCACTGCAAGCACAGGCAGCATAGCAAGTACAGCAAGCACAGGCAGCAAGCACAGGCAGCACAGCAAGCACAGGCAGCATAGCAACTACAGCAAGCACAGGCAGCAAGCACAGGCAGCACAGCAAGCACAGGCAGCACTGCAAGCACAGGCAGCAAGCAGAGGCAGCACAGCAAGCACAGGCAGCAAGCACTGGCAGCAAGCACAGGCAGCACAGGCAGCACAGCAAGCACAGGCAGCAAGCACAGGCAGCACAGCAAGGACAGGCAGCAAGCACAGGCAGCAAGCACAGGCAGCACAGCAAGCACAGGCAGCAAGCACAGGCAGCACAGCAAGCACAAGCATGTTAGAAACCCGCAAAATAGCTCGACGAGTTCGTTTTAGCGATTCTGGGGGAAGTGCAGAGGGGTCAAGCTCCGTCCTCTTTCCAACAGGCAAAACCTGTTCCGATCTTCTGCGAGATTCACTCTCGCATTTGTTTACAATGCTTACTCTTACTGAGACGCAGGTCAATGCACCGGCCGCCGAGGTAAACATATGATCCGCGATTCTCGGCGCCTCCAAAAACCGGTGACACAGCAACGCACTGTCGTGTGCCACTGTCGAATTACCGCGTGTTATGGGCGAAATCAAATGCATCACTAACAGGCAGCACAGCAAGCACAGCAAGCATAGGCAGCAAAGCACAGGCAGCACAGCACAGGCAGCACAGCAAGCACAGGCAGCAAGCACAGGCAGCAAGGACAGGCAGCAAGCACAGGCAGCACAGCAAGCACAGGCAGCAAGCACAGGCAGCACAGCAAGCACAGGCAGCAAGCACAGGCAGCACAGCAAGCACAAGCATGTTAGAAACCCGCAAAATAGCTCGACGAGTTCGTTTTAGCGATTCTGGGGGAAGTGCAGAGGGGTCAAGCTCCGTCCTCTTTCCAACAGGCAAAACCTGCTCCGATCTTCTGCGAGATTCACTCTCGCATTTGTTTACAATGCTTACTCTTACTGAGACGCAGGCCAATGCACCGGCCGCCGAGGTAAACATATGATCCGCGATTCTCGGCGCCTCCAAAAACCGGTGACACAGCAACGCACTGTCGTGTGCCACTGTCGAATTACCGCGTGTTATGGGCGAAATCAAATGCATCACTAACAGGCAGCACAGCAAGCACAGCAAGCATAGGCAGCACAGCACAGGCAGCACAGCACAGGCAGCACAGCAAGCACAGGCAGCACAGCAAGCACAGGCAGCAAGCACAGGCAGCACACCAAGCACAGGCAGCACAGCAAGCACAGGCAGCAAGCACAGGCAGCACAGCAAGCACAGGCAGCAAGCACAGGCAGCACACCAAGCACAGGCAGCACAGCAAGCACAGGCAGCAAGCACAGGCAGCACAGCAAGCACAGGCAGCACAGCAAGCACAGGCAGCAAGCACAGGCAGCACAGCAAGCACAGGCAGCAAGCACAGGCAGCACAGCAAGCACAGGCAGCAAGCACAGGCAGCACAGCAAGCACAGGCAGCACAGAAAGCACAGGCAGCAAGCACAGGCAGCACAGCAAGCACAGGCAGCACAGCAAGCACAGGCAGCAAGCACAGGCAGCACAGCAAGCACAGGCAGCACAGCAAGCACAGGCAGCACAGAAAGCACAGGCAGCAAGCACAGGCAGCACACCAAGCACAGGCAGCACAGCAAGCACAGGCAGCAAGCACAGGCAGCACAGCAAGCACAGGCAGCACAGCAAGCACAGGCAGCAAGCACAGGCAGCACAGCAAGCACAGGCAGCAAGCACAGGCAGCACAGCAAGCACAGGCAGCAAGCACAGGCAGCACAGCAAGCACAGGCAGCACAGAAAGCACAGGCAGCAAGCACAGGCAGCACAGCAAGCACAGGCAGCACAGCAAGCACAGGCAGCAAGCACAGGCAGCACAGCAAGCACAGGCAGCACAGCAAGCACAGGCAGCACAGAAAGCACAGGCAGCAAGCACAGGCAGCACAGCAAGCAGAGGCAGCACAGCAAGCAGAGGCAGCAAGCAGAGGCAGCACAGCAAGCACAGGCAGCAAGCACAGGCAGCACAGCAAGCACAGGCAGCAAGCACAGGCAGCACAGCAAGCACAGGCAGCACAGAAAGCACAGGCAGCAAGCACAGGCAGCACAGCAAGCAGAGGCAGCAAGCAGAGGCAGCACAGCAAGCACAGGCAGCACACCAAGCACAGGTGAGCACAGCAAGCACAGCAAGCACAGGCAGCAAGCACTGGCAGCACAGCAAGCGCAGGCAGCACAGCAAGGACAGGCAGCAAGCACAGGCAGCACAGCAAGCACAGGCAGCACACCAAGCACAGGTGAGCACAGCAAGCACAGCAATCACAGGCAGCAAGCACAGGCAGCACAGCAAACACAGGCAGCAAGCACAGGCAGCACAGCAAGCACAGGCAGCAAGCACAGGCAGCACAGCAAGCACAGGCAGCAAGCACAGGCAGCACAGCAAGCACAGGCAGCAAGCACAGGCAGCACAGCAAACACAGGCAGCACAGCAAGCACAGGCAGCACAGCACAGGCAGCACAGTAAGCACAGGCAGCACAGCAAGCACAGGCAGCAAGCACAGGCAGCAAGCACAGGCAGCACTGCAAGCACAGGCAGCATAGCAAGTACAGCAAGCACAGGCAGCAAGCACAGGCAGCACAGCAAGCACAGGCAGCAAGCACAGGCAGCACAGCAAGCACAGGCAGCATAGCAACTACAGCAAGCACAGGCAGCAAGCACAGGCAGCACAGCAAGCACAGGCAGCACAGCACAGGCAGCACAGCAAGCACAGGCAGCACAGCAAGCACAGGCAGCACAGAAAGCACAGGCAGCAAGCACAGGCAGCACAGCAAGCAGAGGCAGCACAGCAAGCAGAGGCAGCAAGTAGAGGCAGCACAGCAAGCACAGGCAGCAAGCACAGGCAGCACAGCAAGCACAGGCAGCACAGCAAGCACAGGCAGCACAGAAAGCACAGGCAGCAAGCACAGGCAGCAAGCACAGGCAGCACAGCAAGCACAGGCAGCACAGCAAGCACAGGCAGCACAGCAAACACAGGCAGCAGAGGCAGCAAGCACAGGCAGCAAGCACAGGCAGCACAGCAAGCACAGGCAGCACAGCAAACACAGGCAGCACAGCAAGCACAGGCAGCAAGCACAGGCAGCACAGCAAGCACAGGCAGCACAGAAAGCACAGGCAGCAAGCACAGGCAGCACAGCAAGCAGAGGCAGCAAGCAGAGGCAGCACAGCAAGCACAGGCAGCACACCAAGCACAGGTGAGCACAGCAAGCACAGCAAGCACAGGCAGCAAGCACTGGCAGCACAGCAAGCGCAGGCAGCACAGCAAGGACAGGCAGCAAGCACAGGCAGCACAGCAAGCACAGGCAGCACACCAAGCACAGGTGAGCACAGCAAGCACAGCAATCACAGGCAGCAAGCACTGGCAGCACAGCAAGCGCAGGCAGCAAGCACAGGCAGCACAGCAAGCACAGGCAGCAAGCACAGGCAGCACAGCAAGCACAGGCAGCACAGCAAGCACAGGCAGCAAGCACAGGCAGCAAGGACAGGCAGCAAGCACAGGCAGCACAGCAAGCACAGGCAGCAAGCACAGGCAGCACAGCAAGCACAGGCAGCAAGCACAGGCAGCACAGCAAGCACAAGCATGTTAGAAACCCGCAAAATAGCTCGACGAGTTCGTTTTAGCGATTCTGGGGGAAGTGCAGAGGGGTCAAGCTCCGTCCTCTTTCCAACAGGCAAAACCTGCTCCGATCTTCTGCGAGATTCACTCTCGCATTTGTTTACAATGCTTACTCTTACTGAGACGCAGGCCAATGCACCGGCCGCCGAGGTAAACATATGATCCGCGATTCTCGGCGCCTCCAAAAACCGGTGACACAGCAACGCACTGTCGTGTGCCACTGTCGAATTACCGCGTGTTATGGGCGAAATCAAATGCATCACTAACAGGCAGCACAGCAAGCACAGCAAGCATAGGCAGCAAAGCACAGGCAGCACAGCACAGGCAGCACAGCAAGCACAGGCAGCAAGCACAGGCAGCAAGGACAGGCAGCAAGCACAGGCAGCACAGCAAGCACAGGCAGCAAGCACAGGCAGCACAGCAAGCACAGGCAGCAAGCACAGGCAGCACAGCAAGCACAAGCATGTTAGAAACCCGCAAAATAGCTCGACGAGTTCGTTTTAGCGATTCTGGGGGAAGTGCAGAGGGGTCAAGCTCCGTCCTCTTTCCAACAGGCAAAACCTGCTCCGATCTTCTGCGAGATTCACTCTCGCATTTGTTTACAATGCTTACTCTTACTGAGACGCAGGCCAATGCACCGGCCGCCGAGGTAAACATATGATCCGCGATTCTCGGCGCCTCCAAAAACCGGTGACACAGCAACGCACTGTCGTGTGCCACTGTCGAATTACCGCGTGTTATGGGCGAAATCAAATGCATCACTAACAGGCAGCACAGCAAGCACAGCAAGCATAGGCAGCACAGCACAGGCAGCACAGCACAGGCAGCACAGCAAGCACAGGCAGCACAGCAAGCACAGGCAGCAAGCACAGGCAGCACACCAAGCACAGGCAGCACAGCAAGCACAGGCAGCAAGCACAGGCAGCACAGCAAGCACAGGCAGCAAGCACAGGCAGCACACCAAGCACAGGCAGCACAGCAAGCACAGGCAGCAAGCACAGGCAGCACAGCAAGCACAGGCAGCACAGCAAGCACAGGCAGCAAGCACAGGCAGCACAGCAAGCACAGGCAGCAAGCACAGGCAGCACAGCAAGCACAGGCAGCAAGCACAGGCAGCACAGCAAGCACAGGCAGCACAGAAAGCACAGGCAGCAAGCACAGGCAGCACAGCAAGCACAGGCAGCACAGCAAGCACAGGCAGCAAGCACAGGCAGCACAGCAAGCACAGGCAGCACAGCAAGCACAGGCAGCACAGAAAGCACAGGCAGCAAGCACAGGCAGCACAGCAAGCAGAGGCAGCACAGCAAGCAGAGGCAGCAAGCAGAGGCAGCACAGCAAGCACAGGCAGCAAGCACAGGCAGCACAGCAAGCACAGGCAGCAAGCACAGGCAGCACAGCAAGCACAGGCAGCACAGAAAGCACAGGCAGCAAGCACAGGCAGCACAGCAAGCACAGGCAGCACAGCAAGCACAGGCAGCACAGCAAGCACAGGCAGCACAGCAAACACAGGCAGCAGAGGCAGCAAGCACAGGCAGCAAGCACAGGCAGCACAGCAAGCACAGGCAGCACAGCAAACACAGGCAGCACAGCAAGCACAGGCAGCAAGCACAGGCAGCACAGCAAGCACAGGCAGCACAGAAAGCACAGGCAGCAAGCACAGGCAGCACAGCAAGCAGAGGCAGCAAGCAGAGGCAGCACAGCAAGCACAGGCAGCACACCAAGCACAGGTGAGCACAGCAAGCACAGCAAGCACAGGCAGCAAGCACTGGCAGCACAGCAAGCGCAGGCAGCACAGCAAGGACAGGCAGCAAGCACAGGCAGCACAGCAAGCACAGGCAGCACACCAAGCACAGGTGAGCACAGCAAGCACAGCAATCACAGGCAGCAAGCACAGGCAGCACAGCAAACACAGGCAGCAAGCACAGGCAGCACAGCAAGCACAGGCAGCAAGCACAGGCAGCACAGCAAGCACAGGCAGCAAGCACAGGCAGCACAGCAAGCACAGGCAGCAAGCACAGGCAGCACAGCAAACACAGGCAGCACAGCAAGCACAGGCAGCACAGCACAGGCAGCACAGTAAGCACAGGCAGCACAGCAAGCACAGGCAGCAAGCACAGGCAGCAAGCACAGGCAGCACTGCAAGCACAGGCAGCATAGCAAGTACAGCAAGCACAGGCAGCAAGCACAGGCAGCACAGCAAGCACAGGCAGCAAGCACAGGCAGCACAGCAAGCACAGGCAGCATAGCAACTACAGCAAGCACAGGCAGCAAGCACAGGCAGCACAGCAAGCACAGGCAGCACAGCACAGGCAGCACAGCAAGCACAGGCAGCACAGCAAGCACAGGCAGCACAGAAAGCACAGGCAGCAAGCACAGGCAGCACAGCAAGCAGAGGCAGCACAGCAAGCAGAGGCAGCAAGTAGAGGCAGCACAGCAAGCACAGGCAGCAAGCACAGGCAGCACAGCAAGCACAGGCAGCACAGCAAGCACAGGCAGCACAGAAAGCACAGGCAGCAAGCACAGGCAGCAAGCACAGGCAGCACAGCAAGCACAGGCAGCACAGCAAGCACAGGCAGCACAGCAAACACAGGCAGCAGAGGCAGCAAGCACAGGCAGCAAGCACAGGCAGCACAGCAAGCACAGGCAGCACAGCAAACACAGGCAGCACAGCAAGCACAGGCAGCAAGCACAGGCAGCACAGCAAGCACAGGCAGCACAGAAAGCACAGGCAGCAAGCACAGGCAGCACAGCAAGCAGAGGCAGCAAGCAGAGGCAGCACAGCAAGCACAGGCAGCACACCAAGCACAGGTGAGCACAGCAAGCACAGCAAGCACAGGCAGCAAGCACTGGCAGCACAGCAAGCGCAGGCAGCACAGCAAGGACAGGCAGCAAGCACAGGCAGCACAGCAAGCACAGGCAGCACACCAAGCACAGGTGAGCACAGCAAGCACAGCAATCACAGGCAGCAAGCACTGGCAGCACAGCAAGCGCAGGCAGCAAGCACAGGCAGCACAGCAAGCACAGGCAGCAAGCACAGGCAGCACAGCAAGCACAGGCAGCAAGCACAGGCAGCACAGCAAACACAGGCAGCACAGCAAGCACAGGCAGCACAGCACAGGCAGCACAGCACAGGCAGCACAGCAAGCACAGGCAGCAAGCACAGGCAGCACAGCAAGCACAGGCAGCAAGCACAGGCAGCACAGCAAGCACAGGCAGCAAGCACAGGCAGCACAGCAAGCAGAGGCAGCAAGCAGAGGCAGCACAGCAAGCACAGGCAGCAAGCACAGGCAGCAAGCACAGGCAGCACAGGCAGCACAGCAAGCACAGGCAGCAAGCACAGGCAGCACAGCAAGGACAGGCAGCAAGCACAGGCAGCAAGCACAGGCAGCACAGCAAGCACAGGCAGCAAGCACAGGCAGCACAGCAAGCACAAGCATGTTAGAAACCCGCAAAATAGCTCGACGAGTTCGTTTTAGCGATTCTGGGGGAAGTGCAGAGGGGTCAAGCTCCGTCCTCTTTCCAACAGGCAAAACCTGCTCCGATCTTCTGCGAGATTCACTCTCGCATTTGTTTACAATGCTTACTCTTACTGAGACGCAGGTCAATGCACCGGCCGCCGAGGTAAACATATGATCCGCGATTCTCGGCGCCTCCAAAAACCGGTGACACAGCAACGCACTGTCGTGTGCCACTGTCGAATTACCGCGTGTTATGGGCGAAATCAAATGCATCACTAACAGGCAGCACAGCAAGCACAGCAAGCATAGGCAGCAAAGCACAGGCAGCACAGCACAGGCAGCACAGCAAGCACAGGCAGCAAGCACAGGCAGCACAGCAAGCGCAGGCAGCACAGCAAGCACAGGCAGCAAGCACAGGCAGCACAGCAAGCACAGGCAGCAAGCACAGGCAACACAGCAAGCACAGCACAGCAAGCACAGGCAGCACAGCAAGGACAGGCAGCAAGCACAGGCAGCACAGCAAGCACAGGCAGCATAGCAAGTACAGCAAGCACAGGCAGCAAGCACAGGCAGCACAGCAATCACAGGCAGCATAGCAAGTACAGCAAGCACAGGCAGCAAGCACAGGCAGCACAGCAATCACAGGCAGCAAGCGCAGGCAGCACAGAAAGCACAGGCAGCAAGCACAGGCAGCACAGCAAGCAGAGGCAGCACAGCAAGCACAGGCAGCACACCAAGCACAGGTGAGCACAGCAAGCACAGGCAACAAGCACTGGCAGCACAGCAAGCGCAGGCAGCACAGCAAGCACAGGCAGCAAGCACAGGCAGCACAGCGAGCACAGGCAGCAAGCACAGGCAGCACAGCAAGCACAGGCAGCAAGCACAGGCAGCACAGCAAACACAGGCAGCACAGCAAGCACAGCAAGCACAGGCAGCACAGCACAGGCAGCACAGCACAGGCAGCACAGCAAGCAGAGGCAGCAAGCACAGGCAGCAAGCACAGGCAGCACTGCAAGCACAGGCAGCATAGCAAGTACAGCAAGCACAGGCAGCAAGCACAGGCAGCACAGCAAGCACAGGCAGCAAGCACAGGCAGCACAGCAAGCACAGGCAGCATAGCAATTACAGCAAGCACAGGCAGCAAGCACAGGCAGCAAGCACAGGCAGCACAGGAAGCACAGGCAGGAAGCACAGGCAGCACAGCAAACACAGGCAGGAAGCACAGGCAGCACAGCAAACACAGGCAGCAAGCACAGGCAGCACAGCAAGCACAGGCAGCAAGCACAGGCAGCACAGCAAGCACAGGCAGCAATCACAGGCAGCACAGCAAGCACAGGCAGCAAGCACAGGCAGCACAGCAAACACAGGCAGCACAGCAAGCACAGGCAGCACAGCACAGGCAGCACAGTAAGCACAGGCAGCACAGCAAGCACAGGCAGCACTGCAAGCACAGGCAGCAAGCACAGGCAGCACTGCAAGCACAGGCAGCATAGCAAGTACAGCAAGCACAGGCAGCAAGCACAGGCAGCACAGCAAGCACAGGCAGCATAGCAACTACAGCAAGCACAGGCAGCAAGCACAGGCAGCACAGCAAGCACAGGCAGCACTGCAAGCACAGGCAGCAAGCAGAGGCAGCACAGCAAGCACAGGCAGCAAGCACTGGCAGCAAGCACAGGCAGCACAGGCAGCACAGCAAGCACAGGCAGCAAGCACAGGCAGCACAGCAAGGACAGGCAGCAAGCACAGGCAGCAAGCACAGGCAGCACAGCAAGCACAGGCAGCAAGCACAGGCAGCACAGCAAGCACAAGCATGTTAGAAACCCGCAAAATAGCTCGACGAGTTCGTTTTAGCGATTCTGGGGGAAGTGCAGAGGGGTCAAGCTCCGTCCTCTTTCCAACAGGCAAAACCTGTTCCGATCTTCTGCGAGATTCACTCTCGCATTTGTTTACAATGCTTACTCTTACTGAGACGCAGGTCAATGCACCGGCCGCCGAGGTAAACATATGATCCGCGATTCTCGGCGCCTCCAAAAACCGGTGACACAGCAACGCACTGTCGTGTGCCACTGTCGAATTACCGCGTGTTATGGGCGAAATCAAATGCATCACTAACAGGCAGCACAGCAAGCACAGCAAGCATAGGCAGCAAAGCACAGGCAGCACAGCACAGGCAGCACAGCAAGCACAGGCAGCAAGCACAGGCAGCAAGGACAGGCAGCAAGCACAGGCAGCACAGCAAGCACAGGCAGCAAGCACAGGCAGCACAGCAAGCACAGGCAGCAAGCACAGGCAGCACAGCAAGCACAAGCATGTTAGAAACCCGCAAAATAGCTCGACGAGTTCGTTTTAGCGATTCTGGGGGAAGTGCAGAGGGGTCAAGCTCCGTCCTCTTTCCAACAGGCAAAACCTGCTCCGATCTTCTGCGAGATTCACTCTCGCATTTGTTTACAATGCTTACTCTTACTGAGACGCAGGCCAATGCACCGGCCGCCGAGGTAAACATATGATCCGCGATTCTCGGCGCCTCCAAAAACCGGTGACACAGCAACGCACTGTCGTGTGCCACTGTCGAATTACCGCGTGTTATGGGCGAAATCAAATGCATCACTAACAGGCAGCACAGCAAGCACAGCAAGCATAGGCAGCACAGCACAGGCAGCACAGCACAGGCAGCACAGCAAGCACAGGCAGCACAGCAAGCACAGGCAGCAAGCACAGGCAGCACACCAAGCACAGGCAGCACAGCAAGCACAGGCAGCAAGCACAGGCAGCACAGCAAGCACAGGCAGCAAGCACAGGCAGCACACCAAGCACAGGCAGCACAGCAAGCACAGGCAGCAAGCACAGGCAGCACAGCAAGCACAGGCAGCACAGCAAGCACAGGCAGCAAGCACAGGCAGCACAGCAAGCACAGGCAGCAAGCACAGGCAGCACAGCAAGCACAGGCAGCAAGCACAGGCAGCACAGCAAGCACAGGCAGCACAGAAAGCACAGGCAGCAAGCACAGGCAGCACAGCAAGCACAGGCAGCACAGCAAGCACAGGCAGCAAGCACAGGCAGCACAGCAAGCACAGGCAGCACAGCAAGCACAGGCAGCACAGAAAGCACAGGCAGCAAGCACAGGCAGCACACCAAGCACAGGCAGCACAGCAAGCACAGGCAGCAAGCACAGGCAGCACAGCAAGCACAGGCAGCACAGCAAGCACAGGCAGCAAGCACAGGCAGCACAGCAAGCACAGGCAGCAAGCACAGGCAGCACAGCAAGCACAGGCAGCAAGCACAGGCAGCACAGCAAGCACAGGCAGCACAGAAAGCACAGGCAGCAAGCACAGGCAGCACAGCAAGCACAGGCAGCACAGCAAGCACAGGCAGCAAGCACAGGCAGCACAGCAAGCACAGGCAGCACAGCAAGCACAGGCAGCACAGAAAGCACAGGCAGCAAGCACAGGCAGCACAGCAAGCAGAGGCAGCACAGCAAGCAGAGGCAGCAAGCAGAGGCAGCACAGCAAGCACAGGCAGCAAGCACAGGCAGCACAGCAAGCACAGGCAGCAAGCACAGGCAGCACAGCAAGCACAGGCAGCACAGAAAGCACAGGCAGCAAGCACAGGCAGCACAGCAAGCAGAGGCAGCAAGCAGAGGCAGCACAGCAAGCACAGGCAGCACACCAAGCACAGGTGAGCACAGCAAGCACAGCAAGCACAGGCAGCAAGCACTGGCAGCACAGCAAGCGCAGGCAGCACAGCAAGGACAGGCAGCAAGCACAGGCAGCACAGCAAGCACAGGCAGCACACCAAGCACAGGTGAGCACAGCAAGCACAGCAATCACAGGCAGCAAGCACAGGCAGCACAGCAAACACAGGCAGCAAGCACAGGCAGCACAGCAAGCACAGGCAGCAAGCACAGGCAGCACAGCAAGCACAGGCAGCAAGCACAGGCAGCACAGCAAGCACAGGCAGCAAGCACAGGCAGCACAGCAAACACAGGCAGCACAGCAAGCACAGGCAGCACAGCACAGGCAGCACAGTAAGCACAGGCAGCACAGCAAGCACAGGCAGCAAGCACAGGCAGCAAGCACAGGCAGCACTGCAAGCACAGGCAGCATAGCAAGTACAGCAAGCACAGGCAGCAAGCACAGGCAGCACAGCAAGCACAGGCAGCAAGCACAGGCAGCACAGCAAGCACAGGCAGCATAGCAACTACAGCAAGCACAGGCAGCAAGCACAGGCAGCACAGCAAGCACAGGCAGCACAGCACAGGCAGCACAGCAAGCACAGGCAGCACAGCAAGCACAGGCAGCACAGAAAGCACAGGCAGCAAGCACAGGCAGCACAGCAAGCAGAGGCAGCACAGCAAGCAGAGGCAGCAAGTAGAGGCAGCACAGCAAGCACAGGCAGCAAGCACAGGCAGCACAGCAAGCACAGGCAGCACAGCAAGCACAGGCAGCACAGAAAGCACAGGCAGCAAGCACAGGCAGCAAGCACAGGCAGCACAGCAAGCACAGGCAGCACAGCAAGCACAGGCAGCACAGCAAACACAGGCAGCAGAGGCAGCAAGCACAGGCAGCAAGCACAGGCAGCACAGCAAGCACAGGCAGCACAGCAAACACAGGCAGCACAGCAAGCACAGGCAGCAAGCACAGGCAGCACAGCAAGCACAGGCAGCACAGAAAGCACAGGCAGCAAGCACAGGCAGCACAGCAAGCAGAGGCAGCAAGCAGAGGCAGCACAGCAAGCACAGGCAGCACACCAAGCACAGGTGAGCACAGCAAGCACAGCAAGCACAGGCAGCAAGCACTGGCAGCACAGCAAGCGCAGGCAGCACAGCAAGGACAGGCAGCAAGCACAGGCAGCACAGCAAGCACAGGCAGCACACCAAGCACAGGTGAGCACAGCAAGCACAGCAATCACAGGCAGCAAGCACTGGCAGCACAGCAAGCGCAGGCAGCAAGCACAGGCAGCACAGCAAGCACAGGCAGCAAGCACAGGCAGCACAGCAAGCACAGGCAGCACAGCAAGCACAGGCAGCAAGCACAGGCAGCAAGGACAGGCAGCAAGCACAGGCAGCACAGCAAGCACAGGCAGCAAGCACAGGCAGCACAGCAAGCACAGGCAGCAAGCACAGGCAGCACAGCAAGCACAAGCATGTTAGAAACCCGCAAAATAGCTCGACGAGTTCGTTTTAGCGATTCTGGGGGAAGTGCAGAGGGGTCAAGCTCCGTCCTCTTTCCAACAGGCAAAACCTGCTCCGATCTTCTGCGAGATTCACTCTCGCATTTGTTTACAATGCTTACTCTTACTGAGACGCAGGCCAATGCACCGGCCGCCGAGGTAAACATATGATCCGCGATTCTCGGCGCCTCCAAAAACCGGTGACACAGCAACGCACTGTCGTGTGCCACTGTCGAATTACCGCGTGTTATGGGCGAAATCAAATGCATCACTAACAGGCAGCACAGCAAGCACAGCAAGCATAGGCAGCAAAGCACAGGCAGCACAGCACAGGCAGCACAGCAAGCACAGGCAGCAAGCACAGGCAGCAAGGACAGGCAGCAAGCACAGGCAGCACAGCAAGCACAGGCAGCAAGCACAGGCAGCACAGCAAGCACAGGCAGCAAGCACAGGCAGCACAGCAAGCACAAGCATGTTAGAAACCCGCAAAATAGCTCGACGAGTTCGTTTTAGCGATTCTGGGGGAAGTGCAGAGGGGTCAAGCTCCGTCCTCTTTCCAACAGGCAAAACCTGCTCCGATCTTCTGCGAGATTCACTCTCGCATTTGTTTACAATGCTTACTCTTACTGAGACGCAGGCCAATGCACCGGCCGCCGAGGTAAACATATGATCCGCGATTCTCGGCGCCTCCAAAAACCGGTGACACAGCAACGCACTGTCGTGTGCCACTGTCGAATTACCGCGTGTTATGGGCGAAATCAAATGCATCACTAACAGGCAGCACAGCAAGCACAGCAAGCATAGGCAGCACAGCACAGGCAGCACAGCACAGGCAGCACAGCAAGCACAGGCAGCACAGCAAGCACAGGCAGCAAGCACAGGCAGCACACCAAGCACAGGCAGCACAGCAAGCACAGGCAGCAAGCACAGGCAGCACAGCAAGCACAGGCAGCAAGCACAGGCAGCACACCAAGCACAGGCAGCACAGCAAGCACAGGCAGCAAGCACAGGCAGCACAGCAAGCACAGGCAGCACAGCAAGCACAGGCAGCAAGCACAGGCAGCACAGCAAGCACAGGCAGCAAGCACAGGCAGCACAGCAAGCACAGGCAGCAAGCACAGGCAGCACAGCAAGCACAGGCAGCACAGAAAGCACAGGCAGCAAGCACAGGCAGCACAGCAAGCACAGGCAGCACAGCAAGCACAGGCAGCAAGCACAGGCAGCACAGCAAGCACAGGCAGCACAGCAAGCACAGGCAGCACAGAAAGCACAGGCAGCAAGCACAGGCAGCACAGCAAGCAGAGGCAGCACAGCAAGCAGAGGCAGCAAGCAGAGGCAGCACAGCAAGCACAGGCAGCAAGCACAGGCAGCACAGCAAGCACAGGCAGCAAGCACAGGCAGCACAGCAAGCACAGGCAGCACAGAAAGCACAGGCAGCAAGCACAGGCAGCACAGCAAGCACAGGCAGCACAGCAAGCACAGGCAGCACAGCAAGCACAGGCAGCACAGCAAACACAGGCAGCAGAGGCAGCAAGCACAGGCAGCAAGCACAGGCAGCACAGCAAGCACAGGCAGCACAGCAAACACAGGCAGCACAGCAAGCACAGGCAGCAAGCACAGGCAGCACAGCAAGCACAGGCAGCACAGAAAGCACAGGCAGCAAGCACAGGCAGCAAGCACAGGCAGCACAGCAAGCAGAGGCAGCAAGCAGAGGCAGCACAGCAAGCACAGGCAGCACACCAAGCACAGGTGAGCACAGCAAGCACAGCAAGCACAGGCAGCAAGCACTGGCAGCACAGCAAGCGCAGGCAGCACAGCAAGGACAGGCAGCAAGCACAGGCAGCACAGCAAGCACAGGCAGCACACCAAGCACAGGTGAGCACAGCAAGCACAGCAATCACAGGCAGCAAGCACAGGCAGCACAGCAAACACAGGCAGCAAGCACAGGCAGCACAGCAAGCACAGGCAGCAAGCACAGGCAGCACAGCAAGCACAGGCAGCAAGCACAGGCAGCACAGCAAGCACAGGCAGCAAGCACAGGCAGCACAGCAAACACAGGCAGCACAGCAAGCACAGGCAGCACAGCACAGGCAGCACAGTAAGCACAGGCAGCACAGCAAGCACAGGCAGCAAGCACAGGCAGCAAGCACAGGCAGCACTGCAAGCACAGGCAGCATAGCAAGTACAGCAAGCACAGGCAGCAAGCACAGGCAGCACAGCAAGCACAGGCAGCAAGCACAGGCAGCACAGCAAGCACAGGCAGCATAGCAACTACAGCAAGCACAGGCAGCAAGCACAGGCAGCACAGCAAGCACAGGCAGCACAGCACAGGCAGCACAGCAAGCACAGGCAGCACAGCAAGCACAGGCAGCACAGAAAGCACAGGCAGCAAGCACAGGCAGCACAGCAAGCAGAGGCAGCACAGCAAGCAGAGGCAGCAAGTAGAGGCAGCACAGCAAGCACAGGCAGCAAGCACAGGCAGCACAGCAAGCACAGGCAGCACAGCAAGCACAGGCAGCACAGAAAGCACAGGCAGCAAGCACAGGCAGCAAGCACAGGCAGCACAGCAAGCACAGGCAGCACAGCAAGCACAGGCAGCACAGCAAACACAGGCAGCAGAGGCAGCAAGCACAGGCAGCAAGCACAGGCAGCACAGCAAGCACAGGCAGCACAGCAAACACAGGCAGCACAGCAAGCACAGGCAGCAAGCACAGGCAGCACAGCAAGCACAGGCAGCACAGAAAGCACAGGCAGCAAGCACAGGCAGCACAGCAAGCAGAGGCAGCAAGCAGAGGCAGCACAGCAAGCACAGGCAGCACACCAAGCACAGGTGAGCACAGCAAGCACAGCAAGCACAGGCAGCAAGCACTGGCAGCACAGCAAGCGCAGGCAGCACAGCAAGGACAGGCAGCAAGCACAGGCAGCACAGCAAGCACAGGCAGCACACCAAGCACAGGTGAGCACAGCAAGCACAGCAATCACAGGCAGCAAGCACTGGCAGCACAGCAAGCGCAGGCAGCAAGCACAGGCAGCACAGCAAGCACAGGCAGCAAGCACAGGCAGCACAGCAAGCACAGGCAGCAAGCACAGGCAGCACAGCAAACACAGGCAGCACAGCAAGCACAGGCAGCACAGCACAGGCAGCACAGCACAGGCAGCACAGCAAGCACAGGCAGCAAGCACAGGCAGCACAGCAAGCACAGGCAGCAAGCACAGGCAGCACAGCAAGCACAGGCAGCATAGCAACTACAGCAAGCACAGGCAGCAAGCACAGGCAGCACAGCAATCACAGGCAGCAAGTACAGGCAGCACAGGAAGCACAGGCAGCAAGCACAGGCAGCACAGCAAACACAGGCAGCAAGCACAGGCAGCACAGCAAGCACAGGCAGCAAGCACAGGCAGCACAGCAAGCACAGGCAGCAAGCACAGGCAGCACAGCAAGCACAGGCAGCAAGCACAGGCAGCACAGCAAACACAGGCAGCACAGCAAGCACAGGCAGCACAGCACAGGCAGCACAGCACAGGCAGCACAGTAAGCACAGGCAGCACAGCAAGCACAGGCAGCAAGCACAGGCAGCAAGCACAGGCAGCATAGCAAGTACAGCAAGCACAGGCAGCAAGCACAGGCAGCACAGCAAGCACAGGCAGCAAGCACAGGCAGCACAGCTAGCACAGGCAGCATAGCAACTACAGCAAGCACAGGCAGCAAGCACAGGCAGCACAGCACAGGCAGCACAGCAAGCACAGGCAGCAAGCACAGGCAGCACAGCAAGCACAGGCAGCACAGAAAGCACAGGCAGCACAGCAAGCACAGGCAGCAAGCACAGGCAGCACAGCAAGCACAGGCAGCACAGCAAGCACAGGCAGCACAGAAAGCACAGGCAGCAAGCACAGGCAGCACAGCAAGCAGAGGCAGCAAGCACAGGCAGCACAGCAAGCACAGGCAGCACACCAAGCACAGGTGAGCACAGCAAGCACAGGCAGCAAGCACTGGCAGCACAGCAAGCGCAGGCAGCACAGCAAGCACAGGCAGCAAGCACAGGCAGCACAGCAAGCACAGGCAGCAAGCACAGGCAGCACAGCAAGCACAGGCAGCAAACACAGGCAGCACAGCAAGCACATTTGAGCACAGCAAGCACAGCAATCACAGGCAGCAAGCACTGACAGCACAGCAAGCGCAGGCAGCAAGCACAGGCAGCACAGCAAGCACAGGCAGCACAGAAAGCACAGGCAGCAAACACAGGCAGCACAGCAAGCACAGGTGAGCACAGCAAGCACAGCAATCACAGGCAGCAAGCACTGGCAGCACAGCAAGCGCAGGCAGCAAGCACAGGCAGCACAGCAAGCACAGGCAGCACAGGTGAGCACAGCAAGCACAGCAATCACAGGCAGCAAGCACTGGCAGCACAGCAAGCGCAGGCAGCAAGCACAGGCAGCACAGCAAGCACAGGCAGCACAGCAAACACAGGCAGCACAGCAAGCACAGCAAGCACAGGCAGCACAGAAAGCACAGGCAGCAAGCACAGGCAGCACAGCAAGCAGAGGCAGCAAGCAGAGGCAGCACAGCAAGCACAGGCAGCACACCAAGCACAGGTGAGCACAGCAAGCACAGGCAGCAAGCACTGGCAGCACAGCAAGCAGAGGCAGCAAGCACAGGCAGCAAGCACAGGCAGCACAGTAAGCACAGGCAGCACAGCAAGCACAGGCAGCAAGTACAGGCATCACAGCAAGCACAGGCAGCAAGCACAGGCAGCACAGCAAGCACAGGCAGCAAACACAGGCAGCACAGCAAGCACAGACAGCATGCACAGGCAGCACAGCAAGCAAAGGCAGCAAGCACAGGCAAAACAGCAAGTACAGCAAGCACAGGCAGCACAGCAAGCACAGGCAGCAAGCACAGGCAGCACAGCAAGCACAGGCAGCAAGCACAGGCAGCACAGCAAGCACAGGCAGCAAGCACAGGCAGCACAGCAAGCACAGGCAGCAAGCACAGGCAGCACAGCAAGCACAGGCAGCACAGAAAGCACAGGCAGCAAGCACAGGCAGCACAGCAAGCACAGGCAGCAAGCACAGGCAGCACAGCAAGCACAGGCAGCACAGCAAGCACAGGCAGCACAGCAAACACAGGCAGCAGAGGCAGCAAGCACAGGCAGCAAGCACAGGCAGCACAGCAAGCACAGGCAGCACAGCAAACACAGGCAGCTCAGCAAGCACAGGCAGCAAGCACAGGCAGCACAGCAAGCACAGGCAGCACAGAAAGCACAGGCAGCAAGCACAGGCAGCACAGCAAGCAGAGGCAGCAAGCAGAGGCAGCACAGCAAGCACAGGCAGCACACCAAGCACAGGTGAGCACAGCAAGCACAGCAAGCACAGGCAGCAAGCACTGGCAGCACAGCAAGCGCAGGCAGCACAGCAAGGACAGGCAGCAAGCACAGGCAGCACAGCAAGCACAGGCAGCACACCAAGCACAGGTGAGCACAGCAAGCACAGCAATCACAGGCAGCAAGCACTGGCAGCACAGCAAGCGCAGGCAGCAAGCACAGGCAGCACAGCAAGCACAGGCAGCAAGCACAGGCAGCACAGCAAGCACAGGCAGCAAGCACAGGCAGCACAGCAAACACAGGCAGCACAGCAAGCACAGGCAGCACAGGCAGCACAGCACAGGCAGCACAGTAAGCACAGGCAGCACAGCAAGCACAGGCAGCAAGCACAGGCAGCAAGCACAGGCAGCACTGCAAGCACAGGCAGCATAGCAAGTACAGCAAGCACAGGCAGCAAGCACAGGCAGCACAGCAAGCACAGGCAGCAAGCACAGGCAGCACAGCAAGCACAGGCAGCATAGCAACTACAGCAAGCACAGGCAGCAAGCACAGGCAGCACAGCAATCACAGGCAGCAAGTACAGGCAGCACAGGAAGCACAGGCAGCAAGCACAGGCAGCACAGCAAACACAGGCAGCAAGCACAGGCAGCACAGCAAGCACAGGCAGCAAGCACAGGCAGCACAGCAAGCACAGGCAGCAAGCACAGGCAGCACAGCAAGCACAGGCAGCAAGCACAGGCAGCACAGCAAACACAGGCAGCACAGGCAGCACAGCACAGGCAGCACAGCACAGGCAGCACAGTAAGCACAGGCAGCACAGCAAGCACAGGCAGCAAGCACAGGCAGCAAGCACAGGCAGCATAGCAAGTACAGCAAGCACAGGCAGCAAGCACAGGCAGCACAGCAAGCACAGGCAGCAAGCACAGGCAGCACAGCTAGCACAGGCAGCATAGCAACTACAGCAAGCACAGGCAGCAAGCACAGGCAGCACAGCACAGGCAGCACAGCAAGCACAGGCAGCAAGCACAGGCAGCACAGCAAGCACAGGCAGCACAGCAAGCACAGGCAGCAAGCACAGGCAGCACAGCAAGCACAGGCAGCACAGCAAACACAGGCAGCACAGCAAGCACAGGCAGCACAGAAAGCACAGGCAGCAAGCACAGGCAGCACAGCAAGCAGAGGCAGCAAGCACAGGCAGCACAGCAAGCACAGGCAGCAAGCACAGGCAGCACAGCAAGCACAGGCAGCAAGCACAGGCAGCACAGCAAGCACAGGCAGCAAACACAGGCAGCACAGCAAGCACAGTTGAGCACAGCAAGCACAGCAATCACAGGCAGCAAGCACTGACAGCACAGCTAGCGCAGGCAGCAAGCACAGGCAGCACAGCAAGCACAGGCAGCACAGAAAGCACAGGCAGCAAACACAGGCAGCACAGTAAGCACAGGCAGCACAGCAAGCACAGGCAGCAAGTACAGGCATCACAGCAAGCACAGGCAGCAAGCACAGGCAGCACAGCAAGCACAGGCAGCAAACACAGGCAGCACAGCAAGCACAGACAGCATGCACAGGCAGCACAGCAAGCAAAGGCAGCAAGCACAGGCAAAACAGCAAGTACAGCAAGCACAGGCAGCACAGCAAGCACAGGCAGCAAGCACAGGCAGCACAGCAAGCACAGGCAGCAAGCACAGGCAGCACAGCAAGCACAGGCAGCAAGCACAGGCAGCACAGCAAGCACAGGCAGCAAGCACAGGCAGCACAGCAAGCACAGGCAGCACAGAAAGCACAGGCAGCAAGCACAGGCAGCACAGCAAGCACAGGCAGCAAGCACAGGCAGCACAGCAAGCACAGGCAGCACAGCAAGCACAGGCAGCACAGCAAACACAGGCAGCAGAGGCAGCAAGCACAGGCAGCAAGCACAGGCAGCACAGCAAGCACAGGCAGCACAGCAAACACAGGCAGCTCAGCAAGCACAGGCAGCAAACACAGGCAGCACAGCAAGCACAGGCAGCACAGAAAGCACAGGCAGCAAGCACAGGCAGCACAGCAAGCAGAGGCAGCAAGCAGAGGCAGCACAGCAAGCACAGGCAGCACACCAAGCACAGGTGAGCACAGCAAGCACAGCAAGCACAGGCAGCAAGCACTGGCAGCACAGCAAGCGCAGGCAGCACAGCAAGGACAGGCAGCAAGCACAGGCAGCACAGCAAGCACAGGCAGCACACCAAGCACAGGTGAGCACAGCAAGCACAGCAATCACAGGCAGCAAGCACTGGCAGCACAGCAAGCGCAGGCAGCAAGCACAGGCAGCACAGCAAGCACAGGCAGCAAGCACAGGCAGCACAGCAAGCACAGGCAGCAAGCACAGGCAGCACAGCAAACACAGGCAGCACAGCAAGCACAGGCAGCACAGGCAGCACAGCACAGGCAGCACAGTAAGCACAGGCAGCACAGCAAGCACAGGCAGCAAGCACAGGCAGCAAGCACAGGCAGCACTGCAAGCACAGGCAGCATAGCAAGTACAGCAAGCACAGGCAGCAAGCACAGGCAGCACAGCAAGCACAGGCAGCAAGCACAGGCAGCACAGCAAGCACAGGCAGCATAGCAACTACAGCAAGCACAGGCAGCAAGCACAGGCAGCACAGCAATCACAGGCAGCACAGGCAGCACAGCACAGGCAGCACAGCACAGGCAGCACAGTAAGCACAGGCAGCACAGCAAGCACAGGCAGCAAGCACAGGCAGCAAGCACAGGCAGCATAGCAAGTACAGCAAGCACAGGCAGCAAGCACAGGCAGCACAGCAAGCACAGGCAGCAAGCACAGGCAGCACAGCTAGCACAGGCAGCATAGCAACTACAGCAAGCACAGGCAGCAAGCACAGGCAGCACAGCACAGGCAGCACAGCAAGCACAGGCAGCAAGCACAGGCAGCACAGCAAGCACAGGCAGCACAGCAAGCACAGGCAGCAAGCACAGGCAGCACAGCAAGCACAGGCAGCACAGCAAACACAGGCAGCACAGCAAGCACAGGCAGCACAGAAAGCACAGGCAGCAAGCACAGGCAGCACAGCAAGCAGAGGCAGCAAGCACAGGCAGCACAGCAAGCACAGGCAGCAAGCACAGGCAGCACAGCAAGCACAGGCAGCAAGCACAGGCAGCACAGCAAGCACAGGCAGCAAACACAGGCAGCACAGCAAGCACAGTTGAGCACAGCAAGCACAGCAATCACAGGCAGCAAGCACTGACAGCACAGCTAGCGCAGGCAGCAAGCACAGGCAGCACAGCAAGCACAGGCAGCACAGAAAGCACAGGCAGCAAACACAGGCAGCACAGCAAGCACAGGTGAGCACAGCAAGCACAGCAATCACAGGCAGCAAGCACTGGCAGCACAGCAAGCGCAGGCAGCAAGCACAGGCAGCACAGCAAGCACAGGCAGCACAGCAAACACAGGCAGCACAGCAAGCACAGGCAGCAAGCACAGGCAGCACAGCAAGCACAGGCAGCACAGAAAGCACAGGCAGCAAGCACAGGCAGCACAGCAAGCAGAGGCAGAAAGCAGAGGCAGCACAGCAAGCACAGGCAGCACACCAAGCACAGGTGAGCACAGCAAGCACAGGCAGCAAGCACTGGCAGCACAGCAAGCGCAGGCAGCACAGCAAGCACAGGCAGCACAGCAAACACAGGCAGCACAGCAAGCACAGGCAGCAAGCACAGGCAGCACAGCAAGCACAGGCAGCACAGCAAACACAGGCAGCACAGCAAGCACAGGCAGCAAGCACAGGCAGCACAGCAAGCACAGGCAGCACAGAAAGCACGGGCAGCAAGCACAGGCAGCACAGCAAGCACAGGCAGCACAGCAAGCACAGGCAGCACAGCAAACACAGGCAGCACAGCAAGCACAGGCAGCAAACACAGGCAGCACAGCAAGCAGAGGCAGCAAGCACAGGCAGCAAGCACAGGCAGCACAGCAAGCACAGGCAGCACAGCAAACACAGGCAGCACAGCAAGCACAGGCAGCAAGCACAGGCAGCACAGCAAGCACAGGCAGCACAGAAAGCACAGGCAGCAAGCACAGGCAGCACAGCAAGCAGAGGCAGCAAGCAGAGGCAGCACAGCAAGCACAGGCAGCACACCAAGCACAGGGGAGCACAGCAAGCACAGCAAGCACAGGCAGCAAGCACTGGCAGCACAGCAAGGACAGGCAGCAAGCACAGGCAGCACAGCAAGCACAGGCAGCAAGCACAGGCAGCACAGCAAGCACAGGCAGCACACCAAGCACAGGCAGCACAGCAAGCAAGGGCAGCAAGCACAGGCAGCACAGCAAGCACAGGCAGCAGAGCAAGCACAGGCAGCAAGCAGAGGCAGCACAGCAAACACAGGCAGCACAGAAAGCACAGGCAGCAAGCACAGGCAGCACAGCAAGCACAGGCAGCAAACACAGGCAGCACTGCAAGCACAGGCAGCACAGCAAACACAGGCAGCACAGCAAGCACAGGCAGCAAGCACAGGCAGCACAGCAAGCACAGGCAGCACACCAAGCACAGGCAGCACAGCAAGCAAGGGCAGCAAGCACAGGCAGCACAGCAAGCACAGGCAGCAGAGCAAGCACAGGCAGCAAGCAGAGGCAGCACAGCAAACACAGGCAGCACAGAAAGCACAGGCAGCAAGCACAGGCAGCAAACACAGGCAGCACTGCAAGCACAGGCAGCACAGCAAACACAGGCAGCACAGCAAGCACAGGCAGCAAGCACAGGCAGCACAGGCAGCACAGCAAGCACAGGTAGCAAGCACAGGCAGCACAGACAGCACAGCAAGCACAGGCATGTTAGAAACCCGCAAAATAGCTCGACGAGTTCGTTTCAGCGATTCTGGGGGAAGTGCAGAGGGGTCAATCTCCGTCCTCTATCCAACAGGCAAAGCCTGCTCCGATCTTCTGCGAGATTCACTCTCGCATTTGTTCACAATGCTTACTCTTACTGACATGCAGGTCAATGCACCGGCCGCCGAGGTAAACATATGATCCGCGACTCTCGGCACCTCCAAAAACAGGTGACACAGCAACGCACTGTCGTGTGCCACTGTCGAATTACCACCTGTTATGGGCGAAATCAAATGCATCGCTAACAGGCAGCACAGCAAGCACAGGCAGCACAGCAAGCACGGGCAGCAAGCACAGGCAGCACAGCAAGCACAGGCAGCAAGCACAGGCAGCACAGCAAACACAGGCAGCACAGCAAGCACAGCAAGCACAGGCAGCACAGCACAGGCAGCACAGCAAGCACAGGCAGCACAGCAAGCACAGGCAGCAAGCACAGGCAGCACAGCAAGCACAGGCAGCACAGCAAGCACAGGCAGCAAGCACAGGCAGCACAGCAAACACAGGCAGCACAGCAAGCACAGGCAGCAAGCACAGGCAGCAAGCACAGGCAGCACAGCAAGCACAGGCAGCAAGCACAGGCAGCAAGCACAGGCAGCACAGCAAGCACAGGCAGCAAGCACAGGCAGCACAGCAAGCACAGGCAGCAAGCACAGGCAGCACAGCAAACACGGGCAGCACAGCAAACACAGGCAGCACAGCAAGCACAGGCAGCAAGCACAGGCAGGAAGCACAGCAGCACAGCAAGCACAGGCAGCAAGTACAGGCAACACAGCAAGCACAGGCAGCAAGCACAGGCAGCACAGCAAGCACAGGCAGCAAACACAGGCAGCACAGCAAGCACAGACAGCATGCACAGGCAGCACAGCAAGCACAGGCAGCAAGCACAGGCAAAACAGCAAGTACAGCAAGCACAGGCAGCAAGCACAGGCAGCACAGCAAGCACAGGCAGCAAGCACAGGCAGCACAGGAAGCACAGGCAGCAAGCACAGGCAGCAAGCACAGGCAGCAAGCACAGGCAGCACAGCAAGCACAGGCAGCAAGCACAGGCAACACAGCAAGCACAGGCAGCAAGCACAGGCAGCAAGCACAGGCATGTTAGAAACCCGCAAAATAGCTCGACGAGATGTGTTCGTTTTAGCGATTCTGGGGGAAGTGCAGAGGGGTAAAGCTCCGTCCTCTTTCCAACAGGCAAAGCCTGCTCCGATCTTCTGCGAGATTTACTCTCGCATTTGTTTACAATGCTTACTCTTACTGAGACGCAGGTCAATGCACCGGCCGCCGAGGTAAACATATGATCCGCGGTTATCGGCGCCTCCAAAAACCGGTGACACAGCAACGCACTGTCGTGTGCCACTGTCGAATTACCGCGTGTTATGGGCGAAATCAAATGCATCGCTAACAGGCAGCACAGCAAGCACAGCAAGCATAGGCAGCACAGCACAGGCAGCACAGCAAGCACAGGCAGCAAGCACAGGCAGCAAGCACAGGCAGCACAGCAAGCACAGGCAGCACAGCAAGCACAGGCAGCAAGCACAGGCAGCACAGCAAGCACAGGCAGCAAGCACAGGCAGCACAGCAAGCACAGGCAGCACACCAAGCACAGGCAGCACAGCAAGCAAGGGCAGCAAGCACAGGCAGCACAGCAAGCACAGGCAGCAGAGCAAGCACAGGCAGCAAGCAGAGGCAGCACAGCAAGCACAGGCAGCAAGCACAGGCAGCACAGCAAGCACAGGCAGCACACCAAGCACAGGCAGCGCAGCAAGCACAGCAAGCACAGGCAGCAAGCACTGGCAGCACAGCAAGCACAGGCAGCAAGCACAGGCAGCACAGCAAACAAAGGCAGCACAGCAAGCACAGGCAGCAAGCACAGGCAGCACAGTAAGCACAGGCAGCACAGCAAGCACAGGCAGCAAGCACAGGCAGCACAGCAAGCACAGGCAGCACAGCAAGCACAAGCATGTTAGAAACCCGCAAAATAGCTCGACGAGTTCGTTTTAGCGATTCTGGGGGAAGTGCAGAGGGGTCAAGCTCCGTCCTCTTTCCAACAGGCAAAACCTGCTCCGATCTTCTGCGAGATTCACTCTCGCATTTGTTTACAATGCTTACTCTTACTGAGACGCAGGTCAATGCACCGGCCGCCGAGGTAAACATATGATCCGCGATTCTCGGCGCCTCCAAAAACCGGTGACACAGCAACGCACTGTCGTGTGCCACTGTCGAATTACCGCGTGTTATGGGCGAAATCAAATGCATCACTAACAGGCAGCACAGCAAGCACAGCAAGCATAGGCGGCAAAGCACAGGCAGCACAGCACAGGCAGCACAGCAAGCACAGGCAGCAAGCACAGGCAGCAAGGACAGGCAGCAAGCACAGGCAGCACAGCAAGCACAGGCAGCAAGCACAGGCAGCACAGCAAGCACAGGCAGCAAGCACAGGCAGCACAGCAAGCACAAGCATGTTAGAAACCCGCAAAATAGCTCGACGAGTTCGTTTTAGCGATTCTGGGGGAAGTGCAGAGGGGTCAATCTCCGTCCTCTTTCCAACAGGCAAAGCCTGCTCCGATCTTCTGCGAGATTCACTCTCGCATTTGTTTACAATGCTTACTCTTACTGAGACGCAGGCCAATGCACCGGCCGCCGAGGTAAACATATGATCCGCGACTCTCGGCGCCTCCAAAAACAGGTGACACAGCAACGCACTGTCGTGTGCCACTGTCGAATTACCACGTGTTATGGGCGAAATCAAATGCATCGCTAACAGGCAGCACAGCAAGCACAGGCAGCACAGAAAGCACAGGCAGCAAGCACAGGCAGCAAGCACAGGCAGCACAGCAAGCACAGGCAGCACAGCAAACACAGGCAGCAGAGGCAGCAAGCACAGGCAGCAAGCACAGGCAGCACAGCAAGCACAGGCAGCACAGCAAACACAGGCAGCACAGCAAGCACAGGCAGCAAGCACAGGCAGCACAGCAAGCACAGGCAGCACAGAAAGCACAGGCAGCAAGCACAGGCAGCACAGCAAGCAGAGGCAGCAAGCAGAGGCAGCACAGCAAGCACAGGCAGCACACCAAGCACAGGTGAGCACAGCAAGCACAGCAAGCACAGGCAGCAAGCACTGGCAGCACAGCAAGCGCAGGCAGCACAGCAAGGACAGGCAGCAAGCACAGGCAGCACAGCAAGCACAGGCAGCACACCAAGCACAGGTGAGCACAGCAAGCACAGCAATCACAGGCAGCAAGCACTGGCAGCACAGCAAGCGCAGGCAGCACAGCAAGCACAGGCAGCACAGAAAGCACAGGCAGCAAGCACAGGCAGCACAGCAAGCAGAGGCAGCAAGCAGAGGCAGCACAGCAAGCACAGGCAGCACACCAAGCACAGGTGAGCACAGCAAGCACAGGCAGCAAGCACTGGCAGCACAGCAAGCGCAGGCAGCACAGCAAGCACAGGCAGCAAGCACAGGCAGCACAGCAAGCACAGGCAGCAAGCACAGGCAGCACAGCAAGCACAGGCAGCACAGCAAACACAGGCAGCACAGCAAGCACAGGCAGCAAACACAGGCAGCACAGCAAGCACAGGCAGCAAGCACAGGCAGCACAGCAAGCACAGGCAGCACAGCAAACACAGGCAGCACAGCAAGCACAGGCAGCAAGCACAGGCAGCACAGCAAGCACAGGCAGCAAGCACAGGCAGCACAGCAAGCACAGGCAGCAAGCACAGGCAGCACAGCAAGCACAGGCAGCACAGCAAACACAGGCAGCACAGCAAGCACAGGCAGCAAACACAGGCAGCACAGCAAGCAGAGGCAGCAAGCACAGGCAGCAAGCACAGGCAGCACAGCAAGCACAGGCAGCACAGCAAACACAGGCAGCACAGCAAGCACAGGCAGCAAGCACAGGCAACACAGCAAGCACAGGCAGCACAGAAAGCACAGGCAGCAAGCACAGGCAGCACAGCAAGCAGAGGCAGCAAGCACAGGCAGCACACCAAGCACAGGGGAGCACAGCAAGCACAGCAAGCACAGGCAGCAAGCACTGGCAGCACAGCAAGCGCAGGCAGCACAGCAAGGAGAGGCAGCAAGCACAGGCAGCACAGCAAGCACAGGCAGCACACCAAGCACAGGCAGCACAGCAAGCAAGGGCAGCAAGCACAGGCAGCACAGCAAGCACAGGCAGCAGAGCAAGCACAGGCAGCAAGCAGAGGCAGCACAGCAAACACAGGCAGCACAGCAAGCACAGGCAGCAAGCACAGGCAGCACAGCAAACACAGGCAGCACAGCAAACACAGGCAGCACAGCAAGCACAGGCAGCAAGCACAGGCAGGAAGCACAGCAGCACAGCAAGCACAGGCAGCAAGTACAGGCAACACAGCAAGCACAGGCAGCACAGCAAGCACAGGCAGCAAACACAGGCAGCACAGCAAGCACAGACAGCATGCACAGGCAGCACAGCAAGCACAGGCAGCAAGCACAGGCAAAACAGCAAGTACAGCAAGCACAGGCAGCAAGCACAGGCAGCACAGCAAGCACAGGCAGCAAGCACAGGCAGCACAGCAAGCACAGGCAGCAAGCACAGGCAGCAAGCACAGGCAGCACAGCAAGCACAGGCAGCAAGCACAGGCAACACAGCAAGCACAGGCAGCAAGCACAGGCAGCACTGCAAGCACAGGCAGCAAGCACAGGCATGTTAGAAACCCGCAAAATAGCTCGACGAGATGTGTTCGTTTTAGCGATTCTGGGGGAAGTGCAGAGGGGTAAAGCTCCGTCCTCTTTCCAACAGGCAAAGCCTGCTCCGATCTTCTGCGAGATTCACTCTCGCATTTGTTTACAATGCTTACTCTTACTGAGACGCAGGTCAATGCACCGGCCGCCGAGGTAAACATATGATCCGCGGTTATCGGCGCCTCCAAAAACCGGTGACACAGCAACGCACTGTCGTGTGCCACTGTCGAATTACCGCGTGTTATGGGCGAAATCAAATGCATCGCTAACAGGCAGCACAGCAAGCACAGCAAGCATAGGCAGCACAGCACAGGCAGCACAGCAAGCACAGGCAGCAAGCACAGGCAGCAAGCACACGCAGCACAGCAAACACAGGCAGCACAGCAAGCACAGGCAGCAAGCACAGGCAGCAAGCACAGGCAGCACAGCAAGCACAGGCAGCACACCAAGCACAGGCAGCACAGCAAGCAAGGGCAGCAAGCACAGGCAGCACAGCAAGCACAGGCAGCAGAGCAAGCACAGGCAGCAAGCAGAGGCAGCACAGCAAGCACAGGCAGCAAGCACAGGCAGCACAGCAAGCACAGGCAGCACACCAAGCACAGGCAGCGCAGCAAGCACAGCAAGCACAGGCAGCAAGCACTGGCAGCACAGCAAGCACAGGCAGCAAGCACAGGCAGCACAGCAAACAAAGGCAGCACAGCAAGCACAGGCAGCAAGCACAGGCAGCACAGTAAGCACAGGCAGCACAGCAAGCACAGGCAGCAAGCACAGGCAGCACAGCAAGCACAGGCAGCAAGCACAGGCAGCACAGCAAGCACAAGCATGTTAGAAACCCGCAAAATAGCTCGACGAGTTCGTTTTAGCGATTCTGGGGGAAGTGCAGAGGGGTCAAGCTCCGTCCTCTTTCCAACAGGCAAAACCTGCTCCGATCTTCTGCGAGATTCACTCTCGCATTTGTTTACAATGCTTACTCTTACTGAGACGCAGGTCAATGCACCGGCCGCCGAGGTAAACATATGATCCGCGATTCTCGGCGCCTCCAAAAACCGGTGACACAGCAACGCACTGTCGTGTGCCACTGTCGAATTACCGCGTGTTATGGGCGAAATCAAATGCATCACTAACAGGCAGCACAGCAAGCACAGCAAGCATAGGCAGCACAGCAAGCACAGGCAGCAAGCACTGGCAGCACAGCAAGCACAGGCAGCAAGCACAGGCAGCACAGCAAACACAGGCAGCAAACACAGGCAGCACAGCAAGCACAGGCAGCACAGCAAACACAGGCAGCACAGCAAGCACAGGCAGCAAGCACTGGCAGCACAGCAAGCACAGGCAGCACAGCAAACACAGGCAGCACAGCAAGAACAGGCAGCAAGCACAGGCAGCACAGCAAGCACAGGCAGCAAACACAGGCAGCACAGCAAGCACAGGCAGCCAGCACAGGCAGCACAGCAAGCACAGGCAGCACTGCAAACACAGGCAGCACAGCAAGCACAGGCAGCAAGCACAGGCAGCACAGCAAGCACAGGCAGCAAGCACAGGCAGCACAGCAAGCACAGGCAGCAAGCACAGGCAGCACAGCAAGCACAGGCAGCACACCAAGCACAGGCAGCACAGCAAGCACAGGCAGCACAGCAAGCACAGGCAGCACAGCAAACACAGGCAGCACAGCACAGGCAGCACAGCAAGCACAGGCAGCACAGCAAACACAGGCAGCACAGCACAGGCAGCACAGCAAGCACAGGCAGCACAGCAAGCACAGGCAGCAAACACAGGCAGCACAGCAAGCACAGGCAGCCAGCACAGGCAGCACAGCAAGCACAGGCAGCACAGCAAACACAGGCAGCACAGCAAGCACAGGCAGCAAGTACAGGCAGCACAGCAAACACAGGCAGCACAGCAAGCACAGGCAGCACAGCACAGGCAGCACAGCAAGCACAGGCAGCAAGCACAGGCAGCCCAGCAAGCACAGGCAGCAAGCACAGGCAGCACAGCAAACACAGGCAGCACAGCAAGCACAGGCAGCACAGCAAGCACAGGCAGCAAGCACAGGCAGCACAGCAAGCACAGGCAGCAAGCACAGGCAGCAAGCACAGGCAGCACAGCAAGCACAGGCAGCAAGCACAGGCAGCAAGCACAGGCAGCACAGCAAGCACAGGCAGCAAGCACAGGCAGCACAGCAAGCACAGGCAGCAAACACAGGCAGCACAGCAAGCACAGCAATCACAGGCAGCAAGCACTGGCAGCACAGCAAGCGCAGGCAGCAAGCACAGGCAGCACAGCAAACACTGGCAGCACAGCAAGCACAGGCAGCAAGCACAGGCAGCAAGCACAGGCAACAAAGCAAGCACAAGCAGCACAGCAAACACAGGCAGCACAGCAAGCACAGGCAGCAAGCACAGGCAGCACAGCAAGCACAGGCAGCAAGCACAGGCAGCACAGCAAGCACAGGCAGCAAGCACAGGCAGCAAACACAGGCAGCACAGCAAGCACAGGCAGCCAGCACAGGCAGCACAGCAAGCACAGGCAGCACAGCAAACACAGGTAGCACAGCAAGCACAGGCAGCACACCAAGCACAGGTGAGCACAGCAAGCACAGGCAGCAAGCACTGGCAGCACAGCAAGCGCAGGCAGCACAGCAAGCACAGGCAGCAAGCACAGGCAGCACAGCAAGCACAGGCAGCAAGCACAGGCAGCACAGCAAGCACAGGCAGCAAGCAGAGGCAGCACAGGCAGCACACCAAGCACAGGTGAGCACAGCAAGCACAGCAAGCACAGGCAGCAAGCACTGGCAGCACAGCAAGCGCAGGCAGCACAGCAAGCACACGCAGCAAGCACAGGCAGCACAGCAAGCACAGGCAGCAAGCACAGGCAGCAAGCACAGGCAGCACTGCAAGCACAGGCAGCATAGCAAGTACAGCAAGCACAGGCAGCAAGCACAGGCAGCACAGCAAGCACAGGCAGCAAGCACAGGCAGCACAGCAAGCACAGGCAGCATAGCAACTACAGCAAGCACAGGCAGCAAGCACAGGCAGCACAGCAAGCACAGGCAGCACAGCACAGGCAGCACAGCAAGCACAGGCAGCAAGCACAGGTAGAACAGCAAGCACAGGCAGCATAGCAACTACAGCAAGCACAGGCAGCAAGCACAGGCAGCACAGCAATCACAGGCAACAAGCACAGGCAGCACAGCAAGCACAGGCAGCAAGCACAGGCAGCAAGCACAGGCAGCACTGCAAGCACAGGCAGCATAGCAAGTACAGCAAGCACAGGCAGCAAGCACAGGCAGCACAGCAAGCACAGGCAGCAAGCACAGGCAGCACAGCAAGCACAGGCAGCAAGCACAGGCAGCACAGCAAGCACAGGCAGCAAGCACAGGCAGCACAGCAATCACAGGCAGCAAGCACAGGCAGCACAGCAAGCACAGGCAGCAAGCACAGGCAGCACAGCAAGCACAGGCAGCAAGCACAGGCAGCACAGCAAACACAGGCAGCACAGCAAGCACAGGCAGCACAGCAAACACAGGCAGCACAGCAAGCACAGGCAGCAAGTACAGGCAGCACAGCAAACACAGGCAGCACAGCAAGCACAGGCAGCACAGCACAGGCAGCACAGCAAGCACAGGCAGCAAGCACAGGCAGCCCAGCAAGCACAGGCAGCAAGCACAGGCAGCACAGCAAACACAGGCAGCACAGCAAGCACAGGCAGCACAGCACAGGCAGCACAGCAAGCACAGGCAGCAAGCACAGGCAGCAAGCACAGGCAGCACAGCAAGCACAGGCAGCAAGCACAGGCAGCACAGCAAGCACAGGCAGCAAGCACAGGCAGCAAACACAGGCAGCACAGCAAGCACAGCAATCACAGGCAGCAAGCACTGGCAGCACAGCAAGCGCAGGCAGCAAGCACAGGCAGCACAGCAAACACTGGCAGCACAGCAAGCACAGGCAGCAAGCACAGGCAGCAAGCACAGGCAACAAAGCAAGCACAAGCAGCACAGCAAACACAGGCAGCACAGCAAGCACAGGCAGCAAGCACAGGCAGCACAGCAAGCACAGGCAGCAAGCACAGGCAGCACAGCAAGCACAGGCAGCAAGCACAGGCAGCAAACACAGGCAGCACAGCAAGCACAGGCAGCCAGCACAGGCAGCACAGCAAACACAGGTAGCACAGCAAGCACAGGCAGCAAGCACAGGCAGCACACCAAGCACAGGTGAGCACAGCAAGCACAGGCAGCAAGCACTGGCAGCACAGCAAGCGCAGGCAGCACAGCAAGCACAGGCAGCAAGCACAGGCAGCACAGCAAGCACAGGCAGCAAGCACAGGCAGCACAGCAAGCACAGGCAGCAAACACAGGCAGCACAGCAAGCACAGGTGAGCACAGCAAGCACAGCAATCACAGGCAGCAAGCACTGACAGCACAGCAAGCGCAGGCAGCAAGCACAGGCAGCACAGCAAGCACAGGCAGCACAGAAAGCACAGGCAGCAAGCACAGGCAGCACAGCAAGCAGAGTAGCACAGGCAGCACAGCAAGCAGAGTCAGCAAGCAGAGGCAGCACAGCAAGCACAGGCAGCACACCAAGCACAGGTGAGCACAGCAAGCACAGCAAGCACAGGCAGCAAGCACTGGCAGCACAGCAAGCGCAGGCAGCACAGCAAGCACACGCAGCAAGCACAGGCAGCACAGCAAGCACAGGCAGCAAGCACAGGCAGCAAGCACAGGCAGCACTGCAAGCACAGGCAGCATAGCAAGTACAGCAAGCACAGGCAGCAAGCACAGGCAGCACAGCAAGCACAGGCAGCAAGCACAGGCAGCACAGCAAGCACAGGCAGCAAGCACAGGCAGCAAGCACAGGCAGCACTGCAAGCACAGGCAGCATAGCAAGTACAGCAAGCACAGGCAGCACAGCAAGCACAGGCAGCAAGCACAGGCAGCACAGCAAGCACAGGCAGCATAGCAACTACAGCAAGCACAGGCAGCACAGCAAGCACAGGCAGCAAGCACAGGCAGCAAGCACAGGCAGCACTGCAAGCACAGGCAGCATAGCAAGTACAGCAAGCACAGGCAGCAAGCACAGGCAGCACAGCAAGCACAGGCAGCAAGCACAGGCAGCACAGCAAGCACAGGCAGCATAGCAACTACAGCAAGCACAGGCAGCAAGCACAGGCAGCACAGCAATCACAGGCAGCAAGCACAGGCAGCACAGCAAGCACAGGCAGCAAGCACAGGCAGCACAGCACCCACAGGCAGCACAGCAAGCACAGGCAGCAAGCACAGGCAGCAAGCACAGGCAGCACAGCAAGCACAGGCAGCAAGCACAGGCAGCACAGCAAGCACAGGCAGCACAGCAAGCACAGGCAGCAAGCACAGGCAACACAGCAAGCACAGGCAGCAAACACAGGCAGCACAGCAAGCACAGCAATCACAAGCAGCAAGCACTGGCAGCACAGCAAGCGCAGGCAGCAAGCACAGGCAGCACAGCAAACACTGGCAGCACAGCAAGCACAGGCAGCAAGCACAGGCAACACAGCAAGCACAAGCAGCACAGCAAACACAGGCAGCACAGCAAGCACAGGCAGCAAGCACAGGCAGCACAGCAAGCACAGGCAGCAAGCACAGGCAGCAAACACAGGCAGCACAGCAAGCACAGGCAGCCAGCACAGGCAGCACAGCAAGCACAGGCAGCACAGCAAACACAGGTAGCACAGCAAGCACAGGCAGCAAGCACAGGCAGCACAGCAAACACAGGCAGCACAGCAAGCACAGGCAGCACAGCACAGGCAGCACAACAAGCACAGGCAGCACAGCAAGCACAGCAAGCACAGGCAGCAAACACAGGCAGCACAGCAAGCACAGGCAGCCAGCACAGGCAGCACAGCAAGCACAGGCAGCACAGCAAACACAGGCAGCACAGCAAGCACAGGCAGCAAGCACAGGCAGCACAGCAAACACAGGCCGCACAGCAAGCACAGGCAGCACAGCAGAGGCAGCACAGCAAGCACAGGCAGCAAGCACAGGCAGCACAGCAAGCACAGGCAGCAAGCACAGGTGAGCACAGCAAGCACAGCAATCACAGGCAGCAAGCACTGGCAGCACAGCAAGCGCAGGCAGCAAGCACAGGCAGCACAGCAAGCACAGGCAGCACAGCAAACACAGGCAGCACAGCAAGCACAGGCAGCACAGCACAGGCAGCACAGCAAGCACAGGCAGCAAGCACACGCAGCAAGCACAGGCAGCAAGCACAGGCAGCACAGCAAGCACAGGCAGCAAGCACAGGCAGCACAGCAAGCACAGGCAGCAAACACAGGCAGCACAGCAAGCACAGGTGAGCACAGCAAGCACAGCAATCACAGGCAGCAAGCACAGGCAGCACAGCAAGCAGAGGCAGCAAGCAGAGGCAGCACAGCAAGCACAGGCAGCACACCAAGCACAGGTGAGCACAGCAAGCACAGGCAGCAAGCACTGGCAGCACAGCAAGCGCAGGCAGCACAGCAAGCACAGGCAGCAAGCACAGGCAGCACAGCAAGCACAGGCAGCAAGCACAGGCAGCACAGCAAGCACAGGCAGCACAGCAAACACAGGCAGCACAGCAAGCACAGGCAGCAAACACAGGCAGCACAGCAAGCACAGGCAGCAAGCACAGGCAGCACAGCAAGCACAGGCAGCACAGCAAACACAGGCAGCACAGCAAGCACAGGCAGCAAGCACAGGCAGCACAGCAAGCACAGGCAACTACAGCAAGCACAGGCAGCAAGCACAGGCAGCACAGCAAGCACAGGCAGCACAGCACAGGCAGCACAGCAAGCACAGGCAGCAAGCACAGGCAGAACAGCAAGCACAGGCAGCATAGCAACTACAGCAAGCACAGGCAGCAAGCACAGGCAGCACAGCAATCACAGGCAACAAGCACAGGCAGCACAGGAAGCACAGGCAGCACAGCAAGCACAGGCAGCAAGCACAGGCAGCAAGCACAGGCAGCACTGCAAGCACAGGCAGCATAGCAAGTACAGCAAGCACAGGCAGCAAGCACAGGCAGCACAGCAAGCACAGGCAGCAAGCACAGGCAGCACAGCAAGCACAGGCAGCATAGCAACTACAGCAAGCACAGGCAGCAAGCACAGGCAGCACAGCAATCACAGGCACCAAGCACAGGCAGCACAGCAAACACAGGCAACACAGGAAGGACAGGCAGCAAGCACAGGCAGCACAGCAAATACAGGCAGCAAGCACAGGCAGCAAGCACAGGCAGCAAGCAGAGGCAGCACAGCAAGCACAGGCAGCACAGCAAGCATAGGCAGCAAGCACAGGCAGCACAGGAAGCACAGGCAGCAAGCACAGGCAGCACAGCAAGGACAGGCAGCAAGCACAGGCAGCAAGCACAGGCAGCACAGCAAGCACAGGCAGCAAGCACAGGCAGCACAGCAAGCACAGGCAGCAAGCACAGGCAGCACATCAAGCACAGGCAGCACAGCAAGCACAGGCAGCACAGCAAGCACAGGCAGCACAGCAAACACAGGCAGCACAGCAAGCACAGGCAGCAAGTACAGGCAGCACAGCAAACACAGGCAGCACAGCAAGCACAGGCAGCACAGCACAGGCAGCACAGCAAGCACAGGCAGCAAGCACAGGCAGCCCAGCAAGCACAGGCAGCAAGCACAGGCAGCACAGCAAACACAGGCAGCACAGCAAGCACAGGCAGCACAGCAAGCACAGGCAGCAAGCACAGGCAGCACAGCAAGCACAGGCAGCAAGCACAGGCAGCAAGCACAGGCAGCACAGCAAGCACAGGCAGCAAGCACAGGCAGCAAGCACAGGCAGCACAGCAAGCACAGGCAGCAAGCACAGGCAGCACAGCAATCACAGGCAGCAAGCACAGGCAGCACAGCAAGCACAGGCAGCAAGCACAGGCAGCACAGCAAGCACAGGCAGCAAGCACAGGCAGCACAGCAAACACAGGCAGCACAGCAAGCACAGGCAGCACAGCAAACACAGGCAGCACAGCAAGCACAGGCAGCACAGCAAACACAGGCAGCACAGCAAGCACAGGCAGCAAGTACAGGCAGCACAGCAAACACAGGCAGCACAGCAAGCACAGGCAGCACAGCACAGGCAGCACAGCAAGCACAGGCAGCAAGCACAGGCAGCCCAGCAAGCACAGGCAGCAAGCACAGGCAGCACAGCAAGCACAGGCAGCAAGCACAGGCAGCAAGCACAGGCAGCACAGCAAGCACAGGCAGCAAGCACAGGCAGCACAGCAAGCACAGGCAGCAAACACAGGCAGCACAGCAAGCACAGCAATCACAGGCAGCAAGCACTGGCAGCACAGCAAGCGCAGGCAGCAAGCACAGGCAGCACAGCAAACACTGGCAGCACAGCAAGCACAGGCAGCAAGCACAGGCAGCAAGCACAGGCAACAAAGCAAGCACAAGCAGCACAGCAAACACAGGCAGCACAGCAAGCACAGGCAGCAAGCACAGGCAGCACAGCAAGCACAGGCAGCAAGCACAGGCAGCACAGCAAGCACAGGCAGCAAGCACAGGCAGCAAACACAGGCAGCACAGCAAGCACAGGCAGCCAGCACAGGCAGCACAGCAAACACAGGTAGCACAGCAAGCACAGGCAGCAAGCACAGGCAGCACACCAAGCACAGGTGAGCACAGCAAGCACAGGCAGCAAGCACTGGCAGCACAGCAAGCGCAGGCAGCACAGCAAGCACAGGCAGCAAGCACAGGCAGCACAGCAAGCACAGGCAGCAAGCACAGGCAGCACAGCAAGCACAGGCAGCAAACACAGGCAGCACAGCAAGCACAGGTGAGCACAGCAAGCACAGCAATCACAGGCAGCAAGCACTGACAGCACAGCAAGCGCAGGCAGCAAGCACAGGCAGCACAGCAAGCACAGGCAGCACAGAAAGCACAGGCAGCAAGCACAGGCAGCACAGCAAGCAGAGGCAGCAAGCAGAGGCAGCACAGCAAGCACAGGCAGCACACCAAGCACAGGTGAGCACAGCAAGCACAGCAAGCACAGGCAGCAAGCACTGGCAGCACAGCAAGCGCAGGCAGCACAGCAAGCACACGCAGCAAGCACAGGCAGCACAGCAAGCACAGGCAGCAAGCACAGGCAGCAAGCACAGGCAGCACTGCAAGCACAGGCAGCATAGCAAGTACAGCAAGCACAGGCAGCAAGCACAGGCAGCACAGCAAGCACAGGCAGCAAGCACAGGCAGCACAGCAAGCACAGGCAGCACAGCAAGCACAGGCAGCAAGCACAGGCAGCAAGCACAGGCAGCACTGCAAGCACAGGCAGCATAGCAAGTACAGCAAGCACAGGCAGCACAGCAAGCACAGGCAGCAAGCACAGGCAGCACAGCAAGCACAGGCAGCATAGCAACTACAGCAAGCACAGGCAGCACAGCAAGCACAGGCAGCAAGCACAGGCAGCAAGCACAGGCAGCACTGCAAGCACAGGCAGCATAGCAAGTACAGCAAGCACAGGCAGCAAGCACAGGCAGCACAGCAAGCACAGGCAGCAAGCACAGGCAGCACAGCAAGCACAGGCAGCATAGCAACTACAGCAAGCACAGGCAGCAAGCACAGGCAGCAAGCACAGGCAGCACAGCAAGCACAGGCAGCACAGCAAGCACAGGCAGCAAGCACAGGCAGCACAGCACCCACAGGCAGCACAGCAAGCACAGGCAGCAAGCACAGGCAGCAAGCACAGGCAGCACAGCAAGCACAGGCAGCAAGCACAGGCAGCACAGCAAGCACAGGCAGCACAGCAAGCACAGGCAGCAAGCACAGGCAACACAGCAATTACAGGCAGCAAACACAGGCAGCACAGCAAGCACAGCAATCACAAGCAGCAAGCACTGGCAGCACAGCAAGCGCAGGCAGCAAGCACAGGCAGCACAGCAAACACTGGCAGCACAGCAAGCACAGGCAGCAAGCACAGGCAACACAGCAAGCACAAGCAGCACAGCAAACACAGGCAGCACAGCAAGCACAGGCAGCAAGCACAGGCAGCACAGCAAGCACAGGCAGCAAGCACAGGCAGCAAACACAGGCAGCACAGCAAGCACAGGCAGCCAGCACAGGCAGCACAGCAAGCACAGGCAGCACAGCAAACACAGGTAGCACAGCAAGCACAGGCAGCAAGCACAGGCAGCACAGCAAACACAGGCAGCACAGCAAGCACAGGCAGCACAGCACAGGCAGCACAACAAGCACAGGCAGCACAGCAAGCACAGCAAGCACAGGCAGCAAACACAGGCAGCACAGCAAGCACAGGCAGCCAGCACAGGCAGCACAGCAAGCACAGGCAGCACAGCAAACACAGGCAGCACAGCAAGCACAGGCAGCAAGCACAGGCAGCACAGCAAACACAGGCCGCACAGCAAGCACAGGCAGCACAGCAGAGGCAGCACAGCAAGCACAGGCAGCAAGCACAGGCAGCACAGCAAGCACAGGCAGCAAGCACAGGTGAGCACAGCAAGCACAGCAATCACAGGCAGCAAGCACTGGCAGCACAGCAAGCGCAGGCAGCAAGCACAGGCAGCACAGCAAGCACAGGCAGCACAGCAAACACAGGCAGCACAGCAAGCACAGGCAGCACAGCACAGGCAGCACAGCAAGCACAGGCAGCAAGCACACGCAGCAAGCACAGGCAGCAAGCACAGGCAGCACAGCAAGCACAGGCAGCAAGCACAGGCAGCACAGCAAGCACAGGCAGCAAACACAGGCAGCACAGCAAGCACAGGTGAGCACAGCAAGCACAGCAATCACAGGCAGCAAGCACAGGCAGCACAGCAAGCACAGGCAGCAAGCAGAGGCAGCACAGCAAGCACAGGCAGCAAGCACAGGCAGCACAGCAAGCACAGGCAGCAAGCACAGGCAGCAAGCACAGGCAGCACAGCAAGCACAGGCAGCAAGCACAGGCAGCACAGCAAGCACAGGCAGCAAACACAGGCAGCACAGCAAGCACAGCAATCACAGGCAGCAAGCACTGGCAGCACAGCAAGCGCAGGCAGCAAGCACAGGCAGCACAGCAAACACTGGCAGCACAGCAAGCACAGGCAGCAAGCACAGGCAGCAAGCACAGGCAACAAAGCAAGCACAAGCAGCACAGCAAACACAGGCAGCACAGCAAGCACAGGCAGCAAGCACAGGCAGCACAGCAAGCACAGGCAGCAAGCACAGGCAGCACAGCAAGCACAGGCAGCAAGCACAGGCAGCAAACACAGGCAGCACAGCAAGCACAGGCAGCCAGCACAGGCAGCACAGCAAACACAGGTAGCACAGCAAGCACAGGCAGCAAGCACAGGCAGCACACCAAGCACAGGTGAGCACAGCAAGCACAGGCAGCAAGCACTGGCAGCACAGCAAGCGCAGGCAGCACAGCAAGCACAGGCAGCAAGCACAGGCAGCACAGCAAGCACAGGCAGCAAGCACAGGCAGCACAGCAAGCACAGGCAGCAAACACAGGCAGCACAGCAAGCACAGGTGAGCACAGCAAGCACAGCAATCACAGGCAGCAAGCACTGACAGCACAGCAAGCGCAGGCAGCAAGCACAGGCAGCACAGCAAGCACAGGCAGCACAGAAAGCACAGGCAGCAAGCACAGGCAGCACAGCAAGCAGAGGCAGCAAGCAGAGGCAGCACAGCAAGCACAGGCAGCACACCAAGCACAGGTGAGCACAGCAAGCACAGCAAGCACAGGCAGCAAGCACTGGCAGCACAGCAAGCGCAGGCAGCACAGCAAGCACACGCAGCAAGCACAGGCAGCACAGCAAGCACAGGCAGCAAGCACAGGCAGCAAGCACAGGCAGCACTGCAAGCACAGGCAGCATAGCAAGTACAGCAAGCACAGGCAGCAAGCACAGGCAGCACAGCAAGCACAGGCAGCAAGCACAGGCAGCACAGCAAGCACAGGCAGCACAGCAAGCACAGGCAGCAAGCACAGGCAGCAAGCACAGGCAGCACTGCAAGCACAGGCAGCATAGCAAGTACAGCAAGCACAGGCAGCACAGCAAGCACAGGCAGCAAGCACAGGCAGCACAGCAAGCACAGGCAGCATAGCAACTACAGCAAGCACAGGCAGCACAGCAAGCACAGGCAGCAAGCACAGGCAGCAAGCACAGGCAGCACTGCAAGCACAGGCAGCATAGCAAGTACAGCAAGCACAGGCAGCAAGCACAGGCAGCACAGCAAGCACAGGCAGCAAGCACAGGCAGCACAGCAAGCACAGGCAGCATAGCAACTACAGCAAGCACAGGCAGCAAGCACAGGCAGCACAGCAATCACAGGCAGCAAGCACAGGCAGCACAGCAAGCACAGGCAGCAAGCACAGGCAGCACAGCACCCACAGGCAGCACAGCAAGCACAGGCAGCAAGCACAGGCAGCAAGCACAGGCAGCACAGCAAGCACAGGCAGCAAGCACAGGCAGCACAGCAAGCACAGGCAGCACAGCAAGCACAGGCAGCAAGCACAGGCAACACAGCAATTACAGGCAGCAAACACAGGCAGCACAGCAAGCACAGCAATCACAAGCAGCAAGCACTGGCAGCACAGCAAGCGCAGGCAGCAAGCACAGGCAGCACAGCAAACACTGGCAGCACAGCAAGCACAGGCAGCAAGCACAGGCAACACAGCAAGCACAAGCAGCACAGCAAACACAGGCAGCACAGCAAGCACAGGCAGCAAGCACAGGCAGCACAGCAAGCACAGGCAGCAAGCACAGGCAGCAAACACAGGCAGCACAGCAAGCACAGGCAGCCAGCACAGGCAGCACAGCAAGCACAGGCAGCACAGCAAACACAGGTAGCACAGCAAGCACAGGCAGCAAGCACAGGCAGCACAGCAAACACAGGCAGCACAGCAAGCACAGGCAGCACAGCACAGGCAGCACAACAAGCACAGGCAGCACAGCAAGCACAGCAAGCACAGGCAGCAAACACAGGCAGCACAGCAAGCACAGGCAGCCAGCACAGGCAGCACAGCAAGCACAGGCAGCACAGCAAACACAGGCAGCACAGCAAGCACAGGCAGCAAGCACAGGCAGCACAGCAAACACAGGCCGCACAGCAAGCACAGGCAGCACAGCAGAGGCAGCACAGCAAGCACAGGCAGCAAGCACAGGCAGCACAGCAAGCACAGGCAGCAAGCACAGGTGAGCACAGCAAGCACAGCAATCACAGGCAGCAAGCACTGGCAGCACAGCAAGCGCAGGCAGCAAGCACAGGCAGCACAGCAAGCACAGGCAGCACAGCAAACACAGGCAGCACAGCAAGCACAGGCAGCACAGCACAGGCAGCACAGCAAGCACAGGCAGCAAGCACACGCAGCAAGCACAGGCAGCAAGCACAGGCAGCACAGCAAGCACAGGCAGCAAGCACAGGCAGCACAGCAAGCACAGGCAGCAAACACAGGCAGCACAGCAAGCACAGGTGAGCACAGCAAGCACAGCAATCACAGGCAGCAAGCACAGGCAGCACAGCAAGCACAGGCAGCAAGCACAGGCAGCCCAGCAAGCACAGGCAGCAAGCACAGGCAGCACAGCAAGCACAGGCAGCAAGCACAGGCAGCACAGCAAGCGCAGGCAGCACAGCAAGCACAGGCAGCAAGCACAGGCAGCACAGCAAGCACAGGCAGCAAGCACAGGCAGCACAGCAAGCACAGGCAGCACAGCAAACACAGGCAGCACAGCAAGCACAGGCAGCAAACACAGGCAGCACAGCAAGCACAGGCAGCAAGCACAGGCAGCACAGCAAGCACAGGCAGCACAGCAAACACAGGCAGCACAGCAAGCACAGGCAACTACAGCAAGCACAGGCAGCACAGCAAGCACAGGCAACTACAGCAAGCACAGGCAGCAAGCACAGGCAGCACAGCAAGCACAGGCAGCACAGCACAGGCAGCACAGCAAGCACAGGCAGCAAGCACAGGCAGAACAGCAAGCACAGGCAGCATAGCAACTACAGCAAGCACAGGCAGCAAGCACAGGCAGCACAGCAATCACAGGCAACAAGCACAGGCAGCACAGGAAGCACAGGCAGCACAGCAAGCACAGGCAGCAAGCACAGGCAGCAAGCACAGGCAGCACTGCAAGCACAGGCAGCATAGCAAGTACAGCAAGCACAGGCAGCAAGCACAGGCAGCACAGCAAGCACAGGCAGCAAGCACAGGCAGCACAGCAAGCACAGGCAGCATAGCAACTACAGCAAGCACAGGCAGCAAGCACAGGCAGCACAGCAATCACAGGCAGCAAGCACAGGCAGCACAGCAAACACAGGCAACACAGGAAGGACAGGCAGCAAGCACAGGCAGCACAGCAAATACAGGCAGCAAGCACAGGCAGCAAGCACAGGCAGCAAGCAGAGGCAGCACAGCAAGCACAGGCAGCACAGCAAGCATAGGCAGCAAGCACAGGCAGCACAGGAAGCACAGGCAGCAAGCACAGGCAGCACAGCAAGGACAGGCAGCAAGCACAGGCAGCAAGCACAGGCAGCACAGCAAGCACAGGCAGCAAGCACAGGCAGCACAGCAAGCACAGGCAGCAAGCACAGGCAGCACATCAAGCACAGGCAGCACAGCAAGCACAGGCAGCAAGCACACGCAGCAAGCACAGGCAGCAAGCACAGGCAGCACAGCAAGCACAGGCAGCAAGCACAGGCAGCACAGCAAGCACAGGCAGCAAACACAGGCAGCACAGCAAGCACAGGTGAGCACAGCAAGCACAGCAATCACAGGCAGCAAGCACAGGCAGCACAGCAAGCACAGGCAGCAAGCACTGACAGCACAGCAAGCGCAGGCAGCAAGCACAGGCAGCACAGCAAGCACAGGCAGCACAGCAAGCACAGGCAGCAAGCACAGGCAGCACAGCAAGCAGAGGCAGCAAGCAGAGGCAGCACAGCAAGCACAGGCAGCACACCAAGCACAGGTGAGCACAGCAAGCACAGGCAGCAAGCACTGGCAGCACAGCAAGCGCAGGCAGCACAGCAAGCACAGGCAGCAAGCACAGGCAGCACAGCAAGCACAGGCAGCACAGCAAGCACAGGCAGCAAGCACAGGCAGCACAGCAAGCACAGGCAGCACAGCAAGCACAGGCAGCAAGCACAGGCAGCACAGCAAGCACAGGCAGCAAACACAGGCAGCACAGCAAGCACAGGCAGCAAGCACAGGCAGCACAGCAAACACAGTCAGCACAGCAAGCACAGGCAGCACAGCAAGGACAGGCAGCAAGCACAGGCAGCACAGCAAGCACAGCAAGCACAGGCAGCACAGCAAGCACAGGCAGCACACCAAGCACAGGTGAGCACAGCAAGCACAGCAATCACAGGCAGCAAGCACTGACAGCACAGCAAGCGCAGGCAGCAAGCACAGGCAGCACAGCAATCACAGGCAGCAAGCACAGGCAGCACAGGAAGCACAGGCAGCAAGCACAGGCAGCACAGCAAGCACAGGTGAGCACAGCAAGCACAGCAATCAGAGGCAGCAAGCACTGGCAGCACAGCAAGCACAGGCAGCACAGCAAGCAGAGGCAGCAAGCAGAGGCAGCACAGCAAGCACAGGCAGCAAGCACAGGCAGCACAGCAAGCACAGGCAGCAAGCACAGGCAGCACAGCAAGCACAGGCAGCACAGAAAGCACAGGCAGCAAGCACAGGCAGCACAGCAAGCACAGGCAGCAAGCACAGGCAGCACAGCAAGCACAGGCAGCAAGCACAGGCAGCACAGCAAGCACAGGCAGCACAGCAAACACAGGCAGCACAGCAAGCACAGGCAGCAAACACAGGCAGCACAGCAAGCAGAGGCAGCAAGCACAGGCAGCAAGCATAGGCAGCACAGCAAGCACAGGCAGCACAACAAACACAGGCAGCACAGCAAGCACAGGCAGCAAGCACAGGCAGCACAGCAAGCACAGGCAGCAAGCACAGGCAGCACAGCAAGCAGAGGCAGCAAGCAGAGGCAGCACAGCAAGCACAGGCAGCACACCAAGCACAGGTGAGCACAGCAAGCACAGCAAGCACAGGCAGCAAGCACTGGCAGCACAGCAAGCGCAGGCAGCACAGCAAGGACAGGCAGCAAGCACAGGCAGCACAGGCAGCACACCAAGCACAGGTGAGCACAGCAAGCACAGCAATCACAGGCAGCAAGCACAGGCAGCACACCAAGCACAGGCAGCAAGCACAGGCAGCACAGCAAGCACAGGCAGCATAGCAACTACAGCAAGCACAGGCAGCAAGCACAGGCAGCACAGCAATCACAGGCAGCAAGCACAGGCAGCACAGGAAGCACAGGCAGCAAGCACAGGCAGCACAGCAAACACAGGCAGCAAGCACAGGCAGCACAGCAAGCACAGGCAGCAAGCACAGGCAGCACAGCAAGCACAGGCAGCATAGCAAGTACAGCAAGCACAGGCAGCAAGCACAGGCAGCACAGCAAGCACAGGCAGCAAGCACAGGCAGCACAGCAAGCACAGGCAGCATAGCAACTACAGCAAGCACAGGCAGCAAGCACAGGCAGCACAGCAATCACAGGCAGCAAGCACAGGCAGCACAGGAAGCACAGCACAGGCAGCACAGCACAGGCAGCACAGTAAGCACAGGCAGCACAGCAAGCACAGGCAGCAAGCACAGGCAGCAAGCACAGGCAGCAAGCACAGGCAGCACTGTAGCACAGGCAGCATAGCAAGTACAGCAAGCACAGGCAGCAAGCACAGGCAGCACACCAAGCACAGGCAGCAAGCACAGGCAGCACAGCAAGCACAGGCAGCATAGCAACTACAGCAAGCACAGGCAGCAAGCACAGGCAGCACAGCAATCACAGGCAGCAAGCACAGGCAGCACAGGAAGCACAGGCAGCAAGCACAGGCAGCACAGCAAGCACAGGCAGCAAGCACAGGCAGCACAGCAAGCACAGGCAGCAAGCACAGGCAGCACAGCAAGCACAGGCAGCATAGCAAGTACAGCAAGCACAGGCAGCAAGCACAGGCAGCACAGCAAGCACAGGCAGCAAGCACAGGCAGCACAGCAAGCACAGGCAGCATAGCAACTACAGCAAGCACAGGCAGCAAGCACAGGCAGCACAGCAATCACAGGCAGCAAGCACAGGCAGCACAGGAAGCACAGGCAGCAAGCACAGGCAGCACAGCAAGCACAGGCATGTTAGAAACCTGCAAAATAGCTCGAAGAGTTCGTTTTAGCGATTCTGGGGGAAGTGCAGAGGGGTCAAGCTCCGTCCTCTTTCCAACAGGCAAAGCCTGCTCCGATCTTCTGCGAGATTCACTCTCGCATTTGTTTACAATGCTTACTCTTACTGAGACGCAAGTCAATGCACCGGCCGCCGAGGTAAACATATGATCCGCGACTCTCGGCGCCTCCAAAAACAGGTGACACAGCAACGCACTGTCGTGTGCCACTGACGAATTACCGCGTGTTATGGGCGAAATCAAATGCATCGCTAACAGGCAGCACAGCAAGCACAGCAAGCATAGGCAGCACAGCACAGGAAGCACAGCAAGCACAGGCAGCAAGCACAGGCAGCAAGCACAGGCAGCACAGCAAGCACAGGCAGTATAGCAAGTACAGCAAGCACAGGCAACAAGCACAGGCAGCACAGCAAGCACAGGCAGCAAGCACAGGCAGCACAGCAAGCACAGGCAGCAAGCACAGGCAGCAAGCACAGGCAGCACAGCAAGCACAGGCAGCATAGCACAGGCAGCAAGCACAGGCAGCTCAGCAAGCACAGACAGCAAGCACAGGCAGCACAGGCAGCACAGCAAGCACAGGCAGCAAGCACAGGCAGCACAGGCAGCACAGCAAGCACAGGCAGCAAGCACAGGCAGCACAGCAAGCACAGGCAGCACAGCAAGCACAGGCAGCAAGCACAGGCAGCACAGGCAGCATAGCACAGGCAGCAAGCACAGGCAGCATAGCAAGCACAGGCAGCTTGCACAGGCAGCATAGCAAGCACAGCAAGCACAGGCAGCAAGCACAGGCAGCACAGCAAGCACAGGCAGCAAGCACAGGCAGCAAGGACAGGCAGCACAGCAAGCACAGGCAGCAAGCACAGGCAGCACAGGCAGCAAACACACTCAGCACAGGCAGCACAGCAAGCACAGGCAGCACAGCAAGCACAGGCAGCATAGCACAGGCAGCAAGCACAGGCAGCACAGCAAGCACAGACAGCAAGCACAGGCAGCACAGGCAGCACAGCAAGCACAGGCAGCAAGCACAGGCAGCACAGGCAGCACAGCAAGCACAGGCAGCAAGCACAGGCAGCTTGCACAGGCAGCACAGCAAGCACAGGCAGCAAGCACAGGCAGCACAGCAAGCACAGGCAGCAAGCACAGGGAGCACAGCAAGCACAGGCAGCACAGGCAGCATAGCAAGCACAGCAAGCACAGGCAGCAAGCACAGGCAGCACAGCAAGCACAGGCAGCAAGCACAGGCAGCAAGGACAGGCAGCACAGCAAGCACAGTCAGCAAGCACAGGCAGCACAGGCAGCAAACACACTCAGCACAGGCAGCACAGCAAGCACATGCAGCACAGCAAGCACAGGCAGCAAGCACAGGCAGCACAGGCAGCATAGCACAGGCAGCAAGCACAGGCAGCATAGCAAGCACAGGCAGTTTGCACAGGCAGCATAGCAAGCACAGCAAGCACAGGCAGCAAGCACAGGCAGCACAGCAAGCACAGGCAGCAAACACAGGCAGCACAGCAAGCACAGGCAGCCAGCACAGGCAGCACAGCAAGCACAGGCAGCACAGCAAACACAGGCAGCACAGCAAGCACAGGCAGCAAGCACAGGCAGCACAGCAAACACAGGCCGCACAGCAAGCACAGGCAGCACAGCACAGGCAGCACAGCAAGCACAGGCAGCAAGCACAGGCAGCACAGCAAGCACAGGCAGCACAGCAAGCACAGGCAGCAAGCACAGGCAGCACAGCAAGCACAGGCAGCACAGCAAACACAGGCAGCACAGCAAGCACAGGCAGCACAGAAAGCACAGGCAGCAAACACAGGCAGCACAGCAAGCACAGGTGAGCACAGCAAGCACAGCAATCACAGGCAGCAAACACAGGCAGCACAGCAAGCACAGGTGAGCACAGCAAGCACAGCAATCACAGGCAGCAAGCACAGGCAGCACAGCAAACACAGGCAGCACAGCAAGCACAGGCAGCACAGCACAGGCAGCACAGTAAGCACAGGCAGCACAGCAAGCACAGGCAGCAAGCACAGGCAGCAAGCACAGGCAGCATAGCAAGTACAGCAAGCACAGGCAGCAAGCACAGGCAGCACAGCAAGCACAGGCAGCAAGCACAGGCAGCATAGCAACTACAGCAAGCACAGGCAGCAAGCACAGGCAGCACAGCAAGCACAGGCAGCACAGCACAGGCAGCACAGCAAGCACAGGCAGCAAGCACAGGCAGCACAGCAAGCACAGGCAGCAAGCACAGGCAGCACAGCAAGCACAGGCAGCACACCAAGCACAGGTGAGCACAGCAAGCACAGGCAGCAGGCACTGGCAGCACAGCAAGCGCAGGCAGCACAGCAAGCACAGGCAGCAAGCACAGGCAGCACAGCAAGCACAGGCAGCAAGCACAGGCAGCACAGCAAGCACAGGCAGCAAACACAGGCAGCACAGCAAGCACAGGTGAGCACAACAAGCACAGCAATCACAGGCAGCAAGCACTGACAGCACAGCAAGCGCAGGCAGCAAGCACAGGCAGCACAGCAAGCACAGGCAGCACAGCAAGCACAGGCAGCAAGCACAGGCAGCACAGCAAGCAGAGGCAGCAAGCAGAGGCAGCACAGCAAGCACAGGCAGCACACCAAGCACAGGTGAGCACAGCAAGCACAGGCAGCAAGCACTGGCAGCACAGCAAGCGCAGGCAGCACAGCAAGCACAGGCAGCAAGCACAGGCAGCACAGCAAGCACAGGCAGCACAGCAAGCACAGGCAGCAAGCACAGGCAGCACAGCAAGCACAGGCAGCACAGCAAGCACAGGCAGCAAGCACAGGCAGCACAGCAAGCACAGGCAGCAAACACAGGCAGCACAGCAAGCACAGGCAGCAAGCACAGGCAGCACAGCAAACACAGTCAGCACAGCAAGCACAGGCAGCACAGCAAGGACAGGCAGCAAGCACAGGCAGCACAGCAAGCACAGCAAGCACAGGCAGCACAGCAAGCACAGGCAGCACACCAAGCACAGGTGAGCACAGCAAGCACAGCAATCACAGGCAGCAAGCACTGACAGCACAGAAAGCGCAGGCAGCAAGCACAGGCAGCACAGCAATCACAGGCAGCAAGCACAGGCAGCACAGGAAGCACAGGCAGCAAGCACAGGCAGCACAGCAAGCACAGGTGAGCACAGCAAGCACAGCAATCAGAGGCAGCAAGCACTGGCAGCACAGCAAGCACAGGCAGCACAGCAAGCAGAGGCAGCAAGCAGAGGCAGCACAGCAAGCACAGGCAGCAAGCACAGGCAGCACAGCAAGCACAGGCAGCAAGCACAGGCAGCACAGCAAGCACAGGCAGCACAGAAAGCACAGGCAGCAAGCACAGGCAGCACAGCAAGCACAGGCAGCAAGCACAGGCAGCACAGCAAGCACAGGCAGCAAGCACAGGCAGCACAGCAAGCACAGGCAGCACAGCAAACACAGGCAGCACAGCAAGCACAGGCAGCAAACACAGGCAGCACAGCAAGCAGAGGCAGCAAGCACAGGCAGCAAGCATAGGCAGCACAGCAAGCACAGGCAGCACAGCAAACACAGGCAGCACAGCAAGCACAGGCAGCAAGCACAGGCAGCACAGCAAGCACAGGCAGCAAGCACAGGCAGCACAGCAAGCAGAGGCAGCAAGCAGAGGCAGCACAGCAAGCACAGGCAGCACACCAAGCACAGGTGAGCACAGCAAGCACAGCAAGCACAGGCAGCAAGCACTGGCAGCACAGCAAGCGCAGGCAGCACAGCAAGGACAGGCAGCAAGCACAGGCAGCACAGCAAGCACAGGCAGCACACCAAGCACAGGTGAGCACAGCAAGCACAGCAATCACAGGCAGCAAGCACAGGCAGCACACCAAGCACAGGCAGCAAGCACAGGCAGCACAGCAAGCACAGGCAGCATAGCAACTACAGCAAGCACAGGCAGCAAGCACAGGCAGCACAGCAATCACAGGCAGCAAGCACAGGCAGCACAGGAAGCACAGGCAGCAAGCACAGGCAGCACAGCAAACACAGGCAGCAAGCACAGGCAGCACAGCAAGCACAGGCAGCAAGCACAGGCAGCATAGCAACTACAGCAAGCACAGGCAGCAAGCACAGGCAGCACAGCAATCACAGGCAGCAAGCACAGGCAGCACAGGAAGCACAGGCAGCAAGCACAGGCAGCACAGCAAGCACAGGCAGCAAGCACAGGCAGCACAGCAAGCACAGGCAGCAAGCACAGGCAGCACAGCAAGCACAGGCAGCATAGCAAGTACAGCAAGCACAGGCAGCAAGCACAGGCAGCACAGCAAGCACAGGCAGCAAGCACAGGCAGCACAGCAAGCACAGGCAGCATAGCAACTACAGCAAGCACAGGCAGCAAGCACAGGCAGCACAGCAATCACAGGCAGCAAGCACAGGCAGCACAGGAAGCACAGGCAGCAAGCACAGGCAGCACAGCAAGCACAGGCATGTTAGAAACCTGCAAAATAGCTCGAAGAGTTCGTTTTAGCGATTCTGGGGGAAGTGCAGAGGGGTCAAGCTCCGTCCTCTTTCCAACAGGCAAAGTCTGCTCCGATCTTCTGCGAGATTCACTCTCGCATTTGTTTACAATGCTTACTCTTACTGAGACGCAAGTCAATGCACCGGCCGCCGAGGTAAACATATGATCCGCGACTCTCGGCGCCTCCAAAAACAGGTGACACAGCAACGCACTGTCGTGTGCCACTGACGAATTACCGCGTGTTATGGGCGAAATCAAATGCATCGCTAACAGGCAGCACAGCAAGCACAGCAAGCATAGGCAGCACAGCACAGGAAGCACAGCAAGCACAGGCAGCAAGCACAGGCAGCAAGCACAGGCAGCAAGCACAGGCAGCACAGCAAGCACAGGCAGTATAGCAAGTACAGCAAGCACAGGCAGCAAGCACAGGCAGCACAGCAAGCACAGGCAGCAAGCACAGGCAGCACAGCAAGCACAGGCAGCAAGCACAGGCAGCAAGCACAGGCAGCACAGCAAGCACAGGCAGCATAGCACAGGCAGCAAGCACAGGCAGCTCAGCAAGCACAGACAGCAAGCACAGGCAGCACAGGCAGCACAGCAAGCACAGGCAGCAAGCACAGGCAGCACAGGCAGCAAGCACAGGCAGCACAGCAAGCACAGGCAGCACAGCAAGCACAGGCAGCAAGCACAGGCAGCACAGGCAGCATAGCACAGGCAGCAAGCACAGGCAGCAAGCACAGGCAGCATAGCAAGCACAGGCAGCTTGCACAGGCAGCATAGCAAGCACAGCAAGCACAGGCAGCAAGCACAGGCAGCACAGCAAGCACAGGCAGCAAGCACAGGCAGCAAGGACAGGCAGCACAGCAAGCACAGGCAGCAAGCACAGGCAGCACAGGCAGCAAACACACTCAGCACAGGCAGCACAGCAAGCACAGGCAGCACAGCAAGCACAGGCAGCATAGCACAGGCAGCAAGCACAGGCAGCACAGCAAGCACAGACAGCAAGCACAGGCAGCACAGGCAGCACAGCAAGCACAGGCAGCAAGCACAGGCAGCACAGGCAGCACAGCAAGCACAGGCAGCAAGCACAGGCAGCTTGCACAGGCAGCAAGCACAGGCAGCTTGCACAGGCAGCACAGCAAGCACAGGCAGCAAGCACAGGCAGCACAGCAAGCACAGGCAGCAAGCACAGGGAGCACAGCAAGCACAGGCAGCACAGGCAGCATAGCAAGCACAGCAAGCACAGGCAGCAAGCACAGGCAGCACAGCAAGCACAGGCAGCAAGCACAGGCAGCAAGGACAGGCAGCACAGCAAGCACAGTCAGCAAGCACAGGCAGCACAGGCAGCAAACACACTCAGCACAGGCAGCACAGCAAGCACATGCAGCACAGCAAGCACAGGCAGCAAGCACAGGCAGCACAGGCAGCATAGCACAGGCAGCAAGCACAGGCAGTTTGCACAGGCAGCATAGCAAGCACAGCAAGCACAGGCAGCAAGCACAGGCAGCACAGCAAGCACAGGCAGCAAGCACAGGCAGCACGGCAAGCACAAGCAGCGCAGCAAGCACAGGCAGCACAGCAAGCACAAGCAGCGCAGCAAGCACAGGCAGCACAGCAAGCACACGCAGCGCAGCAAGCACAGGCAGCAAGCACAAGCAGCACAGCTAGCACAGGCAGCAAGCACAGGCAGCTCAGGCAGCACAGCAAGCACAGGCAGCACAGCAAGCACAGGCAGCAAGCACAGGCAGCACAGGCAGCAAGCACAGGCAGCGCAGCAAGCACAGGCAGCAAGCACAGGCAGCACAGCAAGCACAGGCAGCTTGCACAGGCAGCATAGCAAGCACAGCAAGCACAGGCAGCACAGCAAGCACAGGCAGCAAGCACAGTCAGCACAGCAAGCACAGGCAGCGCAGCAAGCACAGGCAGCAAGCACAGGCAGCACAGCAAGCACAGGCAGCAAGCACAGGCAGCACAGCAAGCACAGGCAGCACAGCAAGCACAGGCAGCAAGCACAGGCAGCGCAGCAAGCACAGGCAGCAAGCACAGGCAGCACAGGCAGCACAGCAAGCACAGGCAGCAAGCACAGGCAGCGCAGCAAGCACAGGCAACAAGCACAGGCAGCACAGCAAACACAGGCAGCACAGGCAGCATAGCAAGCACAGCAAGCACAGGCAGCAAGCACAGGCAGCACAGCAAGCACAGACAGCAAGCACAGGCAGCACAGCAAACACAAGCAGCAAGCACAGGCAGCACAGGGAGCAAGCACAGGCAGCACAGGCAGCAAACACACTCAGCACAGCAAGCACAGGCAGCACAGCAAGCACAGGCAGCAAGCACAGGCAGCACAGCAAGCACAGGCAGCAATGCAAGCACAGGCAGCAAGCACAGGCAGCACAGTAAGCACAGGCAGCATAGCAAGCACAGCAAGCACAGGCAGCACAGACAGCAAGCACAGGCGTGCTGCCTGTGCTAGGCAGCACAGCAAGCACAGGCAGCACAGGCAGCACAGCAAGCACAGGCAGCTTGCACAGGCAGCATAGCAAGCACAGCAAGCACAGGCAACAAGCACAGGCAGCACAGCAAGCACAGGCAGCAAGCACGGGCAGCACAGCAAGCACAGGCAGCAAGCACAGGCAGCACAGGCAGCACAGCAAGCACAGGCAGCAAGCACAGGCAGCACAGACAGCACAGCAAGCACAGGCAGCAAGCACAGGCAGCAAGCACAGGCAGCACAGCAAGCAGAGGCAGCAAGCACAGGCAGCAAGCACAGGCAGCAAGCACAGGCAGCACAGCAAGCACAGGCATGTTAGAAACACGCAAAATAGCTCGACGAGATGTGTTCGTTTTTTAGCGATTCTTGGGGATTTTGCAGAGGGGTCAAGCTCCGTCCTCTTTCCAACAGGCAAAGCCTGCTCCGATCTTCGGCGAGATTCACTCTCGCATTTGTTTAAAATGCTTACTCTTACTGAGACGCAGGTCAATGCAACGGCCGCCGAGGTAAACATATGATCCGCCACTCTCGGCGCCTCCAAAAACAGGTGACACGGCAACGCACTGTCGTGTGCCACTGTCGAATTACCGCGTGTTATGGGCGAAATCAAATGCATCGCTAACAGGCAGCACAGCAAGCACAGGCAGCAAGCACAGGCAGCAAGCACAGGCAGCAAGCACAGGCAGCAAGCACAGGCAGCACAGCAAACACAGGCAGCACAGCAAGCACAGGCAGCAAACACAGGCAGCAAGCACAGGCTGCACAGCAAGCACAGGCAGCACAGCAGCACAGGCAGCAAGCACAGGCAGTACAACAAGCACAGGCAGCAAGCACAGGCAGCACAGCAAGCACAGGCAGCACAGCAAGCACAGGCAGCACAGCAGCACAGGCAGCAAGCACAGGCAGCAAGCACAGGCAGCACAGCAAGCACAGGCAGCAAGCACAGGCAGCACAGCAAGCACAGGCAGCAAGCACAGGCAGCACAGCAAGCACAGGCAGCAAGCACAGGCAGCACAGCAAGCACAGGCAGCGCAGCAAGCACAGGCAGCAAGCACAGGCAGCACAGCAAGCACAGGCAGCAAGCACAGGCAGCGCAGCAAGCACAGGCAGCACAGCACAGGCAGCACAGCAAGCACAGGCAGCACAGCAAGCACAGGCAGCAAGCACAGGCAGCGCAGCAAGCACAGGCAGCACAGCACAGGCAGCACAGCAAGCACAGGCAGCAAGCACAGGCAGTACAGCAAGCACAGGCAGCAAGCACAGGCAGCACAGCAAGCACAGGCAGCAAGCACAGGTAGCACAGCAACAACAGGCAGCAAGCACAGGCAGCAAGCACAGGCAGCACAGCAAACACAGGCAGCACAGCAAGCACAGGCAGCAAGCACAGGCAGCACAGCAAGTGCAGCAAGCACAGGCAGCACAGCAAGCAGAGGCAGCAAGCACAGGCAGCACAGCAAGCACAGGCAGCAAGCACAGGCATGTTAGAAACCCGCAAAATAGCTCGACGAGATGTGTTGGTTTTAGCGATTCTGGGGGAAGTGCAGAGGGGTCAAGCTCCGTCCTCTTTCCAACAGGCAAAGCCTGCTCCGATCTTCGGCGAGATTCACTCTCGCATTTGTTTACAATGCTTACTCTTACTGAGACGCAGGTCAATGCACCGGCCGCCGAGTTTATGAAACTTGTAGAGAATGCTCGTGTCGCCAATCGAGAGCACTCCTGCAAGTTTGAAGAAGATCGTACGGTCGGTTCACATTTCTCGATGAACTTACATACACCTACGACGGGACTTATTCGCTGAACGGGAACTATCCAGTACTGCGTTGTAGATGGAAATTTGTGTCTAACGCCCCTTCCAACCGTACGAAGTTTATGAAACTTGTACAGAATGCTCGTGTCGCCAATCGAGAGCACTCTGCAAGTTTGAAGATGATCGTACCGTCGGTTCAGATTTCTCGATGAACTTACATGCAGCTACGAAGGGAATTGGTCGCTGAGCGGAAATTCGGATGATGACAGTTTTTGTCAAACTCCGCTTCTAGCCGTACGAAGTTTATGAAACTTGTACAGCATGCTCGTGTCGTCAATCGAGGGCACTCCTGCAAGTTTGAAGAAGATCGTACGGTCGGTTAACATTTCTCGATGTACTTACATGCACCTACGACGGGACTTAGTCGCTGAACGGGAACTATCCAGTACTGCGTTGTAGATGACAATTTGTGTCTAACTCCCCTTCAAGCCGTACGAAGTTTATGAAACTCGTAGAGAATGCTCGTGTCGCCAATCGGGAACACTGCTGCAAGTTTGAAGAAGATCGTACGGTCGGTTCACATTTCTCGATGAACGTACATACACCTACGACGGGACTTAGTCGCTGAACGGGAACTATCCAGTACTGCGTTGTAGATGACAATTTGTGTCTAACTCCCCTTCCAGCCGTACGAAGTTTATGAAACTTGTACAGAATGCTCGTGTCGCCAATCGAGAGCACTCCTGCAAGTTTGAAGATGATCGTACGGTCGGTTCAGATTTCTCGATGAACTTACATACAGCTACGACGGGACTTGGTCGCTGAGCGGAAACTGCGTTGTAGATGACAATTTTTGTCTAACTCCCCTTCCAGCCATACGAAGTTTATGAAACTTGTACAGAATGCTCGTGTCAGCAATCGAGAGCACTCCTGCAAGTTTGAAGATGATCGTACGGTCGGTTCACATTTCTCGATGAACTTACATACACCTACGACGGGACTTATTCGCTGAACGGGAACTATCCAGTACTGCGTTGTAGATGACAATTTGTGTCTAACGCCCCTTCCAACCGTACGAAGTTTATGAAACTTGTACAGAATGCTCGTGTCAGCAATCGAGAGCACTCCTGCAAGTTTGAAGATGATCGTACGGTCGGTTCAGATTTCTCGATGAACTTACATGCAGCTACGAAGGGACTTGGTCGCTGAGCGGAAATTCGGATGATGACAATATGTGTCTAACTCCGCTTCCAGCCGTACGAAGTTTATGAAACTTTTACTGCATGCTCGTGTCGTCAATCGAGAGCACTCCTCCAAGTTTGAAGAAGATCGTACGGTCGGTTCGCATTTCTCGAAGAACTTACAAACAGCCACGACGGGACTTGGTCGCTGAGAGGAAACTGCATTGTAGATGACAATTTTTGTCTAACTCCCCTTCAAGCCGTACGAAGTTTATGAAACTCGTAGAGAATGCTCGTGTCGCCAATCGGGAACACTGCTGCAAGTTTGAAGAAGATCGTACGGTCGGTTCACATTTCTCGATGAACTTACATACACCTACGACGGGACTTATTCGCTGAACGGGAACTATCCAGTACTGCGTTGTAGATGACAATTTGTGTCTAACGCCCCTTCCAACCGTACGAAGTTTATGAAACTTGTACAGAATGCTCGTGTCAGCAATCGAGAACACTCCTGCAAGTTTGAAGATGATCGTACGGTCGGTTCAGATTTCTCGATGAACTTACATGCAGCTACGAAGGGACTTGGTCGCTGAGCGGAAATTCGGATGATGACAATTTGTGTCTAACTCCGCTTCCAGCCATACGAAGTTCATGAAACTTGTAGAGAATGCTCGTGTCGCCATTCGAGAGCACTCCCGCAAGTTTGAAGAAGATCGTACGGTCGGTTCGCATTTCTCGATGAACTTACATACAGCTACGACGGGACTTGTCGCTGTCGGAAACTGCGTTATAGATGACAATTTGTGTCTAATTCCCCTTCCAGCCGTGCGAAGTTTATGAAACTTATAGAGAATGCTCGTGTCGCCATTCGAGAGCACTCCTGCAAGTTTGAAGAAGATCGTACGGTCGGTTCACATTTCTCGATGAACTTACATACACCTACGACGGGACTTATTCGCTGAACGGGAACTATCCAGTACTGCGTTGTAGATGGCAATTTGGGTCTAACTCCCCTTCCAGCCGTACGAAGTTTATGAAACTTGTAGAGAATGCTCGTGTCGCCAATCGAGAGCACTCCTGCAAGTGTGAAGATGATCGTACCGTCGGTTCAGATTTCTCGATGAACTTACATGCAGCTACGAATTGACTTGGTCGCTGAGCGGAAATTCGGATGATGACAATTTTGTTCAAACTCCGTTTCCAGCCGTACGAAGTTTATGAAACTTGTACAGCATGCTCGTGTCATCAATCGAGAGCACTCCTGCAAGTTTGAAGAAGATCGTACGGTCGGTTCGCATTTCTCGATGAACTTACATACAGCCACGACGGGACTTGGTCGCTGAGCGGAAACTGCGTTGTAGATGACAATTTGTGTCTAACTCCCCTTCCAGCCGTACGAAGTTTATGAAACTTGTACAGAATGCTCGTGTCGCCAATCGAGAGCACTGCTACAAGCTTGAAGATGATCGTACGGTCGGTTCAGATTTCTCGATGAACTTACATGCAGCTACAAAGGGACTTGGTCGCTGAGCGGAAATTCGGATGATGACAATTTTTTTCAAAATCCGCTTCCAGCCGTACGAAGTTTATGAAACTTGTACAGCATGCTCGTGTCGTCAATCGAGAGCACTCCTGCAAGTTTGAAGAAGATCGAACGCTCGGTTCGCATTTCTCAATGAACTTACATACAGCTACGACGGGAATTGGTGGCTGAGCGGAAACTGCGTTGTAGATGACAATTTGTGTCTAACTCCCCTTCCAGCCGTACGAAGTTTATGAAACTTGTACAGAATGCTCGTGTCGCCAATCGAGAGCACTCCTAAAAGCTTGAAGATGATCGTACGCTCGGTTCAGATTGCTCGATGAACTTACATGCAGCTACGAAGGGACTTGGTCGCTGAGCGGAAATTCGGATGATGACAATTTGTGTCTAACTCCCCTTCCAGCCATAAGAAGTTTATGAAACTTGTACAGCATGCTCGTGTTGTCAATGGAGAGCACTCCTGCACGTTTGAAGAAGATCGTACGGTCGGTTCACATTTCTCGATGAACGTACATACACCTACGACGAGATTTAGTCGCTGAACGGGAACTATCCAGTACTGCGTTGTAGATGACAATTTGTTTCTAACTCCCCTTCCAGCCGTACGAAGTTTATGAAACTTGTACAGAATGCTCGTGTCGCCAATCGAGAGCACTGCTACAATCTTGAAGATGATCGTACGCTCGGTTCAGATTTCTCGATGAACTTACATGCAGCTACGAAGGGACTTGGTCGGTAAACGGAAATTCGGATGATGACAATTTGTGTCTAACTCCCCTTCCAGCCGTAAGAAGTTTATGAAACTTGTAGAGAATGCTCGTGTCGCCAATAGAGAGCACTCCTACAAGTTTGAAGAAGATCGTAGGGTCGGTTCACATTTCTCGATGAACTTACATACAGCTACAAAGGGACTTGGTCGCTGAGCGGAAATTCGGATGATGACAATTTTTTTCAAAATCCGCCTCCAGCCGTACGAAGTTTATGAAATTTGTACAGCATGCTCGTGTCGTCAATCGAGAGCACTCCTGCAAGTTTGAAGAAGATCGAACGCTCGGTTCGCATTTCTCAATGAACTTACATACAGCTACGACGGGACTTGGTCGCTGAGCGGAAACTGCGTTGTAGATGACAATTTGTGTCTAACTCCCCTTCCAGCCGTGCGAAGTTTATGAAACTTGTAGATAATGCTCGTGTCGCCAATCGAGAGCACTCCTGCAAGTTTGAAGATGATCGTACGGTCGGTTCAGATTTCTCGATGAACTTACATGCAGCTACGAAGGGACTTGGTCGCTGAGCGGAAATTCGGATGATGACAATTTTTTTCAAAATCCGCTTCCAGCCGTACGAAGTTTGTGAAACTTGTACAGCATGCTCGTGTCGTCAATCGAGAGCACTCCTGCAAATTTGAAGAAGATCGAACGCTCGATTCGCATTTCTCATTGAACTTACATACAGCTACGACGGGTCTTGGTGGCTGAGCGGAAACTGCGTTGTAGATGACAATTTGTGTCTAACTCCCCTTCCAGCCGTACGAAGTTTATGAAACTTGTACAGAATGCTCGTGTCGCCAATCGAGAGCACTCCTAAAAGCTTGAAGATGATCGTACGCTCGGTTCAGATTTCTCGATGAACTTACATGCAGCTACGAAGGGACTTGGTCGCTGAGCGGAAATTCGGATGATGACAATTTGTGTCTAACTCCCCTTCCAGCCGTAAGAAGTTTATGAAACTTGTACAGCATGCTCGTGTCGTCAATCGAGAGCACTCCTGGACGTTTGAAGAAGATCGTACGGTCGGTTCACATTTCTCGATGAACGTACATACACCTACGACGGCACTTAGTCGCTGAACGGGAACTATCCAGTACTGCGTTGTAGATGACAATTTGTTTCTAACTCCCCTTCCAGCCGTACGAAGTTTATGAAACTTGTACAGAATGCTCGTGTCGCCAATCGAGAGCACTGCTACAATCTTGAAGATGATCGTACGCTCGGTTCAGATTTCTCGATGAACTTACATGCAGCTACGAAGGGACTTGGTCGGTAAACGGAAATTCGGATGATGACAATTTGTGTCTAACTCCCCTTCCAGCCGTAAGAAGTTTATGCAACTTGTAGAGAATGCTCGTGTCGCCAATCGAGAGCCCTCCTGCAAGTTTGAAGAAGATCGTACGGTCGGTTCACATTTCTCGATGAACTTACATACAGCTACGAAGGGACTTGGTCGCTGAGCGGAAATTCGGATGATGACAATTTTTTTCAAACTCCGCTTCCAGCCGTACGAAGTTTATGAAACTTGTAGAGAATGCTTGTGTCGCCAATCGAGAGCACTCCTGCAAGTTTGAAGAAGATCGTACGGTCGGTTAACATTTCTCGATGAACTTACATGCACCTACGACGGGACTTAGTCGCTGAACCGGAACTATCCAGTACTGCGTTGTAGATGACAATTTGTGTCTAACTCCCCTTCCAGCCGTACGAAGTTTTTGAAACTTGTAGATAATGCTCGTGTCGCCAATCGAGAGCACTCCTCCAAGTTTGAAGATGATCGTACGGTCGGTTCAGATTTCTCGATGAACTTACATGCAGCTACAATGGGACTTGGTCGCTGAGCGGAAATTCGGATGATGACAATTTTTTTCAAAATCCGCTTCCAGCGGTAGGAAGTTTATGAAACTTGTACAGCATGCTCGTGTCGTCAATCGAGAGCACTCCTGCAAGTTTGAAGAAGATCGAACGCTCGGTTCGCATTTCTCAATGAACTTACATACACCTACGACGGGACTTGGTCGCTGAGCGGAAACTGCGTTGTAGATGACAATTTGTGTCTAACTCCCCTTCCAGCCGTACGAAGTTTATGAAACCTGTACAGAATGCTCGTGTCGCCAATCGAGAGCACTCCTAAAAGCTTGAAGATGATCGTACGCTCGGTTCAAATTTCTCGATGAACTTACATGCAGCTACGAAGGGACTTGGTCGCTGAGCGGAAATTCGGATGATGACAATTTGTGTCTAACTCCCCTTCCAGCCGTAAGAAGTTTATAAAACTTGTACAGCATGCTCGTGTCGTCAATCGAGAGCTCTCCTGCACGTTTGAAGAAGATCGTACGGTCGGTTCACATTTATCGATGAACGTACATACACCTACGACGGGACTTAGTCGCTGAACGGGAACTATCCAGTACTGCGTTGTAGATGACAATTTGTTTCTAACTCCCCTTCCAGCTGTACGAAGTTTATGAAACTTGTACAGAATGCTCGTGTCGCCAATCGAGAGCACTGCTACAATCTTGAAGATGATCGTACGCTCGGTTCAGATTTCTCGATGAACTTACATGCAGCTACGAAGGGACTTGGTCGGTAAGCGGAAATTCGGATGATGACAATTTGTGTCTAACTCCCCTTCCAGCCGTACGAAGTTTATGAAACTTGTAGATAATGCTCGTGTCGTCAATCGAGAGCACTCCTGCAAGTTTGAAGAAGATCGAACGCTCGGTTCGAATTTCTCGATGAACTTACATACAGCTACGACGGGACTTGGTCGCTGAGCGGAAACTGCGTTGTAGATGACAATTTGTGTCTAACTCCCCTTCCAGCCGTACGAAGTTTATGAAACTTGTACAGAATGCTCGTGTCGCCAATCGAGAGCACTCCTAAAAGCTTGAAGATGATCGTACGCTCGGTTCAAATTTCTCGATGAACTTACATGCAGCTACGAAGGGACTTGGTCGCTGAGCGGAAATTCGGATGATGACAATTTGTGTCTAACTCCCCTTCCAGCCGTAAGAAGTTTATGAAACTTGTACAGAATGCTCGTGTCGCCAATCGAGAGCACTCCTGTAAGTTTGAAGATGATCGTACGGTCGGTTCAGATTTCTCGATGAATTTACATGCAGCTACAAAGGAACTTGGTCGCTGAGCGGAAATTCGGATGATGACAATTTTTTTAAACTCCGCTTCCAGCCGTACGAAGTTTATGAAACTTGTACAGCATGCTCGTGTCGTCAATCGAGAGCACACCTGCACGTTTGAAGAAGATCGTACGGTCGGTTCACATTTCTCGATGAACTTACATGCAGCTACGACAGACTTAGTCGCTGAACGGGAACTATCCGGTACTGCGTTGTAGATGACAATTTGTGTCTAACTCCCCTTCCAGCCGTACGAAGTTTATGAAACTTGTAGATAATGCTCGTGTCGCCAATCGAGAGCACTCCTGCAAGTTTGAAGAAGATCGTACGGTCGGTTCGCATTTCTCGATGAACTTACATACAGCTACGACGGGACTTGGTCGCTGAGCGGAAACTGCGTTGTAGATGACAATTTGTGTCTAACTCCCCTTTCAGCCATACGAAGTTTACGAAACTTGTAGAGAATGCTCGTGTCGCCAATCGAGAGCACTCCTGCAAGTTTGAAGATGATCGTACGGTCGGTTCAGAGTTCTCGATGAACTTACATGCAGCTACGTAGGGACTTGGTCGCTGAGCGGAAATTCGGATGATGACAATTTGTGTCTAACTCCCCTTCCAGCCGTAAGAAGTTTATGAAACTTGTAGAGAATGCTCGTGTCGCCAATCGAGAGCACTCCTGCAAGTTTGAAGAAGATCGTACGGTCGGTTCGCATTTCTCGATGAACTTACATACAGCTACGACGGGACTTGGTTGCTGAGCGGAAATTCGGATGATGACAATTTTTTTCAAACTCCGCTTCCAGCCGTAAGAAGTTTATGAAACTTGTACAGCATGCTCTCGTATCTCGGACATCCGCCAATGTTTCGCGTTGAAAACATGCTCCCCGTCTGCTTTAGACGCTAAAAACGCGTATGACACTTTATTCACACAAATCCGTGGAGAAATGGCCGAGATACGCCATATTACACTTCGGGACGATGAATTCGTTCAATTCGTTCAAGAACTCTCGTATCTCGGACATCCGCGAGTGTTTCGCGTCGAAAACATGGTCCCCGTCTGTTGTAGACGCTAAAAACGCGTATGACACTTGATTCGCACGAATCCGTTGAGAAATGGCCGAGATACGCCGTGTTACACTTCCGGACGATGAAATCTTGCTAGTTCTCACGTTTTGCAAGCGAAACGCACGATGCACCGCGTTTCGTTCAATTCGTTCAAGAACTCTCGTAGCTCGGACATCCGTGAGTGTTTCGCGTCGAAAACTTGGTCCCCGTCTGTTTTAGACGCTAAAAACGCGTATGACCCTTGATTCGCACGAATCCGTTGAGAAATGGCCGAGAAACGCCATATTGCACGTCGGGACGATGAATTCGTTCAATTCGTTCAAGAACTCTCGTATCTCGGACATCCGCGAGCGTTTTGCGTCGAAAACGTGGTCCCCGTCTGTTGTAGACGCTAAAAACGCGTATGACACTTGATTCGCACGAATCCGTTGAGAAATGGCCGAGATACGCCGTGTTACACTTCCGCACGATGAAATCTTGCTAGTTCTCACGTTTTGCAAGCGAAACGCACGATGCACCGCGTTTCGTTCAATTCGTTCAAGAACTCTCGTATCTCGGACATCCGCGAGTGTTTCGCGTCGAAAACGTGGTCCCTGTCTGTTTTAGACGGTAAAAACGCGTATGGCACTTGATTCGCACGAATCCGTTGAGAAATGGCCGGGATACGCCGTATTACACTTCCGGACGATGAATTCGTTCAATTCGTTCAAGAACTCTCGTATCCCGGACATCCGCCAGTGTTTCGCGTCGAAAACGTGGTCCCCGTCTGTTGTAGACGCTAAAAACGCGTATGACACATGATTCGCACGAATTCGTTGAGAAATGGCCGAGATACGCCGTGTTACACTTCCGGACGATGAAATCTTGCTAGTTCTCACGTTTTGCAAGCGAAACGCACGATGCACCGCGTTTGGTTCAATTCGTTCAAGTACTCTCGTATCTCGGACATTCGCGAGTGTTTCGCGTCGAAAACATGGTCCCCGTCTGTTTTAGAGGCTAAAAACGCGTATGACACTTGATTCTCACGAATCCGTTGAGAAATGGCCGAGATACGCCATATTACACTTCGGGACGATGAATTCGTTCAATTCGTTCAAGAACTCTCGTATCTCGGACACCCGCGAGCGTTTCGCGTCGAAAACGTGGTCCCCGTCTGGTGTAGACGCTAAAAACGCGTATGACACTTGATTCGCACGAATCCGTTGAGAAATGGCCGAGATACGCCGTGTTACACTTTCGGACGATGAAATCTTGCTAGTTCTCACGTTTTGCAAGCGAAACGCACGATGCACCGCGTTTCGTTCAATTCGTTCAAGAACTATCGTATCTCGGACATCCGCGAGTGTTTCGCGTCGAAAACATGGTCCCCGTCTGTTTTAGACGCTAAAAACGCGTATGACACTTGATTCGCACGAATCCGTTGTGAAATGGCCGAAACACGCCATATTACACTTCGGGACGATGAATTCGTTCAATTCGTTCAAGAACTCTCGTATCTCGGACATCCGCGAGCGTTTTGCGTCGAAAACGTGGTCCCCGTCTGTTGTAGACGCTAAAAACGCGTATGACACTTGATTCGCACGAATCCGTTTGAAAAAGACGAGATACGCCGTGTTACACTTCCGGACGATGAAATCTTGCTAGTTCTCACGTTTTGCAAGCGAAACGCACGATGCACCGCGTTTCGTTCAATTCGTTCATGAACTCTCGTAGCTCGGACATCCGTGAGTGTTTCGCGTCGAAAACCTGGTCCCCGTCTGTTTTAGACGCTAAAAACGCGTATGACCCTTGATTCGCACGAATCCGTTGAGAAATCGCCGAGATACGCCGTATTACACTTCCGGACGATGAATTCGTTCAATTCGTTCAATAACTCTCGTATCTCGGACATCCGCGAGTGTTTCGCGTCGAAAACGTGGTCCCCGTCTGTTGTAGACGCTAAAAACGCGTATGACACTTGATTCGCACGAATCCGTTGAGAAATGGACGAGATACGCCGTGTTACACTTCCGGACGATGAAATCTTGCTAGTTCTCACGTTTTGCAAGCGAAACGCACGATGCACCGCGTTTCGTTCAATTCGTTCAAGAACTCTCGTATCTCGGACATCCGCGAGTGTTTCGCGTCGAAAACATGGTCCCCGTCTGTTTTAGACGCTAAAAACGCGTATGACACTTGATTCGCACGAATCCGTTGAGAAATGGCCGAGATACGCCATATTACACTTTGGGACGATGAATTCGTTCAATTCGTTCAAGAACTCTCGTATCTCGGACATCCGCGAGCGTTTCGCGTCGAAAACGTGGTCCCCGTCTGTTGTAGACGCTAAAAACGCGTATGACACTTGATTCGCACGAATCCGTTGAGAAATGGCCGGGATACGCCGTGTTACACTTCCGGACGATGAAATCTTGTTAGTTCTCACGTTTTGCAAGCGAAACGCACGATGCACCGCGTTTCGTTCAATACGTTCAAGAACTCTCGCATCTCGGACATCCGCGAGTGTTTCGCGTCGAAAACGTGGTCCCCGTCTGTTTTAGACGCTAAAAACGCGTATGACGCTTGATTCGCACGAATCCGATGAGAAATGACCGAGATACGCCGTGTTACACTTCCGGACGATGAATTCGTTCAATTCGTTCAAGAACTCTCGTATCTCGGACATCCGCGAGTGTTTCGCGTCGAAAAAATGGTCCCCGTCTGTTTTAGACGCTAAAAACGCGTATGACACTTGATTCGCACGAATCCGTTGAGAAATGGCCGAGATACGCCGTGTTACACTTCCGGACGATGAAATCTTGTTAGTTCTCACGTTTTGCAAGCGAAACGCACGATGCACCGCGTTTCGTTCAATTCGTTCAAGAACTCTCGCATCTCGGACATCCGCGAGTGTTTCGCGTCGAAAACGTGGTCCCCGTCTGTTTTAGACGCTAAAAACGCGTATGACGCTTGATTCGCACGAATCCGATGAGAAATGTCCGAGATACGCCCTGTTACACTTGCGGACGATGAATTCGTTCAATTCGTTCAAGAACTCTCGTATCTCGGACATCCGCGAGTGTTTCGCGTCGAAAACGTGGTCCCCGTCTGTTGTAGACGCTAAAAACGCGTATGACACTTGATTCGCACGAATCCGTTGAGAAATGGCCGAGATACGCCGTGTTACACTTCCGGACGGTGAAATCTTGCCAGTTCTCACGTTTTGCAAGCGAAACGCACAATGCACCGCGTTTCGTTAAATTCGTTCAAGAACTCTCGTATCTCGGACATCCGCGAGTGTTTCGCGTCTAAAACATGGTCCCCGTCTGTTTTAGACGCTAAAAACGCGTATGAGACTTGATTCGCACGAATCCGTTGAGAAATGGCCGAGATACGCCGTATTACACTTCCGGACGATGAATTCGTTCAATTCATTCAAGAACTCTCGTATCTCGAACATCCGCGAGTGTTTCGCGTCGAAAACGTGGTCCCCGTCTGTTGTAGACGCTAAAAACGCGTATGACACTTGATTCGCACGAATCCGTTGAGAAATGGCCGAGATACGCCGTGTTACACTTCCGGACGATGAAATCTTGCTAGTTCTCACGTTTTGCAAGCGAAACGCACGATGCACCGCGTTTCGTTCAATTCGTTCAAGAACTCTCGTATCTCGGACATCCGCGAATGTTTCGCGTCGAAAACATGGTCCCCGTCTGTTTTAGACGCTAAAAACGCGTATGACACTTGATTCTCACGAATCCGTTGAGAAATGGCCGAGATACGCCATATTACAATTCGGGACGATGAATTCGTTCAATTCGTTCAAGAACTCTCGTAGCTCGGACATCCGTGAGTGTTTCGCGTCGAAAACTTGGTCCCCGTCTGTTTTAGACGCTAAAAACGCGTATGACACTTGATTCGCACGAATCCGTTGAGAAATGGCCGAGATACGCCGTGTTACACTTCCGGACGATGTATTCGTTCAATTCGTTCAAGAACTCTCGTATCTCGGACATTCGCGAGTGTTTCGCGTCGAAAACGTGGTCCCCGTCTGTTGTAGACGCTAAAAACGCGTATGACACTTGATTCGAACGAATCCGTTGAGAAATGGCCGAGATACGCCGTGTTACACTTCCGGACAATGAAATCTTGCTAGTTCTCACGTTTTGCAAGCGAAACGCACGATGCACCGCGTTTCGTTCAAATCGTTCAAGAACTCTCGTATCTCGGACATCCGCGAGTGTTTCGCGTCGAAAACGTGGTCCCTGTCTGTTTTAGACGCTAAAAACGCGTATGGCACTTGATTCGCACGAATCTGTTGAGAAATGGCCGGGATACGCCGTATTACACTTCCGGACGATGAATTCGTTCAATTCGTTCAAGAACTCTCGTATCTCGGACATCCGCGAGTGTTTCGCGTCGAAAACGTGGTCCCCGTCTGTTGTAGACGCTAAAAACGCGTATTACACATGATTCGCACGAATCCGTTGAGAAATGGCCGAGATACGCCGTGTTACACTTCCGGACAATGAAATCTTGCTAGTTCTCACGTTTTGCAAGCGAAACGCACGATGCACCGCGTTTCGTTCAATTCGTTCAAGAACTCTCGTATCTCGGACATCGGCGAGTGTTTCGCGTTGAAAACATGCTCCCCGTCTGTTTTAGACGCTAATAACGCGTATGACACTTGATTCGCGCGAATCCGTTGAGAAATGGCCGAGATACGCCGTGTTACACTTCCGGAAGATGTATTCGTTCAATTCGTTCAAGAACTCTCGTATCTCGGACATCCGCGAGTGTTTCGCGTCGAAAACATGGTCCCCGCCTGTTGTAGACGCTAAAAACGCGTATGACACTTGATTCGCACGAATCCGTTCAGAAATGGCCGAGATACGCCGTGTTACAGTTCCGGACGATGAAATCTTGCTAGTTCTCACGTTTTGCAAGCGAAACGCACGATGCACCGCGTTTCGTTCAATTCGTTCAAGAACTCTCGTATCTCGGACATCGGCGAGTGTTTCGCGTTGAAAACATGCTCCCCGTCTGTTTTAGACGCTAAAAACGCGTATGACACTTGATTCGCACGAATCCGTTGGGAAATGGCCGATACGCCGTATTACACTTCCGGACGATGAATTCGTTCAATTCGTACAAGAACTCTCGTATCTCGGACATCTGCGAGTGTTTCGCGTCGAAAACGTGGTCCTTGTCTGTTGTAGATGCTAAAAACGCGTATGACACTTGATTCGCACGAATCCGTTGAGAAATGGCCGAGATACGCCGTGTTACACTTCCGGACGATGCATTCCTTCAATTCGTTCAAGAACTCTCGTATCTCGGACATCCGCGAGTGTTTCGCGTCGAAAACGTGGTCCCCGTCTGTTGTAGACGCTAAAAACGCGTATGACACTTGATTCGCACGAATCCGTTGAGAAATGGCCGAAATACGCCGTATTACACTTTCGGACGATGTATTCGTTCAATTCGTTCAAGAACTCTCGTATCTCGGACATCCGCGAGTGTTTCGCGTCTAAAACATGGTCCCCGTCTGTTTTAGACGCTAAAAACGCGTATGACACTTGATTCGCACGAATCCGTTGAGAAATGGCCGAGATACACCGTGTTACACTTCCGGACGATGAAAACTTGCTAGCTCTCACGTTTTGCAAGCAAAACGCACGATGCACCGCGTTTCGTTCAATTCGTTCAAGAACTCTCGTATCTCGGACATCGGCGAGTGTTTCGCGTTGAAAACATGCTCCCCGTCTGTTTTAGACGCTAAAAACGCGTATGACACTTGATTCGCGCGAATCCGTTGAGAAATGGCCGAGATACGCCGTGTTACACTTCCGGAAGATGTATTCGTTCAATTCGTTCAAGAACTCTCGTATCTCGGACATCCGCGAGTGTTTCGCGTCGAAAACATGGTCCCCGCCTGTTGTAGACGCTAAAAACGCGTATGACACTTGATTCGCACGAATCCGTTCAGAAATGGCCGAGATACGCCGTGTTACAGTTCCGGACGATGAAATCTTGCTAGTTCTCACGTTTTGCAAGCGAAACGCACGATGCACCGCGTTTCGTTCAATTCGTTCAAGAACTCTCGTATCTCGGACATCGGCGAGTGTTTCGCGTTGAAAACATGCTCCCCGTCTGTTTTAGACGCTAAAAACGCGTATGACACTTGATTCGCACGAATCCGTTGGGAAATGGCCGATACGCCGTATTACACTTCCGGACGATGAATTCGTTCAATTCGTACAAGAACTCTCGTATCTCGGACATCTGCGAGTGTTTCGCGTCGAAAACGTGGTCCTTGTCTGTTGTAGACGCTAAAAACGCGTATGACACTTGATTCGCACGAATCCGTTGGGAAATGGCCGATACGCCGATGTTTTGAATTGAACCCCGAGACGAGCCTGAGGAATCTGGTGAGGCGCGGGTGGGGAGTTTAAGGAGAGTTGAGGAGGACCGCACGACGTCGTACAGCACGTGGCCGGCACGAATACACGAACACGTGGTTGAGGATAACCCAAAGAGTATTTATTAACCTACGCACTTAAAACTAGGAATTATAATGGTTGAGGAGCACACGAGCGTCTTTCTAAGAATCCCTGAGTAAGCACGGTTCGTCTGATGCGCACTAGACCGAGATAACGCACATTAACGGCACCTGAGAATGATAATGAACGAGAACGCACCGATCGCTTCTGAACGCACTTACACTACTATGAAATATAACTTGAGGGGCACCAAAGCGTCTTTCGATCCCTTTGAGAAGTCCTTAAGCACTACACTGAGAACGCACCGGGGAAGGAATTCACAATTAACTCGCACGAGAAAAGAACCTGTCGCCAGGATAGAGAAGACGGTAATGGCCGTCGAGAGCACGCGGGAAGCGCGAGAGTACAATTGCCCGAGAAGAACGCGACGCGGCGCTGCTAATTAGCAGGCGCGTTTACATACAGTATCGCCCGAGTATCGACCGTGTTATTGATTCCGGTGAGAACGTCGCGGGCGCCCATTGGCCGCCCGCCCGAGGTGACTGTAAATACGCAACATTCCGCCCGCCTTAGCCAACAGCGTTGGCTAATCCGTTGGTGTGGAGATCGGCACCACCGAGAGTTTGCCGATGGGTCGGACTAGCGTGCCTGAGGAAGTCTTTAGTGTGACCACCCTGGTGAGGCCGTCGGCTCCGGGGTACAGAGAGAGTACCCGCGCCAGAGGCTACTTGGCAGGAGGAGACCGCTCATCGGTGATGAGGACCAGTGAGTTCTCCCTGATTTGATTGGTCGGATGGTGCCGCTTCGAGATGGCCAAGTGGCGTTGTAAGCGTTCCTTCGACCAGCGTGCCCAGAAATACTGAAATTTTTGTTGAATAAGTTGCCAGCGGGAGAGACGTGCTACTGGTACCGTAGAGAGTGAGGGTTCAGGCACTGTCGTCATTGCTGCTCCGATGAGGAAGTGGCCGGGTGTGAGGGCGTCGAGATCGTCGGGGTCATCAGACAGCGGGTGCAGCGGTCGGGCGTTGAGAACTGCCTCGATTTGCACCAGTAGAGCGGTCAGCTCCTTAATCGTGTGAATGGTGTCCCCGAGGGTTCTCCGTAGGTGATGTTTCACCGATTTTGACCGCTGCTTCCGATCTTCCGCCGAAGTGAGGGGCTGCCGGAGGACTGAAAAACCAAAGAGTACCATCGCCTGAGAGTAAATGAGAGATTTCCTTAGACTCTCTTGTGCCCGAGGTGAATAGTTTCCTGTGGGCGGCATTTGCACCGAGGAAATTGGTACCGCAATCACTGTGGAGTTACCCGCAGATGCCTCTCCTGCCTACGAATCGTCGAAACACTGAGATGAAGACGTCCGTGAGTAGTCCGAGACGGCCTCGAGGTGGACTGCCGAGGTGACGAAGCAGACGAAGATCGCGAGCCAGCC